>VXBQ01006211.1:956757-1051427 GCA_013400175.1 Phainopepla nitens | reverse complement strand
GGTGGGACCAGTGACCCACTGTGATCCCTTCCAGCCTGACCCATCCTGGGATTCTGAGATTCTGTATGGGTAGTGGCTGACCCAAGGCAGAGCACAGACTGAAGTGTGCTACAGTTCAGGATTTCAGAGCTCTTCTCCATGTCAGTTCAGAAGCACAACTCACACAAGGCAGGCAAGATGTTGCCATGGCTGTTGCAAGGGGTTAAACGCTCATCTGTCAGCAGCACCTCTGCTTGAGAGTGAGCTCTGCAAACACTCAAACCACCACAGAAGAATCACAGGTCACAGAATCCAGGCTTCGGAGCTGAAAACACTCTCAGTACTTCCCAAGCATCAGATCTTGTAGCAGCATAGGACACAGGCAACTGATTCTATCTGCATCCCTGCACTCTCCTTCCTGCCAGCTCGGCTTTCCCCACTATTGCAGCTTTTAGATTTTCTTTTCAGACTGTGGCACATGACAAATGCAGAGCAAGGACAACTTCTGCAGTTTTCTGTCTTACAGTCGTAACAGCTCTTCCTAAATCCCCTGCAAAGCTTGGAAGAGACACAAAGCAGAAAAAGACTGTCATCTTGCAGCGTAACTGACTGCTTTATGATGTAATAGCCACTACTCACATTTTTCCCTGGGATAAGCTGTTGGCATTCCAGAAGAAAAAGCTAGATTCCTGAGCTTACTTATGAATTTCCTGCAGGCTAACCACATTCACAGAAAAAAGACTGTAGATCTCCTAATGTTATATTATTTTGTAGGCAAGCCTGTCAGCTCTTTCAATTAAAACTTTTGGTTTGTTATGGAAATCAGGCTTCCAAATTTACTTCCTTTTCTTGCAAATACTACTCTATTATTCCAAAGTTTTTATTCCAGTATCCTCATTATCGCAGTATTATTACACATTACTCTACAGGAACTAGTTTTAAACCATTCATTGGCACGCAGATTTTTAGGTGATATAATATGGGATGTATCAAGGGTGGCAACATTCACTGCTGCTGTTTAGTGACTCAGTGCATGACAGAGGTCTGAGAATTGACATTTGTTTGACACATCACATTTTCTCCAGGCACCATGCCTCTAACTACCTTCATCTGCTACCTCTGCCTTGTATTTTCACATCCCAGACTACTGTAAAATGAACTTTATTTATGCAATAAACAGGGCACCTGTCTGGCACCTGTTTTTTAAGCATTTACCACTGACAATGAAGCTGCCTGAGCTAGAGATAAAAACAGAAATGCTCCTTCAGATTGCAAGAGAAAGAGCCTTCAGAAGTCAGCTTAATCGGTATAATCTGTCAAAGTGCTGCATCCTGCAACAGACCCTGCTCTTCAGTGCTAGAGAACAGACACAATTTTTCAAAGCTATGGACATTCATACCACAAACAATGTGTTACAGCATTTTCATCATGATCAAACACAAAAGAAAAGCCAGACTTACCCCTGGGTGAGCCTTTTTGGACTATCACATGTGTGAGCAGCAGAGGTGGAAGGAGAGGCATGTGGAAAAGCAGGACAGGTACTAACCAGAACAGGCACCCAGCAGCCAGCACTTGCAAAATGGCTACGGGAAGACTGGAGCAGTTCAGCCCTGAAAGACTTAAAGGGACAGATTTCCACAAGCACACTGGGGCAAAAGCCTCTGGAAGAGCACAATTCCCCACCGGGAGAAGGCAGGCCCCGGTCCTGGAAATATTGAAGCGTGTCCTTAACTCTAAGCATATGAGAATTTCTGTGGGTTTGAGTCTGTGCAGCCCTTCACAAGCCTGCAGGACTTGATTTACTGACCTGCACAAAGGTACCCAGGGAGGGGATGCTCCAGTAGAGTGCCTGTACAGCTCCATCACAGAAGGAGTGTGGTGCCATCACTGCTGAGTTACTCTGACCACTGAAGACAGCTAAGATACATTCCAGAAGTCCAGAAAGGAAAGAAAATAAAATAATCAAAATGGAACAAACATTGCTCATGTATTCACTGTGATATTTCTAGTTTGTTTTTTCAGCATGTTACCACAATAGTTGCCCATCTAATTGAAACGGTTCCAAAGCACTTTGAACTGCTCAAAACAAGTGAAAATAATCCCAGTTACAGATTTAAAGCTCCCCTCTCCTCTATGACTGAATTATAGTGTCAAGTATTTTACGGGGAGAGCAGAAACACCCCAGTGACAGGGCGCAGGAGATTTTGAAGACACCAAATCAATATCATGAATTTCAAAAGAGAGTTTCCCCTTAGCTTTGCTGCCCAAGATTGTCACAGCATGGCTGCATAGGACAACTGGAGCCTCTGTGATGTCCCCAGACCTTTGTCCACCACAAAGGTCCCCAAACAATACATATGATGATCCTTTTCAGTCATGAGAGGTGGCATCATGACTTTGGGACAGTCAGGAGGGGATTTCTGCATTATGAGATATGAATAGGCAACACATTTGGGCTCAGGCTTGATCTGAAATAGTTCTTCTACATCATAGAACTATAGAATCACAAAATCACAGACTCATAAAATCATAAAATAATGGAGTGTTTTGGGTTGGAAGGGACCCTGAAGATCTTCTCGTTCCAACCTTCCTGGAAAAAAATAAAGGTGTGATGTTGCTGATGGAATTTATTTGCTCATATTGAATAATATAACTAGTTAAATGCTGAAAGAATTGAAACTCTGGGAGTTTTTTCATGTTTGCCCCTGTGATTAGAAGTTAATCTTAGCTGTTTTCCCAATGCCATCATTTTACTCTTGACACTGAGTTTACTCTATGCTCTGCTTATGTTTCCACAAATATGAAATCAACATTAGGGTCAATATTGGAGATATTTTGCTTTCTAAAACTTCATTAAATTCACATCAGCAAATAAACCCCTGTGTATGCAATAACTCGGACTTGCCCACCACCCATAAACCACTCATCTTTGATTGCCTCCAGACACAGGGGGCTGTGACCCTCTCAAACACCTTAGCACCAGAGGAATTGCCCTGCAGGTTCCATCTGCTGCAGGATGTTTCAGGAAACGTGGTGGGGTTTTTTCCCCACTAATTGAAATGTCCTGAAAATGTCACGAGGCTCATTCTGCTCCTGCTTACAGCACTAATTTGTTCTGTGCCAGTCATCTCAGTGGGGGTGACACAGACCCCAGATCTCCCAGCTTAGTGCAAGTAGTTCCCACTCCATGTCTTGTGTGGGTTGTATCTTTTTTACAGTGTGTCATTAGCATGACTGATTACATGCTATTGACATGCCAGGAAACTTTGCCAGATGTAACTTAACATTGGATTCTTAATGAATATCTGGGCCTGAATCTGATTTTTCTTATACTACATTCACACTGGAGCAGCAGGAACGTTGGAGTGAGATCAGAAGGGATCCGTGGGCTGAATCCTACACCCAGGAACAACCATGAAGAAAATCAGGTGGAGTGATGGATGTCAAACATATGGCAGCTGGAACCTGAAATTTGCATTTAATATTATGCATTTCAAACATTACTAAGAGGGTAAGCATTCATGGATTCTGCAATCAATTAATAGGGCTAAGCTTATAATCTCAAGACTTCTTAATAATAGAAATTGAAAGGCAATCATGTAAAGGGACTCCTTTATACCCTACCATTAAAACAAAGGTTCCTTGTAAGGCCTTAGTAGAGGTGGGAAGAATTTACCATGCAGGGATAAGAAAATCAGACAGGAAATGTTCCAATGATTGTTTTAAATATCTCTGGGTGAGGTAGCAGATAAACAGGGCTATAGAACTTCTGAGAGTTTGAAACCTTTTGCTTTCTGAGCCAGACTGCCCTTTCCACAGACACACTCCTTAAAAAATTAGGTACCAAAAGATTTATTGGCTGGAAAAGGAAAAAGTTTTAAAATAGTTTTCTTCATTGCTTTAACATGAAGCAACTCACAGTGTGTGTGTGTCCCTGGACATGAGGGCAGATTAAGATTATTCTATGCTTTGATGGAACAAGTCCCTTTATAGCCTGCTTTAAAGTTTACTTTAATTGTGTAAAATCTGAATTTGTGCTCCCTTAAATATGTGTAGTCATATTAATTTGGGTTTTTTCCTGTATTGGAGCTTAAAAATTAATCTTTTTTTTTTGTATGAAATGCTGTCATATGCCATATGAGGTGCTTGTACCCCACAGACAATGATGATTCCCTGGTGTGCAACTTCCTGCAGCCAGGGATGTGTCCAACAAGGCTCTGCACACAATGGAAGTGCTCTTTAGCACAGTTGTCTGGTGGCTGCTTTAGATGATGTGAAATTGCCTCTTCGCTGATATCCAGAAGTAAAATAGGTTTCTGTAAATGCAGTTGGCTGAAAAGCAGCATGATAAGGAAGGAGATAAAGTAGCTGGCAGCAGAAACCTGTAATATTTACAAAAGGAAAAGCAAGAAGCAAAAAAAGCAGCCCTGATGGAAGAAAAAAGAGGCTAAGGGAGAGATTTCCTGTCTAGTGAAGACAATAGTCACTTGCTTGAGAAAGCAGAGAGGAGCAGACAACAGCAGGAGAAATGTTTCCAGGGGTTCTCATACAATTGGAACACAGAGTTTTCTTTGGCAAGTGAATTTGCTGTGAGAGCCAAATGTCTTCAGAAACAGCTTATCCTCTGGTAGCTGTCTTTTGCTTAAACTCCCTCAAAAAAGCATCTGTGAAGTGCTGTGAAGCATGAAGCCATTCCAAGTGAAATCATTTAGATAAGGCAGCGTCCATTCCGGCCTGGTCACTTGTTCCAACAAACTTGGAAATTCCAAGCTCTGTGCAGGAGAAACTCCGGGCTGCCTCCTGCACGGCCAGGCATCATGGACTGCTGCTCATCCACAGCCCAGGTGGTTTAGCAAGAACTCAGGCCAGCTGCAGAGACCAAAGGGAAAGCCCTGCTCTCAGATCTGCAGGGCTGAGCTCAGAGCCCCACATCCATGAGTGCAGGGGAAAAGCAAGAAAGCACCAAGGGCAGAAGGAGCAGTTCCCCACAAGCAGTTTGCCCACTTGCATGCTGCACCTGATGTCTAATTGGAGGAGGGAAGAGGCTGAGAGACAAGAAAACATCAGTCTCTAGCATTTCATTCCACAAGAAAGAGTTTTCCTTCAAGGGCATACATCAAAGTTCCCAGATAGCTGCATTTTAAATCCATCCCTTACAATGATCTGATAGAAGGGAAGAGTCTCTGGGGGCACATACTGGCTCATGAGAGTAAATTAATGAATGGCACAGAGCTTATACTCTTCTGGATATGTTCTTTTTGTCAGCTACCAGCAATGTATGCAATTAGGAAAATTCAAGTCCTCTTGAAGCCTGGATATTTGTTTGCCAATTTGGCACCAGCCTCCCGGCTGTCAGGTCTTAGTTGACAAATAGTCCCAGTTTTAGAGTGACTCAAACATTTTATCTCTCATGTGTTTTAAATAAATTAGGAAAGGCAAGTGCAACAACAACAAAAACTATACCAGAATAGTTTCATTATTATCTAAATGGACTGGGGTCAGAGTCACATATTCTGTTTAATCCAGCACTAAGGTGTGATTTCAAGAACAGAGGTGGAAAAAACAAGAGTCATTTGAACCAGGATTCTAAGACTCTACTTATAAGAAGACTTAGGCAGGGGTTCAGCTTCTCACAGTGCAAAACCAATGTGTGGCAACGCTGTTCACAGGTTTGAAATTACATCTGAAGATCTGGTAGAGTTCAACCCCTCCTTTTCTACTTGAAATAGAATTTCTGCAAAAGGGCTTCACATGTTGACCTGTAAAAATCATATAGAATCATCACAGATTCACAGGATGGTTTGGATTGTATGGGACCTTAAGGATCATCTTCTTCCAACCCCCATGAGCAGGGACACCTTCCACTAGCTCAGGTTGCTCAGAGCCCCATCCAACCTGGCCTGGGACACTGCCAGGGATGGGGCAGCCACAGCTGCTCTGGGAAACCTGTGCCAGGGCCTCACCACCCTCACAGGAAAGAATTTCTCCCTATTATATAATTCAAACCCACTCTGTGGCAGTGTGGAGCCATTCCCCCTTGTCCTATCACTCCAGGCCCTGGTCAATAGTCTCTCTCCAAAATTAAATATATCATTTTGGGAGGAATCCTATAGCCCCATATTGAGTGGTAGAAGTTTTCTTATAAAAGATGGCCAATAAACAGCAATTTCCTTATTTTCACAAGTATTATACCTTTTCTATGAAATGGAGATGTGTGAAATTAGTTCTACTTTTTTGTAAGTTATCATGTTATGTCTGTTTTATTTCCCCCCTTTGGTCTTAGTCTTGTTCATCTCTATGATAAGGATTTATTTTTTTTCAAATATGAGACAAAATGATTACTTAAAGATGGAAATCCATGGAAGCTTGACATTTATTATGAGGGGGACTAGGAGTTCATCTGGAATTTTTTTATTTATTTACATAAATTTAGATATGCCTGGAGCCATTCCCCAAAGGGCCAGTGGTTTCCCTGTCAGACAGGGCAAGGAGCCAACTCAGGATCACCATCCCTCAGAAAGGCCACTTTTCTCTCTCCCCACCATGTGCACACTCACCAGAACAGAAGATGCATTCCCACTTTGCCTATTCCCACTCTCAACACTCCGGTTTAAATCCTTTTCCCTATTCCCCAGGGGATTTATAAAACAACCATGACCATAACCACACATGACCATTGCTTTTGGAAACCTCTGTTTCCAAGGCATGATGTGGTTTTGGTGGATATTAACAGTGTAATTGGAATGACTCCCTGTAACATCATTGTGGACAGGTTTATTTGTTCAGCACAGAGAGTGAGTGTTCAGCTCCTTCTGATCATGCTCAGAACTGCCAAAATCATTCCAAAAATAACGAGGTCCTAACTATCCATAGATGCTTCAGTTTTAAGGCGAAGTTACTCTGTCAAGGCTTTCAATCAGAGTTCTCCTTAATATCCCTTGCTTTCTGCCTTTTGGGAGTCAAAACAAATATTTAGGGCTGAAAAGCACAAAAATGAGTGTGCAAATCTTGGATGACCAGGACAGTTCCAGGCAGTTTGGAAGTCAATGGAAAAACTCTCCCTGGCTTTGGCAAGGTAGAGGTGAAGCTGCAAGCCAAGGTAGAGCACAAAGGATTGCCATGACAGCTCCTGCCTTCAGAGATGATAAAGGCAGTTCTGCAGGGCTTTTGGCTTTCCTGCTTCATTTAAGAGTCTATATTTGGCAATGGAAAATAGCCCTATTTAGAGAATTTTGTAAACAATGTTCGTTATAGGCAATGAATTCTTTCCATCACCTATATATAGTTATCTGAAACTCTGATATGTTCAGGTCAAGAAACAAGGAGTAATTTAATTTTACTTAGGTTTCATGCCACACTGAGCTGTTTTAACTGACCATGGAGAAGCAGTTGTGCTCCATGAGCCATTTTAATGTGTCCCTAGAGTACTTTTGGGCACATCTGATTTGCCAAGGTCACATCATCTGCATCTGTCATCAAATAGCCCTAGGTGCACTGAGGGACAACCTTTGCAATTCCACATCTCAGATGAGCTGAGTACAGCCTCATGAGTTGTTGATTCTCAGTTAGGAAAGGCATCACAGGTAGAGCCAGACAGGTTGCAAACTCTTGGAGTACACAATGCTTCTTTTCTGTTCAGGGGTAGCACCTTAAACCTCAGCATCCAAACTAAAATCCAGGGCTTGAGGCACTCCACAAATATGAAACTTTGATTTATTAAATGGAAAAGACTCAAGGTGGCGGCAAAGTAATTAAACATTTCCACATCATTGTATTGAATTATAAAACTTATTGTATAAGACATCACTGAGGCAAAAATCAAATGTATTCAGATAATAAAACTATTTGTGGGGGCTTTTGTTTCCATCCAGCAACTCATGAAGTAAATACAGGTTTCAACCAGAGTGTGGAAGCATGGGTTCCTTACTCCTCTCCTGTTCCTTACTCCTCTTCCCACCCCAAAAACATCCCACTGGAAGGGCCACATGCATTAGGGCCAGAGAAATGAGGAGAGGAGGCAGTAAAGGGAAATTTCCCTTCTTAATTCTGTATAAATATTCAGAATAACAGTTATTTATTAAACAGTCATTAATAAAACAATGTTGTGAGCCACAGAGTGTGACAACATTTTTCACAATATCATAGAATGCACTGTGTTGGAAGGGACCAACAAAGATCCTTGAATTTCAAGTCCTGGCCCTGCACAGGACATGTGAGGGATGCACGTGGGGAATATCTCCTGAAACAGAGAATCCCATTATTTTTTTAAAGTCAAATTCCCCAGGTGCTAAACACACCATGACAGCTTCCCAACAGCAAAATGCATTTGAGTTTTTCCTCTCATCCTTTACCTGTCCTGCTTTTCAAGCAAAGTTTTTTGAGACTTTCTAATGCTGAGTCCCTTTGGTGATCTGCACTTGAATCTGCTGAAATGTCAGGGATTATGGAATTGCATCATTTGAAGACTTCTATTAAAAGTTAATTGTATTATTATTGTATTGTTTGCTAAGGTCAAAGACATTCAATCAGCCAATAAAGCAATAGTTTCATCAACAGTGACCTGTGGTTCTGATAACTTCCTCTATCACATGCCAAAGCCCAGCTGTGGCAAACACTTTCAAGGAGAAATTCAAGATGTTTTTGTTTCTTCCTAATTCTCCTCTGTGTGTTGCTCCGGGCATTGCGTGTGTAGGAGATGTCAGGATTTGCTATTTCCTCTCTTGCCTAACTCTGTGGTGGTTTCAAGGTTTACTTAAGGACATGCTGACCAGTTAGAAAAGATTGTTTGAGTTAAATTTTGTCAAGGTGCCCAGAGTCTTCCAGAGCAGTGGGTGCTGGGAGGGGGGCAGAAAAAGGGACACTTATTATTTGCACATGCACTCACAGAGCTCCTCTCTGTTGTGCCTCTCTTCAGTCTTTCATGTCTGAAATGGGCACACATTTTCCTGGAATTAACTCAGATCCTTTGGACATGAGGCTTTGGAGTGGACAAATAACTTGGACTGAAAACGTCACTGAGCTGTCAAGCATGTGTAAACATGGAGGATCCCACCACTGGTTGGGATGATCTCCAGTTTGTCCTGAATTCTCTGCATCTTGCAGGTTGTTCTTGGGAACCATCCATTGCTCCCACATCTGAACTATCCAAACTCTTGTTCTTGTCTAGGGATCACAAATGTTCTGTATTTTTGCTGCAGCATCAAGCAGTCAGAGCAGACTCTTGCCTGAGGATGCACACAAATCCATCTACATTGAACCTCCAGAACAGCACATTTTAAATATAATAATGGTCACCTCAGTGGGACCCTGGGAGAATCACCAGGATCACACAATTGTCCCTGGCATGAGCTGGTGTGGCATAGAAAAAGTAAAGGCAATCAAACTGCAATTTCTTGCAAAGGCTGAATGTGAATCTCTGACCACCTGGAAAAGACTATAATGAATCCTCTTGAAATCCTGGCCAAGGCAGTGCATTGAGGCAAGGGGGACATGCCTGCCTCATTCTTCCCAGCACAGGGAAGTAAACTTCATTATTTTTCCCCTAGAAATTGTAGTGGAAACACCCCAAATCACTACTTCTAGCTCATGCCTTCAGCAGGTGAAAAGCAGCAGTAATGAGAGCACCAAAGTGGGGAACAGGGGAGTGAACTTCTGATAGAGCAGTGACAAGATGGATGAACTTTTCCCAGTCATGTTTCACCTCCTGTCTCAGTTCTCCACCCATCAAGTGGGAGGAGGATGATGTACAATTGAGAAGAGCTGTGGTGGATCTGGCCATGGCTACATGGCTGCTGAGGATGGAGCCTGGCACAAGCATCAGCTGATCCTTTGGAAGGCAGTTGTCCCCCTCCCCAAAAGAAGACATCAAGAGAGACAAGAAATTCCTGCTTCCCTTTATCAGCCAATTCAGTGACACTAAAAATCCTTTAACACTGAGAAGGGCTGCAGCTTTGGACAGGTTTAAAAAAAAGATGAAAGCAGGCAGAGCCACATGGAAACACAAATGACATCCGTTCAGAATTAGCTCTGCCCCTTTTATCTTCCTAAGAAGCTACTCTGAACTCCAACCTTCGGATTCTCTCGAGGCATTAGCTTTTCACTAGGAATGAAGGGCTGATCACATTATGACAGACAAATGATGGGCAGCAGAAGGGCTTACCAACGTGCCTTGCACTCCCACAGTCACTGAGGGGGAAGTCTAATGAGCAAATAACCTGCTGCAACTTTCTACATATTTCCTGTAATTGAGAACTCTTCTGTACTTCGTCTGGAATGCAGATGCCTGTCAGTCACGGGGTCATAAATAGGATTAGGAGCTGTTTCTGAAAAGGCAGGCAACCAGCTTTAGATGCTCACTTGAAAATACAGATGTTTTGTGGCTGCATGGCTGTTAGGCAATGGGATCTCCACCTCTGTTTAAGCAGGCTTGGCTGATGGCTCTGCCCTGAGGCCCCAGGCTTGCAACTGGTGCAGATCTTATTAGGAGTGCAGATACCTACCAATTTTTGCCTTTGCAATCAGCTGCAAGATCCAAGCATTAAAGCACCCTGAGAAATCTGATAAAATAATACAGTCTTCTGAGAATTTTCACCTCCTTCATCCCAACTATAGCTGCTGTGTGTGACAGAAATGTCTGAAAAAATAAAATTTGCCAATATTTAGTTAGATTTCTTAGTGGCACTGACCAATACATTCATTTCACCAGTGCAATAAAAAAAGAGAAGAAAGATGTTTGGCAAAAAAGGGGGCGTTTCGGTTTGAGGTTTTGCGTGTGTGTTTGTTGTTTAGGGATTTTTTTTTTTTTTTTTTTTTTTTTTTTTGTGTGCAGAGTCTAATTACAAGCTAAATTGCTTGTGGAGAGACTGTGAAACTTGTACAACTTTTGCCAAATGACCACTTATGGCCATCAGTAAGCTCTGCCTCTCAGCTTTGCTGGTTTTCTGCTTGTCCCTTCCATATCTATAATAGAACTCACTTGTCAGTAGAAGCAGTTTCTCCTGTCAGGAAATCTTATTTTAGGGATGTCACAAAAGACCTTTAAGATGCCCATCAGGATGATGGCTGGTGAGCCACTTCACAAGCATGCAGAAACAATCCTTCCCCCGAAAAGCACTTCCAGCCTCAACAGCCAGGATACAAAAAGTATAGATAGGATGGGAGCTGCTGCAGTGAGGCAACTTCCTCAAGGTCACAAAGGAGATCAGACCAGGAATAAAACCTTCACCTCCCACGCCTCTCTGCTGGGCTCGACTTTTCTTTAGTATAAAGAAGTCAGTGTTGAAGTTTATTGGTTTAATCCAAGGCAAATTCCACTGGATCTCACCATAATGGAGGTAGGGAAAGGAGAGAGATCCAGCCTAATCAGTCTACCAAAGTTTGCAAAACCTTTGCCTGGAATGCAGCTGAGTATAAAACCATTCAATTTCAGCAGCTTTTTCAGGATATGCAAACCAGATGGAAGTCTATGTATTACATGATTAAATGTGCTGTAGATGAGAAGGGAGCCATCACCAAAATCATTCAAAGCAATGATATGAGAGAGGTCATTGTCTCCCATTCGCCTCTGCTAAGGTCACAGAAGCCTCCACAGAGATAAGGGGATGTGGTCAGTGCCCTGAGAGGCTGACACACTAATTGCAGCCAGAACAAAGGGCCAGGGGATGAAGCACGAGGCAGGGTAGGGAAATGACATGGGGTGATGAGGATGAGGCCACAAGGTTACTCAGCAGAGTGGTCATGAACAAGGCTGCCCGTGTCTCCTGCTAGCACTGGGCTGATCCTGCTGCAGACAAGGTTCTGCCTCTTTGGGGGTAGCACTGTGAAGTGACCATACCCAAATGAACCCTTTTGTCACAGGACACAGAAGAATGCCTCAGAGGAATGGCTCATTCTGCTGAACAGCGCTCCTGTATTCTGAGATCACTGCCTGCCTCCGAGCCTCAGCCAATCCCTCTGTCTCACACAGAGATAATCTATTGCATTTACAGTAAAAAAATAGGTTCTACCTAACTTCCAGCCCTGCTTGTGAATTTTATTTCCAAACAGCTTATCACCATCAGCACAAATTCATATATTTAGGTAAAATATAACTAACCAGCATGTCTAGGTGGCGGCTGAGAGTATGGGTATTACCATAAATTTACCCTTGTTTTTCTCTTGTTACACTTTAGATTTTGAAACATAAACCTATTCAAATTTTGGCATCTGAGATATTTGGGTGAGTTTTACCTTGACAGAAGAGACTTGCATGTTTACAAACTTTTCTTCTCACACTGGCCTTTTGCAATGTCTGATGCAGCATCATTCAAACTGCCATGAGGAATGGTTATTGTTTGTCCTGTAGCTAAGCTAAAAATTCTACCAAGGATGCACCAGTCAGAAGAAAACTCGTTCAGTTCAATCTGGTGCTTTTCTGCCTTCTTCTAACATTTAATTTCCCTCAGCAACATCCTTGACCAATGAATTCCACTTGTCATACGCACTCAAATAGGAAAAAGGAAATCTTAAATTAGTACAGGACATGAAGTACTTCATGCAAAGGGACTTTACTCACCAGTAGGTGTTTCAACACAAAGTTAAGAGCAAAAAATTCTAAGACATGTCCAGGAATTATTTTTATGTTGCCAGTAGCACAATGGGATTGACATTGAATGGAAATTAAACACCTCAGCTTTGATATTTCTCTCAAGAGGAGCAGAAGACCAGGACCAGTCCCACCTTCAGAAGTGCCATTTTTTCCATTTCTCATTGCCAGGTTCTCAAATTTCCCCAGATCTCAAATCTTTTTCTTTCCTTTGCCCGTGTGGACTTCCACAGCCATGAAGACATTGTGAGTCTGTTGTTTTGGGTCTGCCAAAGCAAATTTTTACCTCTTGGGTCAAGACATCTGTGGAGCAAATAGACATCATATTTGTCTGGTCACTTTGTGACCACAGTAATACCTAGAGATAATGACTGACAAGTGTATAAAAATATTTAGGTGCCTAGGCATTCTAAATAGGAGATTTTTGGACAATCATGAAAATTCCTCCTTCCATCTCTGCTGCAAATCTGGACTTGCTGCAGGAGAATCAGCCTCACAGAGAAACAGTGCTCACCCTTCCCATATTTTCTCATCTTCTGCTGTATTAGATCTCAAATTCCCAATCTTCCAGGGTTTTTCTCCTTTTTGCTTTCTCCCTTCTCTCTCATTCTCCTTTCTCTCTCTTCCTATGGCAGAAGCAGCCATTCTGTAACTTCTAGCCTGAAAGTAAAATTCAGCTTGCGGCAGAATTGTCAAGAAGCTCTCAGCAGACTCAAACTGAAAAATGCCATTTCAAGCACAGTTGGGCAAAATGGAGAGACCAACAACCCAATTCTGTTGCCTCATGTACTTAACCCTGTCCATTTGTGCTCACCAAGCACAACCACTCCAAGCTGTCCCAACAGAGAGGCACAGGTCTGCCACTGGACTTGAGACAAATCAGACTGACCCATGAGGATCTTTCCAGCAGCCCAGAACATCTCTGGGCAGCAGGACTTGTTGGTATGGGGATGAGTGAAACGATCCTCAGATGATTCCCCTCACTTCTCATAACAGCAAAATGTGAGCCTGTGCTTGCCATGCCAATGTCTTGGATACAAACCACAGAGCACAGCAGGAGCCCTGGAAAAAGACTCCTTTCAATTCTTTGTTTATTTGTGTCACATAGACAATGGAAATTTAGTGACTCAACCACCAACAGGGATGGGCCAAGGTAAAAAGATTAGTAGTAGTCACCAAAGCTGTGTCATGAAAGTACATGAAAGAATATATGAAGACAAAGGGGGAATTAATATTTTATGTATTGGAATAGGAACAGGACCCAGGGGCGGTGCAGCTCTTTCAAAAGTCCTGCATGTGTTCATGAACTGTCTGTACCAAGAGACTGGCAAATATTTAATGCATTAAATCTCCAGAGGACTGAAGGTGACACAGACCTCACTGTGTTTCTGGCCTCCAGGCAACACATTTTCAGAATCAGAAGTTCTGCCTGATGTCAGCCCTGCCCAGCTGCAGACACAGTTAGAATCTCTCTTACAAGGCTTTCCTGAGTGTGAACATGCACCCTGACAGTGGATGGCTCCCATGTTGTCAGCTTTCCTACCTGTGAAACCCCTGAAAACCCCATCCAGAGGCACCTGGGACATCAACGGCATCAGTGCTGATGCTCGAGAACAGCAGCAGTGTCTTCCAGCAGGGTGTTCTCTGTCGTCTCAGAGCCGTGAGGAAAATGTGTCCATCGATAGTCCCCTCAATGGGCAGTGATCACTCTGGGGCTGTGTAATCACTTTGGAGAATAATTCTCCCCTCCAGAGGAAGAGACCATCCAAAAATCACAGAGCAGCTCAAGCACAATATGCCATTTCTCACATTACCAGAGGGAAAACAGGGAAGTTAAACCACAGGCTGATTCTGTCATCCTTCTTTCTAGTCACTGGAGCTAGGGGAAAGATATTCTTATTGCATTAAAGAAGCACACTGCTTGTGATCCAGTGCAAAATGTGACTGACACTACAGGATGGCTTTCCTCACACAGTTTGGGCCGCTGCCTCTGCCTCTTTCACTCTGCTGCTCCCAAATAAATACTGGGCTGAAATCTTTTGTTGTTCCCAGTATCTGTGTGCTTCCATTCGGAGCTGGCACTCATATAATAATAATGAAAATAACAATAATAATAACAACAACAGCAGCAACAGCAACAACAACAACAACAACAATAATAATAATAATAAATTATTCGTCCACCCAGGACTGCACCATTTTCTTGTACCTAGAATTTCCCATAAGGGAAAAAAAATGACCCTATTTTCTTTTTTTAGTAATCCCAAAATCTTCTTGGCTGTAAATTCATGCAAGGACTGTGTTTGCTTATGAGCACAACACATTCCTAGCTAAAGATCACTGCTGCCAGAGAAAAAGTGAAAAAATTGAACCAAAAGTGGAAGTATCACTTGGGGACCTCCACTTCACTGGCACTAAGATGTAAACTCTGAAGACTTTTAAAACAAGTAGTTTTGGAAAAGGTTGAATGGGTTCCTGACAGGTAAAATGACCCGAAAAAAAGCACAATGTCCCACAGAGATGAGCTTCATAAGAAGGTTGTTAAGTTTTAAGCTTCTGAAAATCCAAAACCTAAGATCATTCTAACTGTCCACCTGGCCAGGTATTCTTTTGATCATTCAAAAAGATAAAATAATATATAATAGCAGCAAAAGATACTGAGTTGTGCATGCCTTACATCTAAGATAGCACATTTTGCAAAGCACTCCCACAATTTTCCTTTCCAGAACTCGGGTGGATATGCAGTTAAGGACTCTCAAGTGGATGAAAATTGGATGAAGTACTACAAGTAATGGGGAAAAAAGTACATCTGGCACTGTTTCAAGCTGAGAAGCAGCCCATAATTATCCACCAGAATGGAACCAGTATTCATCTAGGGCTTGCTAATTCTCTGATTAATTAAATGTAACACACATTAATATTGTCTGTACACTTAGTATGCAGTTAGATTTTGATCTTGCCTGCAGGATTTCCCACATCTGCACCACTGCCTTTTGTTTCCTTTTTCTCCCTGGCTACACTGAGAGCTGGTAAAAATTTAGAGGTGAGGAACAGCTCAAGAGACCCAGGCAGTTCTGTCCCAGTCTGTGCTGGCCACCTGGCACCTGTTTCCCTCCTTAGTTTCAGCTTGGGTCACTTTACAGAGCCATAATCTCCCTGTATCTGGGGGAGGCTGCTGCTTGTGGGTGGCTGGGAGGACAAGACTGAAACTCAGGAGGAGAAAATCTTGCAGTTGTTAGAAGGATGGAAGGCCAGCCCTTTATCCTGCTTCAAAGAGGATGACTTTGAATGGAAACTCAACTTCTCATTTTAAATATTCCTTTGAACTGAGGAATGACAAGAATAGTCTGTTCCCAAAAATAACATCCTTTTGGGGTTTTTTTGTTTGTTTTTGTTTTTACTCCTGAAGAAATCTATTTCTGCCCAAGCGTGGTATCCCCTTCACTTTTTTAGCACTGAAAATTGTTTTATCAGAAATTCAAGTTCAGGAAAGAAAAGATGGAATTTATCTCATTGAGATGAATTCCTGGATGAGTATCTCTACTGACATTTTTACCTCCTTCATTTATGCTCAGAGTGGAAGGCAATGTCCCTACTGTCTGTTTCTTTCACTGCCCTCTGGTTCATGGTGAGGATGGGGTCTCACAGCACAAGTACAGGAGAATTTTGGGAGGAAGCTAACCTGGAAGAGCCAGGATGGAACTCTGAGCAACCTGAAATGTGAAAGGCATCCCTTCCCATGGCAGGGGTTTGGGACTAGATGATCTTCAAGGTCCCTTCCAACCCAAACCATTTTATGATTCTATGAGGTGTTTCTGACTGCAGAAGGAAAATTCTGAAAATGGCCTATTTAGAAAAGTGTTCTATGGAAAGGATTTGATTAATGTGCTAATATCAATGAAATATATATATATATGATAACAGTTTTCAAATGCCTCAAGCACATTTGTGTTACTGCAAAATTGGCAGCTTCTGTGGTATCTGAATGTTCTGAGTGGCCACATGGTCAAAATCTTGAAACTCCAGTGCGTAATAAAATGTCATCCCCTCCACGAGCAGCTCTGCGTAAGCAAGGCCTATTTTTTTCTCATCGCTGTAGTATATTTTAAGAAAATATGATGGTTAATTGAAAATAGATATTTTTTCCATATGGCCTGGAACGAAGTTTTGGATAAACAGAAGACTGAACCGTCTGGAAACAACAGATGGCAGTGTTTTAAAGACGGAGAGATGAAAGCTTGGGTAACCAGCGCTGAATGTCAGCAGGGACAGGATGGAGGCAGCGCACCTACATCTGGGAATTCAGCTCTGCCATATTTCTGAGGGACAGACATGTGCTCCAAGGAGAGCCTTTTTTTAAAATGCAAAGGAGGAAAGTGAGCTACCTGTCATACTCCAGTAGCCAGACACAAGGTCTCCTGGTGTTTAATTTCAATAGTACCAATTATGGTCATAAATAACGTCCCCAGAACAATTGGCAGGTGAAGAAGGATTTATACCTCCAGTGCAAAATCTTTATCTAAAATAGATAGATTTCTCTTATCTATTTACTTAAAATCCTGGGAGAACCAGAATTCTAAAGAGGACAGGGATGGGAAATGCAAAAAGAACATAAAAAGATTTAAACGCATCTAGTAACTGTGGTATGTAAAAACCAAATTAAGTAAATAAACAAATAACCTACCTCATCCCTTTAGAGGTACCACATTTTCCTCTGACTACTTACCATGTTATATCACATATCTGCCATGCATTTGGTCATGATTAAAAGGCCTATTCCTGAAAGCTGAGCTGAACGTAGATTCATTTTTTACTCATTTGAGTAATGGCACCCATGGCAAAGGGAGAGTTTGTCCCAGTTTCTGTAGGAACCTGTGTTAGTATTGAAAGGAGAGCCCAAGCCAGCACAAGGACTGGCTTGAATAACAGTTCCTTCCCTCGCTACAATGCTCAGCTCCATTTATGAATAATTCTTTTTTCGTGGGGAATGCACAACTCATTACAGAGAAACTTTTAAGGCAGAGAAGGAAACAATCAATCTTTAGTATTTCTCTCTGACAATTTGTATTTAGTTTTGAGATGGAAGAATTCAACAACTTGTGCTGTCCCCCAGCACCTGGCAGCCCACCTGCAAACACCCAGTCCTGCTGAGCAGGTAACACTCTCCAAATGCTTCCCTCAGATGCACTGACATCAGGATTCTGGGAATAACACAAGGCAGATGTGAAAAGGGGAAGGAAAAAAAATCCCTGTGTACCTTTTTGTGCTTTCTTCATCTCAGTAATGCAGGATAGCTCTGTTTGCCTCAGCTGGGAAAGGCTGGGCACAAATTATCCTTTTAGCTTAGCCTTCCTCGGCAGAGGCAGAAACAAAGCTCTTGTGTTAGTAGTATTTTATTGCTGTTTTATTATTTGGGCTTCCCCTTTTTTTTTTTTTTTTAATGCATGGCTTTTTTTATTGTTACAGTGGGTTTATGGCAACTTTTGTTCATGTGTTGCTGATATAGGCTCCCAAAACTCCTCCCAGCTTCACATAGCTTTGAGTCTGGGAATTGCACAAACCAGAGATGCACACAAGCACATATTAAAAAAAAAAACATCCTTCCTGAACAGTGCTGGGAAATTCAGGTTTACAGTTACTAGCAAATTGTACCGTGGATAGAGGCAAATTTTTTGTTCTAACAGAAACTTGTGCACAACGTTGTATCAGAGCCTCTTCTGCACTTAATGCTCACCATGTACCACAACAGGCATTTAAATCTCACCTTTTGTTTGTTGTTTTGTCTCATTTCCAGAGCTGGAGTTGTCCGTCAGAGCTCCCTGAGTTTCCCTGGATTTTTCACATGAAGGGAGCAGGAGCAGATGGGGAGTGTGCCTCAGCAGTGACAGCACGGGATCTGGAATTGCTTGCTGGGTCTTGAGGGGTGTGCTCCCACCTCTGCTTTGGTGGTTTATGCCAGAGTTTGAGGGGGCAGAGCAGGTGGGCACTCAAAGGGGTATGTCTGGTCTCCATGTCCATGGCTGTGCTGAGAACCCATGGGTAGCTGCTGGAATGAAAACCCAGCAGGCTTTGGGAAACCCTTGGCAGCAGCACTGCAAGGGCAGAGGATCCCCTGGGCTGCCTGGATGGCTTGACTGTGACTAATAGATTTTCCTGGGATCAGGTTAGAAAAGTTAGCTGTATCTCTGTTTAAAAGGAACAGAAAAATCCCCCAGCAAGTGCAGACTTCTTGCCAGTAGAGCTTAAACATCTAAAATTTTTGCCAGGAATCAAAGAGATGTTTCTTCTTCCAAACAGGTGAAATCAGCCCCGTGGAGTCAATGGAGTCAACAAAGGAAGTCAATTTTAGGATAAGGCAGGACCCAAACATGAGGATTTAGAGGGTAATGCTGCTCAAATGACTCACAGGCTTTGCTTGAGCATCCACTAGATCCCTCTTTATCCATTAATTGTGTAATTCATTCAAAAGAACAACCAGATTGGTTTCATCTGTTGAATACTGTATGGGCCAAACCCCAGGAAAATATTTCCCTTTGCTCATCTCAAGAAAAACATTCACACACGCTGTTTATTTTGATATTTCAAATACTACTTTTATCTTATGTTTTAGCTAGATATTCCTTTAAACTTGCCCTTCTGATTCCTTGTCCCTTTGGTATCTCTTAATTAGACCTGGTGACTAATTCAAAAGGAATTATTTATTTAACAAATCCCATCCTTTCCCATCACAAAGCATCTACAAGCAAAACACTTTTTTTTTTCTCCCCAAGTTGGTGTTAATTAAAAGTTATTTACAGACATTCAGAGCAGAATTCTTTGCCTTTGTGCTTCTTTTGAGGTACACCATCTCTGCAAGGATGTGCCGTGCAGGGCAGTGATGCCTGAGTGGCTGACATGGGCAGCTCTGTGACAGCTTGGAATGGAAAATGTTAATGTCCAGACACAGATTCTCTGCAAATATAGACTAATTAACAGTGCCAGACATCTCTCTGCACCTCATTCCCTCACTGTTGTGCTTCCCCAGTCCCAGGCAAAGGTCCTGGTCCTGTACAGCTCAGGAAGGACTCCGTGTGGCTGTTAGTCCCTGAGGCTGTTTGTCCAAGCAGAGGCAGGGGACAGCTGAGAAATGCTGTGTGAGCACAGCCTCCTGCTCCCTGGCTCCCTTCCTTCCCTAGGTCCAGCTCACATCTCTCCCATCTCTTCTCCTCTTACTGGAGGGAGAGGAAGTGGAGAGAGGACCTGGGTTTACCTGTCGGTGTCAGGTGCCCACCTCCTCCTGCCCCTGCAGTGTCTGAGGGGTGTGCACCTCAACACACGCCTGGAGCGTGGCCATCCCTGTCCCTGTCGCTTGGCTGCCCTGTGCCCCCTGCTCCAGACACCTCAGCCCCCTCCCTGCTCATGCCTGACCTGCTGCAGGACCATGCAGACCTCCAGGGCACTTCTGAGAAAAGGCTTGCTTGGCTGGACACAAGTGAGTCATGAATGCTTTCGAACCCAAGAAGGGAGAATTAATGCGTAGAAAAACTGGTGGCATTTTGGGGGGGATTTAAAATTTCTTTTAATCAAAAGAAAGAGGAACTAGGGAACCTTGCTAACCAGCTGGGATTACCTGCAGCAGGAAGAATCACTGCAGTCTATAATGCATTACAGGCACAGATGCTCTCATGCCAAAGATGCTGCATGGCTGATGTGACATTACAAACCAGAGCTGGGCACCCTAAAGCTGAGGCAGCCCCAGAAACATGTCACAGAAAGGAGGGGAATTAAAAATGATCAGAGCACTGACATGGATTTGCTGCTGGCCCTGGGATGGGAACCTCAGCACAGGAACCACCCATACCTTTCACTATCCCAGGTAGCTCAGACCCCCATCCAACCTGGCCTGGAACATCTCCAGAGATGGAGCAGCAACAGATGGTCTGGGCAACCTGTGCCAGGGCCTCACCATCCTCACAGGGAACAATTTTTTCCCAATATCTAATCTAAACCTGCTCTCTGTATGAGTGTGAAGCCATTCCCCCTTGTCCTGTCACTCCAGGCCCTTGTCAAGGGTCTCTCTCCATCTTTCCTGTGGGCTCCCTTCAGGCACTGGAAGGCCTCAGTTTCATTCCATCAGGGAGCTGGGATGAGATGATCTTTAAGGTCTTTCTAACCTGACCTATTCCATGATTTCCACAACGTGTGTGCCCCACCTGAATCACTGATCAGAGCTTGCCCAGCCACAGCTTCAAGGCAGCCTTGCAGGCAGGTGCCAGCACCAGCATCTCATCCCAGTCAGGTCCTGTACATGGCAAACACAGACACACAATCTCTGCCAAAAATGCCTTTTAAAAAGCAGGCAGTTCTAAAGGAGCTTGGATCTTTGCAATAATTTTCCTGGGATTTGGAGTTTTTTCTACATGATTTTTAAAGGAAATTGACCTCATATTTTCAGAATACCTTGGTCAGCCCAATTTTGGTGAAAGAAGTCAGGAAATCATAGAGAGATGAAGCTGGGAAGCGAAGCCAAGCAGACCATTGCTGTCAAAAAACTCCTGTGGAAACTGCCTGTAAAATACCTGCCAGTGGGGGTGACCACACAGGGCCTGGAGACGGTCCCACAGGGCTGAGCCTCAGATTTGGGAGTTCAGGAAGAAGCAAGAAGAAAAATATCTGACTTCCCCTGAGCCTGGAAGTGTGAGCAGAGGAAGGAGCTGTGCTCCCAGATGTTCCCTTTTCCCTTCAGCTGGGTGTCACAGATTTCCTGGGATGATGACGGGACGCAGACCTCGCGGATGTTGCTGCTCGTCTGCCGGACGCTTCCGTGATAAATAGGTCCGGTGAGAAAAAAAACCCCACTGATTTCAGCATGACCTCTTCTCATTCATTTCCACCAGAACAAAGGGGACTTGTTTTGGTGGTGGCTTTTTTGTTGTTTTATCAGAAGATGTTAACTTTTTTAGATGTTATCTTGGGTGGAAGGGGAAAAAAAAAAAAAAACAAAAAAGTCATTTCATCCCAAATGAAGAGCTTAGCCTTATTTTGGCTCCCGAGGTGTTGCGTTGTCCCCCAGGAGCTGGGGCTCAGCTGGCTTGTGCCTGTGCAGGGCACGTGATCCCTGCCATGACACACAAACTGATAATAAACAATACAAGATGCAGCACGTGCAGAGTCAGAGGAGACAGGCAGTGAGAAATAAGAGGCTGGAGATCATATGGGAGATGTAAAGCTTGTCTCTTTTAATACTTCTTCACAGCATTAGCTTTTGCTGAAGGATTAAGCTGCCCTAATCTCCACTAAAGCCAAGAGAATAACAAGCCAGTTATAATTAATCTATTTTCTAGGCTTTGGAGAAAATCCTAAGTTATTTTTCTTCAGCTACTAAGCCAATTCCAAGGAAAAACTCCTGTCAGTGTCAGTTACATGAAGAGTGCTCCTGACTGAAATTGAAGCCATGGAGTAGTTTTCAGAGTGCTTTCTCCTCTGATGTTTGTAGCTTGTTCTGTGAACCTGTGTGAGTTCATGTCCTGCCCCATGAACACTTTGGATGTGATGATTTTAAAGGTCTTTTCCACCCTGAACCACTCTATGGCTCAATACCCACCTCCTCTGATTAAGTACCCTGGGTGTGTGGCATTGCCTTCCTTCTGCTTTCTTGCTCCATCTACTGGAACCAGTTCTACATGTCATTGGAATGAACAAAAATTGTCAGGGGCATATTTATTTGTTCTTGTCAGAAAAAAAAAGTAAAGAAAAAGAAACTCCTTTATCCAGTCTTTACTACTGATTTATTTTAGTTTTATAGTTAAGTCCACATTTTGTAAACTACATCTTCCCCTTTTTCAGGCTTTTAATCAGTCCTGGCAGTAAGAATACTATTCTAGATCTAAATATCCTCATAGGGCTGTGTCTTTACTGACCTACTGTGTTTCCAAACTCTTACAAAAATATGTTGTTGTATCTCAAAAGATTAGACGTAGCAAAAAAAACCAAGAAAAACAAGTCAGAATCCTCTCCTAGCATCAACAGAGGATGTTTTGTTGAATTTAGTTGAGATTTGAGTTGTACAAGTCATATAGAGCTGTCTTGTTAAAAGTAATGATCATTTGAAAAAAAAGCTTTGTAACAGATGGAAGAGAAACTTAAAGTCTAGATGCCAGAGGAAAGCTTAAACCACACTAGTAAGATTGAATATAAGATTATTGTCATGTTTGTCCCTTATTTAAAGTGGCTACTGGAAAAGCTCTGGGAAAATAATCCTCTTAAGAATTAGATCATTAGGAGAGGGCTCTCTGTTTAAGTGCTGGGCAGAAAATATTAGAAGATCTCTGTGTATTTGTGCAGCTAAAATCTCCACAGCTTTTTGCTTGGGTTTCAGCAGAGAAGTCAGGAGTCACTCAAGAAATTGACTTTACCTTGTGGGGCAGATTCAGGTAGGGCTGTGATTTCCTCCTGTGATTTCCCTTTAAGCAGAGAACAGTTTTCTCCAGCAAAGAATGAGGTTGTGGACTGGTATACGGCACTGGGAGGCTCTGACATCCCAACAAAAGTTGTGCAGAGCCCTTCATTATCCCCTCAGCTTCACGGAGCTCCTCTCCTTGCCCCAGATTCACCTTCCTACCCAGCTTCCTTCTGGTCCTACAGGCACAACTTTCATTGTCTTCCCCAAACATGCATGGTTCAGTTGGAGGGCTGCAGTAGCCTTTCCAAGCTGCTGGATCACATTGCTTCCCTGTCAATGGCATCCCTGGACTTACAGAAATCAGACACTACCACATTAGGCAACAGGGAGCCTGTTATAAGGATTGATATCTGTGAAATAAACTGCACAGGTTTAACCAGATGGTGGATCAATATTCCTCATATATTTAAATTCAAGGATCATAGCTTTCAAAAGTGGCTCACAGTTGTGTCTGCCTTAAGTCCTTCCCACATGGAAGCACAGTTCTGAAAATCGAGGTCCCTACAGCCAGCCCTAACACCAGGATGAATGCAGACAAAATCAGCCAGTCAGTTTTGGAGGGTGATCCCATCTCTGGAAAATGCAGGGTCAAATCCCAAACTGCTGCCAGTGCACGTTTTCCACAGTGGGACTCGCTGAGGGCCGCAGCAATGGAAGTTTGCTGGGGATGCACATTTTTCCACTGCTACCCCGATTTCTCTACCTAACTGGTTAAATCTGCACGCAGAATTGCATAGATCAAAAAAAAATAACTCGACTCAAGGGGATACTGAAGCCAAAAGAAAGACTTCCACTGATTCCAGTGAGGTTTGAATCTGCCTTGCCTCAGGTGGCTGCATTAGAGACAGATATAATCCTTTGATAGTAATCATTTTGCTCATTAAAGCTGTGTCTGTGGAACCAGGAGTGGCTTGGAAATACTGTGAGTAGAGGAGCTGTTTTTAGAGAGAGTCCCAAGAATCAGAAAAAGCAAAGCTGCAGGATTGTGTCAACAAGCAACTGAAAATTCACAAAAATAAAAAAATATTTCGTTAGATCATTATGCACAAACAAAAAGCCTTATCAGTCTGTCTCGGGAGTTGTTATGGAATCTGGTTGATTTTAACAATTCCACTGGGGGTGGGAAAGAGGCAGCAAAGCACCCTGTTAATTAATGCAGGCATTAATAATTGAATAATCAATTAATAATTGAATACATTTGCAGATGATGGGTAAAGGATGGGAACTACAGGGAATATTCAGAGTTTTGCTAGTATTGAGGGATTTAGAACAGATTAAAACACATTTAGGAAAAAACTCATGCAGACCTTCTCTTGAAAAAGATTCATGTGGTGCATACAGACTGTACTCATATTTTTGCTTAAAAAATATTCTTCAGCCTCCATTGTCTGTGGGCCTTTCAGATGAGCCATGGACTGATGGCCCTTGCAAAGTAAGAACTGGGAGTCCAGGTGTAAATCCTCCTCCTCTCTCTACCTTTAAGTGCAATTCTGCTCTTGTATCTGAAATTTTGTGTTCTTGGACACAAAAGACATTTTATCCAGTACAAGGTGTGCAGGAATTTACCTACAAAGAACAGCTCACAAACAAAACTGGTTTATATTTTCTTTTCAAAAGCAAAATAATTAGACCAGACGGGGAACAGAGAGACCATCTGTGGTTAATTAAAGGGTGAGACTGCAGAGCAGCAACAGATGTTATATTGCTGTAGTCAGAGGAGTTTATTGCTAACAGCGGTGAATATTGTGCATGGTGGACTGGGTATTTCCAACCAATTATTTAACAGACAAACTTCCAATGAGGTGACCCTTTTCTTCTTGGAAAATAGAAGGGTTTGAGTGTCATGAATGCTGGAGTTGCAGGAGAGGTCTAGACAGCAAAGTTTTCTATATCCTGGGATGAGGACTGAAAAGCCAGTGATACTCTCACAAAAAAAGGTATCTAGGGCTGATGATTAAAAAAAGTGGGCAGGTCTGCAGGAAGAAGACATGACAGAAAAGGCCAACACTCCCACAGCTTCACTCAGTTCATGAAAGTCCCATTTAAAACTAGAGATAAGCAAAGTGAGAGGATTCATGCGGCTGTGTGGATCAGACAGATCCTCTGACTGATGGCATTTGAGCATGGAGTGACTCTGGAGCAGGGAGCTCCTTCCAGCTGGGTCCTGAAAGCTGTTTGAAACTACCCTGCACCACCAGTCCCAGAGAGAAGTTGTGGTAAATGGAGCAGCAAAACCTGTGAAGTTTCTGCTGGAGAGAAGGTGAAAACACCTCATATTGCCTGACCTGACAGGGTCACATCTAGCTGGAGCTGGTAAGGCTTTATAAGAGCCATTCCCTTCCTCCGTTTTGTTGCTTCCTATTTTACTGCTCTGATTAGACGTGCAAGTTCAAATGTTCCTGTTGATGAGGCTCCATCGGTCCTAGAGTGTGCATCTGGAGGTTTGGGACTAGGTGTAGGACCCAGTGTGGTGTTAGCTACTCACACACACACATGCTGCTTTCAATTCATTTGCCTGTTTAATTGGGGTTCCCACTTTCTATCTGGAATGGTCCAAAATGGCTATGAAATTCTGCACTAAATTTGTGTGCAATTCCTTATCTGCTTACTTTTGTCCCCTTTCCGCAGCAGAGATTTTAGCTGGTTTTCATCGCTAAAGTCATGAGGAGTGACACAAGGAGTGACAATAGCCCAGGTTTTGTTACCTTTGTGCCTCTATTTGCATCCCTATTCCCTTGGTCCCCAAGGAGAGCTCTCCATGCACATCTCTTGGAGCAGCCATTCTCTGCTTCTGAGGCACAACTTCTGGCAAAGGGGAGCTCGGTGGGTAGACTTACAATTATCCTGCTGATAAAAAGGGGGCAGATAAAGTCTGGCTTTGTCCAAATAAGATAAGCTGGAAACTGAGAATGACTGAATACCTGATCAGTGATCTCCAGTTACAGCAGCTGATGGGGAGCGGAGTCGGGAGAATCCAGAGGTTGCCATAGAAATGCAACAAAGGGGGCAATCCTCAGGGAGTGCACCTGAGTCAGGTACCCAACGTGCAGGGATCCTCAGTGAATGAAACTCTCAAGTCTAAGGGGGGAACAGCAAGCATATCAGAGATAAAGATAATTGAGCTGTCTGTCCTGTTTGTGCTATCAGGGGAGATCCCATCTGGACATCAGCCTGGATTGCTGCCGTGCCTCTTTCCCAGCCTTGTTTGGGTGAAATATATAAACCTCAGGAGAACTTGCAGAGCATCAGTGTACATCTGTTGGCTTCTCTAGTTCCTTGTGCTAGGAAATCTAGAAAAACTTTATCATTTTTGGACCACGGCAAGGATTTCAGTTGCTTGTTATGTAAATGCTCTGTAACAACAGCCAAATGCACTTGACTTTGGGATAACATTTTTCTGACTGCTTTGGAGTGACTCATAGTTTTTAAAAAGGTATTTCCTGGGTGGAGAGAGGGTGTACAAAATGTTAAAAATGGTGCTATTTTAAGTAAACCCTTAATTCTGAATATCCTTCATCAGACCAGACACTGGCAAAGACGGTGCCGTGCAACCTGTGTGCAATCCCTTTCTAAATCCATTTCTGCACTCCCACCCACATTCCTGGAAAAAGGAGAGGAAGAATTATCACAAACAATATTGATATTTCTACTGTTTAGAAACATATTTTCTCTCCATCAGAGGCTGTTTGGAGTGAAGAGAATTGATTGAATTTCAGAAAACTAGAGTTGCAAAAAACAAACACACGTACTTCCAAAGCCCCAACAGTTTCAAATTCCCAGGTCCAGCAGCAGAGCATCCTCTTGGTGTAAAAGAGGGAATAGATGTTATTAATACTGACTGTCTTAACACATTAGACCATAGAATCCCCAACAGGATAGCCTTTTGAAAGTAAAATGAGACAATTTGTTTTCAAGGAGATACTGTTCCCTCATTTAAATGTTGATCTTAGAGGGGGGAAATCAAAGGTTATGTCTCAGCCCTGTCACAGATTTCCATGAGGGAGACAGAGTCTAAAAAAGCAAACAAGCGAAAAAAAATCATTCCATCATCAAACAAAATTAAAACACAACAAAACAATGAGTTTTGACAGGGAAAAAGAGGAAAACATTTGGAGAAGACTGACTTTTTCTCGACAAAGTTAAACATTCAGAATTTTATTCTAGACAATGTTATCTTTTCAAATTCCATTTCTATATAGAAGAAATAAATAACCCAAAAGTAAATTTTAAAAATGAAACACCAATTTTTTTTTTTCATTTCGGCCCACCCTGAAAGAGTTCTCCCATATTGGTGTGCCTTTTTATGGGCACTGAATGAAAAAAGAAATTATTTTCTCATCTCCCATTATCTTACCAAAAGTTGTCACAGAGAAAAATCTTTTCAACTAAGACATTAGTAAAATTTTAGGCTTCAGAAATATATAAAATAAGATTATTATGTTAAAGAACAATCCTGAATAGAATGCCTGAAACTGAAGTACTTCTTTTGGTTTGTGTTTTTTATGGTTTTGATAGTATTGTTGAGAAGACAAAATGAGAAGAAAACTTTTTGTCCAGACTCTGAATTTCAAGCTGGATTAGAGACAGAATCTACAGGAAAAGAAACAGATTTTTTAAGAAAGTTTAATTTTCATTCATGACAGAACAAAGTTATTCCTTAAATGCTTGTTGGTGAAAGCTTGGTTAGTGAATATGTTTATCTTCCAGTGAAATGCAGTTCTGCAAAATATTTACAGTAAATCACAACAGCAGCAATTTTTGTTACTTTACGTGCAGTGTACATGGAGATGCCACATGATTTACAGGGCTTGATTCCATTCTCACTCCTCAGCCTTGCACTGCTGGTTCAGTGGCGTGATTCCTTTTGACACTGGCTGAATTCCAAGTCTAAGTCAGAGGAGAATCAAACATGCAAGGTTTGGTTTTTAGTTTTTTTGTTCAGGACAGTGAGTGCCAAGGAGCTTCCCTGGCTCTGGCAGCTTCAGCCATTCCCTGCTCACCAGCACACGCATTCCAGCTCCTGCTAAGCAAAGCACATTATATCCACAGATGCAAGTGCCCAATGATGTAAATTCCTTCTATTCCCACATCTCCCAGAACCCTGCATGCCTTCCAGAGGTGGCACCATGTGGCAGTGTAGGTTAGGAAGGCACAGAGACTCCTTGAGACTCCACATGTTTGCAAACCCTCTGCTGGCAGCTACGGCCAACGAGACCACGAGGTGTGTGCACTTCTCCAAGGTCAGTCCTTCCCCATGGTTAGTCCTTCCCCACAGTCAGTCCAACATGCCCAAGGAGAGAGACTAAAGCAGGAGTGTCCCCGTGCCCCACCAGACATCTGCAGGATGAGGGATGGCTGCCCGGGGAATTCCTGCCAGGAGAATTCCTGAATGCCTCCCCAGCTCTCATGCATCCTCACCACAAGAACCAGCTACTGCCCCAGTATAGCCCTTATCTCACACTGATGAAATCTGGAAGTGCTGCAGCCCAGAGGGCATTTAAATTGTAACAGAGACCCTGACATCTGGAGATTCTAAGGAAGCAAAAGAGCCTCCTTTGCTCCCTGCCCCTTGTCTCTCCCTCCCCGGTTCCAGGCTCAGAATCGCATCACGCAGTGAGCAGAGATAAGCACAGGCTGTTCCCTTCCCTCAGGAGTCACACCACGGTGTGCTGGGAGCTGAAGGAGGTGAAGCTGCCCTTGGGGCTGCGGTGACCCTGGGAGAAGCTGGCAGCCCTGGTCCTTTTGCTTTTGGTCCCGCTCCTGCGTTTCCGCTTGTCACGTGTGATAAAGCTCTCGATCAGCTTCAGCTTTTCGTGCTCTTCCTTCAGGAAGAAGTCAACAAGCACGGTCTTCTCCTTTTTGATCTGTTCACTGATGTCCTTGGGGATGTCAGGGATCATCCAGTCAACCAGAACACTGAGGAACATCACGAGGTTCTGCAAGCACAGCAACAGACATGAAGCAAGCATGAAAAATCCAAAATCCTTGCACTGGAACAAAACCAAACCTTTGTTATAGCTATGAGACAGATGTCAAACACATTTTGCTGGTAGTGTGTGGTAGTAAGCAGTTGTTTAAGGCTTTATTTCAAGAAACAGCTCAGGTTTTTGCACAGCTACCCCTGAGTGTAGAGGCTGAATTAAACACGTGCTTTAGTTAGGTTTGAAATAGGAAAGGACATGGGATCATCAAATAATCCATGGCCTTAGTAGCTAAACCAGCATTATTCTTTACAGGCATCCAAAGGTGCTCAGTTCTCAACATCCAATTCCTTGATACTGAGTTCAGAATCCATTAATGTAAGGACATGCTCCAACACCATCAAAAATCCTCCAACACAAGGCAAAGATACCCATGTGTTTCCAGTGTGGCCTGAGCACACAGCAGACAACTTTCATGGCCATTCTGTCCTCAAATCCTTCTGTCTGCTGACAGGCAGGATTGTTTTTACACCACCACAGTGTGCAAGCCAAAACCCCAAACCTCAGGTGTCAAGATGATTACAGGTGGTGCTCATAACATAAAGCAGGAAGCAGACTGGGCAAAAAGTTTTGCTTGCTTGTGGAATCTATAGATAAGCGATGCTTTGGGGGTTTGTATTGTCACGATAATGCTTTGAGTAGAGCTGTGTTGTGTAACGCTTGGGAACGTGTGAGAACGGTTTGCTGACAGGGCTGCTACTGCTAGCATGAACTCTCTGTCCCGAGCCGAGACAATGGACATAATTAACCAGGGAATGCTCTCTGGCAGAGCAGGCAGATGGTTTGAAGCCCAGCAGAATGAGTTGCTTTCAACTGCTTTGCAGCCACTGGTGGAAAATTACTGAAGGCACAGCAAAGAAGCAGAAGAGGGCAATACAAACCAGGCAAGATTCACAGAAACACTTGGGAACACTTGGCAGGTGAGGACAAAAGAAAGGCAGATTTGAAAAAGAGGGATGGGCCTGTGGAAGGATCCCAGATCATGGAGGAGAGCAGAAGGAAGCCATTCGAAAGGCAAGCCATGAGAGCAAATCCCTTGCTAATGAAATCCTCACACTGGGGACAATTTACTGTGCTCAATTCAAGAAAGTAGCAAAAAACTTTAGAGGATTTATTACTTCTGTTTATTTCTTGCTTTGGGTAAAGAACAGCAGTTAACAAGCCTACACAACATTTACGTGCTTTTAACAAGTGGTGCCTCTGAGAGTATAAAATTTGACAGAGTCCACTTAAACATTCAAAACCCTGGGGCGTTTTGGGGATCACTGCTAGAGCCAAGGGCTAAAGGAAGCTGTGGGTCTTGCCTTCCACGTCTATTGGACATGGGCTGCCTTGGAGCATGCATTTGGATTCATTTATGATGATGTTTCTGTGACTAAAAGTGAAGCAACTCAGCAGACTTACCTGAAACAGAATCACAAAAGCCAAGCGAGCAGATAAGACTGCCCAGTACTGCTTAGAAAACTCGTACTGGTGTGGGGACCAAGGTGGTTCTCTGTAGTCTTTGAACCTGGAAATGGAGACAGCTCAGTTATCACTGTTCCAGCAATTTCCTCCAGCACCAATTGCTGTGATTAACGTGATTTTCCAATCACAAAATCAAAAGAATCAAATCTCCAGATGTTCTTACTTCAACCCTTATTATGAAATGCGACTTCAGAATTAGAGCTGGACTACCCCCACTGAATTTTACACACTTAGTCTGGTTTTCATAGTTGTAACCAAAATCAGAACATTGCTTTAACGTTGGATATGTCCAGATTTTAGAGGATTGACAAAAGCCCCCTTTATTTTCTTAAGATAAATTAACAACAATGTACAGGGAATAAAATGTTGAAATGAAAACAGAAAGATAGTCCAAGGCATTTTCAGTCCGAAGGAGATAAAGTTGCATTCATCTCACCTAAAACTTGATTAATTCAGGGAATAATTCAGCCCACATAAAATGTGACTCATGATTTGGTGATTCCTGTCTTTGCATTAACAAAAAGGGGAGCCATGGGAAAGGTACTTCCTAAATTAACTGTCTAGCCTTGGACAGGATAAAACAGAACCTTAGTGCTTTAGTGTAAAGACTGTTGCTTTTAGTATTACCATCAATCATTGGTAAGTAAACAACAGGCTCATAAAAATTACAGATGCTCCTAAATTGGAAAGTTTGCAAATAGCAGGAAATACAGAAAGCAATAAGAAATGGAGACAGGAAACGCAATGAGAATAATATGGGGAAATTGAAAATAATTAAAAATAAACACTTGAAGGATCTTTCAAGGGATAGTGATTGAAAGTGGAAATAGCTTGGAGCTTGCAGTGGCCAGCAAGTTAGCGCAAGTTTGAAATATGGTAGCAGGACAGTGTATGACTTGTGGGTGTATCAACAAAAGTCACAATGGTGCTGGGCGGGGAATTAGCCTTCCTCTGAAGAGCACAGGTAAATCCACATGTGGAACACTGCATTCAGCTGTGCAGATTCCAGGGGAGGAGGAGGGAGAGGAAAAAGAAAGAAAGAAAGAAAGAAAGAAAGAAAGAAAGAAAGAAAGAAAGAAAGAAAGAACGAAAGAACGAAAGAACGAAAGAACGAAAGAAAGAACGAAAGAACGAAAGAAAGAAAGAAAGAAAGAGAAAGAAAGAAAGAGAGAAAGAAAGAGAGAAAGAGAGAAAGAAAAGAAAGATAGCGATAAATTGCAGGCAGTTCAGGAGAACAGTTCAGGGCTGAGGAGACTGACTCATCGGGAAGATTAAAGAGCAGCGCATGTATTGCTCCACTTTGGTAAGTAACAGCCACAGTTGGACATGATAACCATGCACAAATTGTGCCCTTAGGACTGAAAGGGATAATTTAGTGCTGTTCCCAGTGTTTGACTAGGAGTAATGGGATGAAATTAAGAAAGGGAAAATCTGTTTTGAATACCACAAAACCCGTCCTGACAGTAAGATTCATTAGACTGTGAAAAAGCCTCCGTTGGGGGATAATGGAGAGGGTTCATATATAAAATCTGTCAGCTTCAGTTTGCAGGTGCGCTTGCCAAAATTACCTTCAGGTTCTACCCACATGGTTTTGCATGTTAAATTACACATTTGCAATCCACGCATCCCCTACATCCTGCCACTCCCCACCCCCAAGAAACTGAGTCTGGAATGCTCGATGTGATTCTTTGCTGCAGCTTCTGGAGGCGAAGGACACAAGGTACAGCCCACAGGGAGGAGAAAACCACTTTAAACTGGGGGCTGTGTTAATTTAGGGAAGAACTTCCTGGCCTGTGTTAGCCTCTGGATGGTTTTCTTCAGCACTGCCTGCACAGGTCCTGTCTTAGGATTCCTGTGCTGTTCCTGCACTGCAAGATGACCCCTCTGATACTTTTCTGGACATTGTGGACTCCCTCATGTTGCTCAAATCTGTACAAGTGCTGCAACAAGGGTCGAAGTCAGTTCCCTTAAACTTAATCTGCTTGAACATGAAAAGCCAAGGAAAACCACTGAGTTTCTTGTGGACTTTGCTGACCACTATAAATCAATCCCAGTCTTGAAATGGAGCCCAGGTTCCCCTAGAAGGGTCACCAACTGTGGTGGGTTTTCAATTTAATGCATTCTGAGCTTCACAAACTATGAAAGTATTGCAGGACATCAGACCCCTTGGAAATTTCGCCTGGCTCAGCTGGGAATCACACAGTTTGTGATGCCTGAACCTACACTCAACAGAACACTAGCAAATGATTTATGGCAAAGGAAAATGTTGCCAGAGCTGTGGATGAAGTAGCTGGGCCTCCTCCCCACCTCCTTTTTTAATTATTCTCTGGCACATGGGACTCTAAAGGGCCTTTTCTAACCCCTAGATTCTACAGGTAGTTTCTCTTTCACAAAGACTCTCTTTTCAGCTCAAGAAGCATTTAGACAATAGCTTCAGGTGTGATTTTCGGGGTCTTCTGTGCAAGGTCAGGATTTGATGATCCTCGTGCGTCCATTCCAACTCAGGATAGTCTATGACTGTCTGATTCCCTCACCTCTTCAATGCTTCACTCTTAAAATATTTGATTCAGCAGGTATGGTAGGAACAGCAACCAACCAGTGTTGCAAAGACCATTTCCAAAATAGCAAACAACTGTAATTTCACTGAAAAAGGACAAGAATATGAAGTGGTCAATGTGGTTGAAGAATAGGGCACAGAAAAGTTACAAAGAAGAATAGAAAAATGTGCACTGAAAGTAGAGAATTGTAGGGGAAGGGAAGCTGAGCGGAGAGAACCACACAGCACTTGGACAAATGTGAACTGAAGCCAGAGCTAAGAAAAAGATGTTAATGTATTTCAGAAGTTTATTGTGTGGGGAAAAAAGAGATTGGTTAAAAAAAAAAAAATCAAACTGTATATATAGGTGCAACGTCAAATCAGTCCAAATAAGATAATCTGTTTAATTTCCTTTTTCAGCTGGTCTTTGAGGAGAAATTGGAGAAAACATCCAGAATCACAGAATCAGCAGGGCAGGAGTATATAAAAATTAGTCAGGGAAATATGTTAGCATCCACCACTGATCATTAGGAATAGGTGAGATTAATCCCATGACATTAAGAAAATAAATTCAAAGACACTTTATAAAGCTGCTGAATGTTGGAGCAGACCCATGTTAAAGAAAAAGTCCCTTGAATGACTCATATCTTAGCAAGATTTGCTTCTAATTTGCCTTCAGCTATAAAAATGTCATTTTTCCCTGAAAAAAAAAGTAAAATTACAACTAATACTGTGCATCAGAACAGCTTTACAGCAACCTTTATTTGGAAGCAGTGCCAAAGAGTTCGCAGCACTGCAGAAAATGCTGCTCTAACTATTTCAAGAATGTATTCTGTATGTTCAGTGGCAGAGTTGTTTCTGGCTCGTTACGGTTATTTTTAAGATACCTTAATCTTTGGCAATGCCCGTAAGGAGAAAAATGCAGCCTCATTGCAACCACATTTATCTCCAGAGGTCACAGAAATCTAAGAATAAGAGAGGTCAGCTTGTTCCCAACGCATTTGCCAGAAACAGAAATACAGACTTTATTTTCAGCCTGAGGGGCAGTGTTTGGTTGCCTGTCTCTTGGGACACAAGTTAGAGACCCCATACTTTAACACAGCGATAGTCCTCTCCAAAACCCAGATTTTGATAAGGTTCAAATGAGGCAGATGATAACGAGAAACAGTATTTGTGGATGCTGACTTCTTTTCCCAATTGTTTCCTGATAAGAGAAGAGAAATGCTCCCATAGTTCTGTCTCGCTCAGACTAACACGTGGTCAAACATTAATTTTTTTCCTCTTCTCAGTCTCTTAAATAGTATCATCAGGCAGGGACTACTTTTTTACCCAGTGTAGATGATTCCCTCCTCCCTGAATTTGGGCTCTGTTGGGTATTTGGCTGTGTATGACCATCCTAATGTGAGGAGTGCCTTTCACCCCTGTTGTTAATGCACATGTTTCCAAACACACCGGCACTAAACAGCTATAAACAGAGGCCAGGGGCTGACAAAAGGTAAAAAGCAGCATAGTGAATGTAGCAAAATCACAGTGAAATGGATCAAGATGCTTGATGAAGGAAAACACAGGTGAATTTCAGGATAAAAAATTTTAAAGTGCTACGATCTGAGAGTGGAAAAGCATTTCACAGACTTACAAATCTGAAAGTCCAGAGATGCTGGATACTCTAACAGGGAATATTTTGCTAACAAACAACTCCCAGCAGCAGAAATGGAGAACAGCAGAGCTCACTTGCTTATAAGTTGCTTAAAAGTTAGAAGTGCACTCATTTATCCTGTGCTGTAGTCAAGGTGAGAAGGCAGGTACCCTCCAAAGGCAATCCCAACAGCACTGCACTGCCAGAGGGAGAGGGACAGATTTCTCACTGTTACCCTGCTTCCAGTGAAGAAACCAGGATGTGTAATTTTTGTGGGTTACAGTTGGGCAAGATATATACCCCACTTAAAATCCATGTGAAATATATTGTACATCAAATCAAGGGAGGGAAAACAACTCCACATTAAGGCTGTCCTTAAAAGAATGGAAGAGGAACTATAATTATTTCAATATATAAATTCAATAATTTCAATATAAATTATTATAATAATTATTTTGTGCCATTACAGAGACCAGGGTGATTTCAAGGGAGTTAAAAAGAAAGGTGAGACAGGCTGTTGAATTTAACACTGACCCAAAGAAGCTCAGTTTAGAACAGCCAGAGGTTGTAAATGCCTTAAACCAGCTCTTTGAATTTCTGCATATTATTATAAAAATATTAAGTTACTTTCAAAGCTGGAGCCACATTAGTGATTTCTCATGTAAACTAGAATTACTCCATAGGTATCTGGTATTTGGGACATATTTTAAAGGAAGTTGAGTCTTGTTTCCCCAATCTGAAAAGATGAATCTGAATAGAAAACATGTAGATGGTGATGGGTGCAGGTTTCAAAGATGGGCATAACATATTGAAGACTCATATCTCAGCAAGTAAGGACTGAATTTAATAAAGACAGAGAAAGCTGGTTCTAATTATTTGGTGTCCATTTTAAAAAATCATTATTTTTAATTAAAGCTATATCTTTCAATAAAGAAAATGTTAGTTTGCTTTTTTCTTTGAATCAAGTCTGTCTAAATTGTTTATTTTGCCTTTTAATGGCCTCAAAAAACCCTTTTAAAGACCTTGTAACACAGTTAGAATACTCTAAAAGCTGCACTTCTACAACCAGATTTTCAAAGGCACATGAATACTGCTGAACACACGGCCATAAAAGTGAATTTTATCAATTCCCACTTTGAACAATGACATAAGAGCCAAGGAAATTCCCTCGACTGTGCAAACTGCCCTTACAAGTACTTTACCTGCAGAATGAAACCTCCTGTGCAAAGAGGGAGTTTTCTGGCTGTGTCCCAGCCTTGAGCTGGCTGACATTGAAGTATGACAGGGTGTGATTGATGAAGCCATGCATGGTTCCATTCTGGCTGTATGCATATTGATACATAAGGCGTGGGATGAAATCGGAGGTGACAGCAATGACAAAAGCCTGAGAGATGGAAAAAAACAAACAAACAAAACAAAACAAAGACAAAAACAAAACAAAAACAAAACAAAAAGCAAACAAACAAATAACAGCATCATGAATCTATGTTTCTAGATTAATTAATTCAGGGGAAAGTTTTCATGTTCAGGTAAATTCAGAGTGGTGGTGAAGGGAGAGTTATATGGCCAGAATTGCTACAGAATATTTGCATATAAATGCACAGTAACGTGCTCTGTCTCTCCAAGGAAAGGGTCAGCTAGGGAAGTAGCAAAAGCAATTAATGGACTGCTCCAATTCTTTTCATCTCTGGAGCCATTAGGAGGTTTATCACTAGTTTAAAAAAAAACCTATAACAAGACCTAATAGCCTATAGTTGGTATAATTTGGACTATATTTTGGTGTAGTTTGTTGAGTCTAAACATCCATTTTCCCCTCAGCATCAGGATTCACAATCTCACATGGGGGGATCTCATGCTGGTATTAAACCTCATGAGACTGGTGTAATTGTGGAAGCAATCAGTCACAGAAATCTCTACATCATATCAATAAGAATTCCTTTGATTCCTGCTCTGGACTCACTCCTGTTGGAGCAGGTCCAGAGGAGACCATGAAGAGAGTCAAAGGGCTGGAGCCCCTGAGCTGTGGAGGTTTAGATTGGACACTGGGGAAGAATGGATCCCTGTGAGGGTGGTGAGGCCCTGGCACAGGTTGCCCAGAGAAGCTGTGGCTGCTCCAACCCTGGAAGTGTCCAAGGCCAGGCTGGATGAGGCTTGGAGCAGCCTGCGATAGTGAAAGGTGTCTCTGCCCATGGCAGAGGCCTTGGAATGAGATGGTCTTTAATATCCCATCCAACCTCAACCATTCTACAATGCTATGATAGTTTAAAACTATATTTTGCTAAATAATAATTTCCTGTGTCAAAATTATCCAGATGCAGAAGCAGAATTGGGCATTCAGTATTTTTTTTTAACGGGTATGCATATATTTACATTTCTTTCAAGAAAAGGTATCTAATTTATACATTAATGGAATCCCCAGGAAATAAACATTTCCAGAGTTCGATCAATACAGGAAATAATCAAATATCATAAATCTGCAAAGTGAGTTCAGAGAAAAACAAGAGGCTGCAGAGTTTCTCTACTCCAGCACAGCTCACTACTGGACAGCTGAAATCTGTGCCTGACAGTGAGATTATGGGGATGTGCAGGGTTCCACAGATTTCCTGCCTTAAATCCTGGAAACTGGAGATCCATAAGTGAACAATGCTCCACCCAACTGAAACAACACTGCCCCTCTGGAGGCCTTAAAGTGCTGTGCTGTTGTGCTGGGAGTTATTTTATCAAAGAAATGTCATAACACCTCTCCACAAGTTCTCCCTTCAGTAGTGAAAATGACCTCCCTTTCTTTCTAAAGGTCCTTGATAACTTTAATATCTCTGGAATTATTCCATGACCTCAAAGGTATTTTCCAACATAAATGATTCAATGAGATTATGATCTATAGGTTAAAAACCCATTAGAAATTATTAGGATTAAAGTCCTAGGGCATGAGACTTTTTGATCTTAAAGCATATATAGGAAAATTTTACTTAGAGAGTACATATAGCACAATAAACATAATATATCTGTATTCTGTTGTATTTCAGCAATTGAGAAAATTAGACGCCACTTTTAAATTATGTTAAAGGGAAATTATAAGCAAGAAATTATAAAGAATTTTAAAGTACATTGAAGGAATAGTATAAGCTCCCAAGATCATGGTTAGAAACTGGTATAACCAAACACTTACATTGATGATCACTGAAAGCTTTCCAATACCGCTCAAGATGTTATACCAAATACCTGTAAATGAAAGAAAAAAACTTATTAATGGATTTGTTATAAATTTTCTTCTTTTTTTGATTGTATTTTTGGTCTTATCTTCACTGCTATTTCATTACTCACCTATATCTTTTTCTCTCACTGTGTCTGGCCTCCTCAGCTCAGTAACAAATTTTTTTGCATCAAGACGAACCTCGATGATGTTGTTCAGAAGAGCAAAGACAGGGGCCAGAGGGAAGGAGGCAACAAAGAGTGTGACAAAGCCAAACTGGATAACTGGAAAAAAAAAACAAATCACAAAACACGTTTTTGATAGCTTCTGAAGGGAGTAGCAAATTGTTGATGAGCTTTATGCGTTACCACCCGATAAAATTCCACTTCCCAGTTTGGTCCCCAGAATAAATATCCCAGAGTAGAGCTATGAAGAGACAAAAGTTTGCCACTATGCTTTATGAATGTTTCCAATAAAGCTTCAAGTTGCTAGCACAAGCACAAGCCAAAGGAAGCAATAAATTTAATAAAGGAAAAAGGCTTCAGAGTCTATTTTTCTGCATTTAAACATAATTCACTGATTAGTCCATGCTGTTTCTTTCCTGTCCTTTTCCCTGTAAGGAAAATGACACACAATCAAGCAAAAGAGAAAATCTACAAGGTGCCACTATTTCTTCCCAGCTTCCTTTGAAAAACTTTGTGGTAGCGTGTGAAAAGCAAGAACAGAAGTGTCTCTGTGGATGCAGGGGACAGGGGTGCTTTGCAGCACTTTCATCTCTCCTTTTTTCACTGATATCCTCCAAGTTTAGAAATAGTCCTCTTTAAATCTGAACTAAGGTGAATTTTATATGAATATATATTAAAAGAATATATTAAACTAATAAATCTGACTGTGATCTACATCTCAGAGTTAAAAACATTTTAGCATAGAAAAAGTTTTGGTGTGTTTAAATGCCATATTTACTGTGGTTTCTTTTTTGGCAAATCCCTGCATAAGTTCTCTCCCCACTGAGGGAGGAATTGCACTTTTCTATGAAAATAGCACAATATTCTGTGTACATAGCACAGTATTATACTTTAAAATATTTCCCTTCAGCACTGTTGTCACAATCTACAACGAACTCTTGAAAAAGTTTTCCCCAGGACCTTCTCTCACATCTGTTGTTTGTGTGCAGGTTGCAAGTCCTCTGATATTTCCCCTTTCTCATCTTATGAACAATATATTTGCACACAAGAGTAAAATCTCTGTATATCAGCTATATGGCCTTTAGAGTTTCATTCTTAGCATTTTGTTCTGAGATAAAGTGTATACACTAAGCTGGAGCTTTTTCAAAGCACACCAACATCCTACCCTTGAAATCATACTTTGCTGACTATTTTATGTTCAGAGTCAGGAAAAGGAATTAACAAGGAAATAAAACCAGATGTTAAAGTAATGTCCCCCAAAACTGTGAAATTCTAAGAAAAATACATAGCCCCAAAATATGCCTTATTTGGTTCTAAGTGAATTTTGCAGGAATACAACTGGGAGGATTCTGTAAAAAAATAAAATAAAAAAGGAAAAGAGAAAAGAACTATTTGAAATGCTTTAAGAATAAACCACACACGTATTTGCTTTGATGTTGTTTGTAGCCCCTTCATGTATTGCCTGGGAAAACACAGTTTAATTTTTTTTCAGGTTCATGAAAAAATGTTCAAGGTATGCAAAGGACTTCTGGATAATTGTGTAAACATGTCTTCATAGAAAACTGCACCAGAAGTGTTTGTGTGGTCATCTTGAAATCTCGTCAACCTTCTCAAGTCCTTCTTATGAAAGTGTAAATGATGCAAAAAGCGGACAGAAAAAGCAATCCCAAAGCCAAACCCAGAATTTAGCCAGCCTTGTGTAACAAACTGGCAAACAATTATTAAATGGAGGAGAGTTTGAACAGCCTCAGCAATTCATAGGTGCTTGTTGAGTGTGATCAGTGTTTCTAAAAACAAACCTGAATAGATTACAAAGAGAAAAATCTCTGTCCAGAACCCAGAAGAAATCTCATCTCATCATCCTGGAGTTCTGTGGATGCCTGCCTGGTCACACTGGAAATTTTACAATACTTTAGGACATTCACACTCTTCCATCAAGTACAGTTGACACCAAGACATCCTTTTTTGGGCTGGAAAACTTGACAGCAACACTTAAACACCATTTTTATGTTCAAATTTATGCTACAGGGTCTCAATACAAAGCTTTTTTCATGTTCATGTACAGGGAAAAGGCTAAAGAGACCTGTGCCAGGATCTGAACTTCTGGCCATCCATTCTGTTTCATATGTCTCCTACTCCCCAGGTAGGCCAGCCTGGAGAAAAGAGAGATGAACATTCCCCAGGCTCATGGCACAAGCTGGGAAATAAAACAACTGGAGGCTGGGTATAGTGGAGAGTCGGGGACGTGGGAAACATCTTCTCCTTGGGCATCCAAGAAGGACCCTGGATGTGCTGTCACTGACACAGAGCCTACTTCTGGTGAGGGACAAAGCCCAAACCACACACTCGTGGTGCCTTTACTGTCTGAGTGGAGCAGGAAGGAGGCCAAGGGCTCAGAGCCAGCCCTTGAGTTTCACCACACCTGATGCCACATCTGCAGCACCTCATCCAGTCTCGGGCCCCAAGACAAAAGCTCTGAAGGACAAACAGCATCCAAAGAAGTGTCTCAGGTCACAGCCCCTCTCAGAAGTCCACTCTTCACAGAAGCTCTGCAGGGCCTGAGCATAATACGAGCCCAACAACAACATACCCTGTCCCTCCAAGTCTGGCCTCCAAGTTATGATTAAGATCACAAATCAAAGCTTTTAAATTATGGATCTGGAAGGTGGCGACTGCTGTTCGTGTGTAAGGGATACAGAATCAGTCCCCAGTACAAAACCTTCTGCGGTGTGGATCACACACATAGTGTGGGATTTACACACTCAGTAGTGTAAGTAACTCAAGTATCTTTTACCTCAAAGCCTCATCTAAGACAAGGTATTTATTTACAATTCTGTTGCTTTTTTTTCCTTTCTTCTTTATCAATAATATCTGTCATAGGATCATGTGTTACTGGAAGTAAACAGGATCACGTGTTACTGGAAGTGGAAAAATCACTTCTGTGCTATGCTTTCCAAATCCTAGGAAGAAACTTTTCAATATAAATCCAGGCTTGGCTGAAAAACTAAGGAAAAGGTGTACTTTATAACTCTTCTGTAATAAATGTATGCAACAAGCCTACACACAACTACCAATGGTATTTTCAAAACCATCCTCATTACAGAGATTATAGAAAAATGCAGGTTTCTCCTTAGTGATTTTTTTTTTTCTGCCTCACACATTGCCTTTTTGATGGATTTTCCTGCTTTAGGGGAAATTCTTCCAAACCTCTCAGATTAATCCTTATAGTAGTCAGTAGCTACAGACATTGGATCTGATCTTTTTCTTCTTGTGCCATTGTTTCTAAACAAAGTTGGATGATGAAACCTTTTATTACTTTCCTTGAGGAAAAATGTTTTTAATCAATTGCCACATGGAGCTTGGATTCCTAGAGGGGTTAGGCTAGAGAAGGGAAGACCAAATGAAATAGGAATCTGAAAATCATTGCTGATTTCAGTTTCTTCTCAAGGAAACACAAGTGGTATAAATTTCAGACATTCATGTGCATCATTTTGCTCTTGGAGCCAATTTAATAAAGTTTCTTTCATTAGCAATATTTATTGCTACTCTAAACATCAATTTCTTGCCAACTCCTATCACTGCAGGCCAGTTACACATGTTGCAAACTTGCTACCATGTGGAAGAGGAAATTGCTGTACATGTTACCTACTTTGGGAATGCACATGGGTATGGTATATTGGCCTGGGTCAAAAGTCTTTGTACAGTTTTGGAAGCAGGAAGTGCTAAGGACAAATTTGACATATGTTGACAGTGAAAATTTATGTTTCAAGACTACGTGAGCAAAATTTTCTGATCTCTCAAGCGTTTTAAGAGTGTCTCCACTAAGAAGTGCTGGAACATGTCAGTTAATAATATCAAAACAAACAGTCATCAGAAATGTCACTGGTGCAAGTCAAATCTTTGTGCAGATGTGCTATTGACAGCCAAGGTCGGCACAACAAAAAAGCTCAGCACAATCTGCTGGTAAAATCAGAAACAAAAACTTTTACCTCAAAAAATAAATCTTATTATCCATATAATTGTTTGGGTTGGAAGGGACATTTAAATGTCATCTAGTCCAAAGTCGTGCAATGAGCAGGGATTTTCAACAAGATCCTGTTGCTCAGAGCTTCATCCAACCTGACCTGGAATGTTCCCAGGGACAGGGCATTCACCACCTCTCTGGGCAGCCTATGCCAATGTTTCACCATCCTCATTGAAGAAAAATTCCTTCTTACAACTAATCTAATTTGTTGGCATGGACTAGAGTGACTGATATTTTGCAGAAACAAATTCCAGTGAACAGAGTCACCTTTCCCATTTGGGAACAGGGCAGAGGTTAAAAAATAACCAGTAAATCTTGCTATTTCTATGAACCTACTGTGATTTAGATGAGGGCAGGGGTAGGAGAGAAAGAAAGTGAGAGTCTTTCTAAGGTTTTAGGGTTGTTAGAATAAGAAATAAAAACAAAAAAGAAAGCATCTTGGAAATGGCCATCCCAAAATTTAAGTGGGGTAGTTATCATCAAAAACTTCTTTACCTGTGGCACGTCATGCTGCAAAACACATCCCAAGACTGCTCCAAGCACTGTCCCTCAGACAAGTGCTGCCTTAACAAGATTCATTTGTTTCATAACAAAGTGCAAAGAGAATGTGTATGGTTTTCCATGAGGGGAGTGGGCCAGATTCCAGGTTTTGACAGAAATCAGTAAGAGAGAGTGGATATATGGATGAAAAAAGTGAGGACTGTCTGTGATTAGGGTACAGCCTACGTAATGGTAGACCTGGAGGCAAGAGTCTTAGCTAAAGATGTCACCCATCCTTAAAAGTGGGAGCATCCTGGCAGGACAAACCTGAATGTAGTGACTATTCACATTTGGATACATAATCTGCCTGCTTCTGCATGAAATCCTTCCACCATCTGCATGGGGAAACCCAAAGGCTGCAGCAAGCCCCATCTGCAGTTCCTCCTTCAGGTGCTTCATTCCAGACTGCCACTGATGTCTGAGGGATGTTGCCTGAGTAAATCAGTGTGAAAACTAAGAAAGAAATTCTGAAACAGCAGCCAGATTTCTCTCTTTTCCTAAATATCGTATCTCTTCTTACATTCCAGTAACCCTATCTTTTTAAGCAATTCAGGAGAAAAAAAAAAAAATCTTCCTCTGGCCTTCTGCATTGGTCCCCTTCCCACTGTCTCCAACTAAAACTTAAAGAAATAGGTAAATAATCTACTGAGCTGCCTCTTGCAGCGTGATACCCTTGACAACAATCCCAGCTGACAGGTTCAGTGCTGAGCTGCACCAAGTGCTTCCTGCCAGCGTGGGTGGTCTGAGCAGTGGATGAGACAGCTGAGAGCAAGGACGTGGACCCAGGGCAGCAAGCGGGCCTGGGGAGGCTTGGGTTTCATCTGTGCACATTTGTCTGCAAATCCCACAGGCAGGGCACAGCTTGGCGTGCTGTGAGGCTTCTCCACTTGGGAAGCTCATCCTCCTGCTGTAAACAAACGTTTAGATCAATAATTCATCCGTTCGTGTTCCCTGAATCGTCTCCGAGTGGCTGCAGGCTGAGGCGCTCGCTGTGGTTTATGATCCCGGCACAAGGGACTGATCTAAATTACAGGCTTAGAGTCCAGTGATTTATAACACCAGTAGTGTAAACCCTGACACTGCAAACCAGCCATGAATAGAATCATGGAATATCCCAAGCTGGAAGAGAGCTGTCAAAGTCCAACTCCTGGCCCTGCACAGGACAGCCCAAGAACCCCCCTGTGCTCCTGAGAGCATTGTCCAAACTCTGGCAGGCTTGGGGCTGGGACCGCTTCCCTGGAACAGGAACCCTCAAACCTTAACAGACTGTGGTGGTACTTCTGCATCTCTTTCTTTTAAAAAAAACACATTACCCTACTCATTTCAGTGGCCATGATTTGACTCATCTTGGCAATTTCTAGAACTTGCTCTCAAAATTAAAAAAACCCAAACAGTTCCCTAAGGGACAGCATAACAAATGGCTAAACATGGGAGCTCCAAGAGGTATTCTGAAGTGAAAACGCAGGTAAGGAAAACTCTGCTGTAACTTTTCTTCATTGAAGGACAGACTACTGATCGGCTTCCTTTCTGAATAGGTGGCCTTAAATTAACCCATAAAACAAACCTGACGTTTTGGAAATTATGTTCAAACTTGCAATTGGAGTATCACTTTTCCCACAGCAGAATCAAGGCCACTGACAGCAAACCCAAGTAATGCTCACAAACACCACACCAGTATATATTTGTTATTGGTTACTAAAGGCCCTTGTCCTTAGACCTAACTAACCAAAAAAAATTGGGTTGTTAAAATATAGATATTTCTGAGTTATTCCTGAGCATAAAATTTTTTATAGGGAAAAAAAAAGTCTATTTTTTCCACCATTGTTTAATTTCAAAAATTGCTAAGAGGCTTGCCTAAAGTTCACAGGAAGAAAAATCATCTAGGGTTGAAGTAATTCATGGAAAAAAATCAGTCCTAAAGAATAATTTTTCAACAAAGTATCATTATGTGCAGAAGGGGATAAGGTAATAGAAGTGGCAACACAGATAGATCCCAAGGTAAGTTGGAGCAATTGAGAGAGAGATAATGGGAGGTGAGGGATTCGTGATGACGCTATCTTGCCCACTACAGAGGGCAAGGTTGGGATCCTAAACATGTTAATAAGACATCCCCAAATCTGCTGTCATGAGAAATACCTTGTATATACTTACAAATTTATAGATTTACATAAATCTACCATTCTATAAATTTTCATTTATTCATTTGTAATTAGATTATAAATTATATCTACAAACCAAGATGGTTTCTGTATAGAGAGATAAACCATATGTGGTATTTTTTTTTTTTAGCCATAAAATGTGTTCCCCTTTAGATATTTTGAGAATAATGACTTGTCAAAACAGGAGTTGCCACATTCAATATTTAACAGATGTCTGGTTTTAGACACCCATGCCCATTGTGCTACTCCCTGAATTCTGTTGTGCCCTAAAGCTTGGGTTTGCCAGGATTATTTCTCTCCTTTCTACTCCCCCACCCACAGTATTCCCGTTTTCTCCTTCCCTGCCTCTCCAGGGTCTACTCATGAGGCAGCTACAGGGCTGTGCTCCCCAGTAGAAGAAAAACATGGACACACTGCAGTGAATCCACTGGAGAGCCAGTAAGATGGTTAAAGAACCAAAAGACCTGATGAACAAGGAGAAGCTGAGTGCACTAGGACTGCTGTACCACAGGAAAAGAAGGCTCAGGGGATCGTACCCATGTGGCAGGTTGGAGAAGACAGAGCTAAAACCTTCTCAAGGGCACCCACTGAAAGGACAAGAGGCACAGGGCACCAATGGAAATGTAGGGAGAGCAATTTAAACATTAAAAACCCTTGGTGTAAGGGTGATCAAATACTGGAAAATTTGTTGAGTCTCCATCCCTGGAAATACTCAAAACCCCACTGGACAAGTCTCTGAGCAACATTCTCTAGCTTTGAGCCTGCTTTGAGCAGGAGGTTGGACCAGATGATCCCCAGAGATCCCTCCTAACCATAGCTATTTATTCTGAAGCCAAATGGTTTCTATGCGCAGCAGAAATATTAACAGATACTGGGATTCATCATTATTTCTCTGTGGGCACTATGGTAGTTTCCTAGCCCTGCTGGCTCACATGGAATTTCTGCAAACTACAGGTGCTGGGGTATTTTTCCCCCGTTCTCATGACCACTTCTGACATGCAGCCCTATGTAAAACCATGGTTATTGCAGAAAGGGAAAGGAAATTCTCAAAACGTACTCATTTCCATGTATTCTGGAGTCAGCCCGGTGAATGGTTCCAAGATGTAGTCGAGATCCCATTGTTGAGGGTCCTTTGATTGGTTGGTGTCCATTTCCTTTAGCTCAGTTCTTTCATCCTTCAGCTTCCTGAAGAGTTTCTTGAGCTTCCTGAGAAACAAAAGTTCAGATTGAACCAAGTCTGGGGTTTTTTTTTTTCCCCTTAAAAGATTTGGCCCAAGTCTTTACACAGAGACACAAAATTAATCATGTGTTACTTTGGTGGATCACAGGACAAGTTTACACCACCCTGGGAAGTCCTGATGTTGTTTATTGACAGGTACGAGCTACTGGAGTTGAATCCAGTACTTTATAATAATTTTTCTCTCTATGCACATATTCCAAGGGGATCTTCCTGAAGATCCTTGGACTTAAATAATAGCAGTAATTAGTACTCTCAAGAACAACACTGAGTACCTCTCCTTTAACAAAATACAGATGCAATGGTTTCTTTCCATATTTCTACTACAGGCACACTTTTATCTCACTATAAAAATTGGGAACTTCCAGTATAACAGAATTTTAAAGTAAAAGATTACCAGACATTTGTGGGTTGCCCAGAGCAGCTGTGGCTGCCCCATCCCTGGCAGTGTTCCAGGCCAGGTTGGATGGGCCTCTGAGCTACTTGGGATAGTGGAAGGTGTCCCCGCCCATGGCAGGGGGTTGGAACTGGATGAGCTTCAAGGTCTCTTCTAACCCAGGCCATTTTGTGATTACAGGATATTTCCAAACACAGAGGGTGCAAGAATGTACTGACAGTAGAAATAAAGTATAAAACACTGCCCCACTGAGATGGGGATACAAATTTAATGACACTGACAAATAAAATAGAATAAAATGAATCATTTCTAAAGGAAGAGTTTTCCCAATGTCTGTCCCTCCCCTCCCAATGATATTTTAAATACATATGCCTCAGCAACTTCATGCTATTTTACACACTGAGAAATTCCCATGGAAAACCACAGAAAAATGAGGTAGTTCTTCAAAATCAAGGCAGCAAAATACAGTTGAATTAGCACAAAATAGCCAGATGTATACTGATTGCATATATTTCTTTTGGAAATGATATTTATCTTCCAGACAAACATACGGCACTATTTTACAGTTCTTTGCATACATGCCATGAGTGGAAATCCAGACTAATTCCAGTGATGTTTTGCCAGTAGTGTAAGCAGGGCTCTCCCACAAACTCTTCCCCCACAGCTTGTGATAAACCCTTTGAACTGTAGGTGTGTGGCCTGGATACAGGAATATATGGGGGAAGGGGTTTTCCTTTGGACCTCCAGGGAAGCGGAACCACTTTCCCGGACCCTGACTTCAGTAGCAGGACAAGGCTGAGGAACAAAAGCTGGCAAAACCAATAAAGGCTTTGCTGTGAGGGTTTATTGCTTCATTCCCAAATTTACACTGAGCCATGGGATCACTGTGCTCCCACAGTGACTGAGGAATTTCTGCACCTACCAGTGTTAACAGGACCCATTCCATTTCATCATCAGTATGGAGGAATTGGGAATTGGAAGTCACTCTTTAAACAGGTCTAGATTGCATCAAGCCCTCTCAGATCCTGGATCATAAAGTTTCAAAAATCAACAGGAAAACTCCAGCTTTTGTTTGAGGTGGAAGAAAGATGTCACTCACAAGTCTGATGATAACATTATCAATTCTTTGGCATTACTGGAACCCAGGACACTCAGACTACACAGTTTTAAAGAAAGCGTGGGGGTAAATTTAAAATGCTTGAGGCAGAATTAGATGAACCCTTACAAAGACATTTACCTCCTACATCCAACATTTCAAGACACTAAAATTCCCTTTCTTCCCCTCTGCATTTTATGGCAGCCAAGGGAACTTGTCTGTGACAGAGGTGATGTAGTATTCAGAGGGTAGGAAGCCAGGTAAGGATTTAAAACAATCAAAGAATTCCCAGGATACTCTTCCAACATATCCCAATTAATTTCCTAATGTGAGGGACTCTCAGAGGATGGTGAACAGTAAGTTCAAGACAGTGCTGGTTTCTGTTCCAGTGGAATGATATGAGCTATAAAGGTCCCTCACATTTCCGTCAACAGATAAGAGTGAAGATCACCTCACTGTCATGTTGCAGCAGCAGCTGAGATAAAATTTGGGTGTATTTAAATGTGAAATCTATGCACATGTGACCTACTCCTTCAGCTACAGCACCACAGGATCCAGTTCTGGAGTTTAATGCATACACACACCTCCCACGAGAAGCCAGTAACTAAAACAATTGTTGTTGTTTTTAATGTTTATTTGGCTCAATTGCTCAGAATAATTTTTAATTTTTCATCTGGTTATCTCTAAGCCAGGCACAAGGAACAGCACTTTTAACCATTTGGAGTTCAGCTTTGAAGAATGCCTGTATGCTTCTTTTATGTATTTTTTTGAAAGATCAACTGACTGAAAGCAAGCCAAACCAATTATTTCAAATTTTCCACCAAAAAAAAAAAGAAGTACCTTTGTGTCATATCCAAGCATGTGAAGTTTGAGACCAAGCAGAAATGTGTCAGAAAGTTAAAGGAACAGAGAAGAGGGATTTGCAGGGTGTTATTCTCCAGCTACACAGCAATAGGGCAATGAAAATGAGTTTTGCAGAACCGTGTATCTGTACTTATGATTGTGATGCTAAAACTGAGTATGCTTTTTAAATGCCTTTACTTGAAGCCTGTTTCGTAATTACCCAGAGCAACGTTTTCAAAGAAGATTGATAGAAAAAGAGTTCTTTTAGCTTCTGATTTGTTCCTACCAAGCAGCCCCCCACAGTGAGGAAGAGGTACGTTTGACACTCATTCAGGATGAGTGTCCCAGGAGCTTTGTGCTGAAGAGGCTCATGACTCCACACAGATGTGGGCAAAGAGGGAAAACTGCAGAGCTGTAGAATAGCCATTATTTCTGGTCCTTTTGCCAGGGAATGTCAAAATGCAAGGTGCATCCTTAAGGAGACTGAAACAGCATGTGAGAAGAATGAATACAGAAAGAGAGGGAAAGAAAATTAACAGGTTTTTGTCAGGCTATGTCTAGAGCAGTTAAAAATGACACTGCAGCTTCTCATTGTGTATGGCACCAAATTATTGTGTTAGGTAAGAGGTGGGAATATGGTTGAATTATGCTGATTGTAATTCCCAGTATGATCAATGAGCACGTTAACAAGCATGTGAAGTGAGCATAAAATCACTACAGCTCCACCTGTCAATAACCCTCAAGCTTTTTGAGAAAAAATATGATGAAAAGGGAGAAATCAAGCTCCAAGTGATCTTGGCTGGGCTGTAAGCACATGGTGATTAGATAAAGGCTCCTTTTCAAAAATCAGAGAGATGATTCAACAGTTTCTCTATTGATACAATAAGAAGAAGCAGCTGGATTTGGGGGAGCTGGGGGAAAGAATGATGATGACGGGGAAAATGAGAAATTTGTGGAGTGAGACAGAGTGGAATGGATAGAGGTTGAAGAGGTGGGATATCTGGAGGGCAGGTTGAAAGAGGACAGATGCAGGAAAATTACTTTGTTGCCACAAGTGTTTGCGTCTTCAGTGGCTGTACAATCGGGATTTTTCAGCCTGGAAAAAAGAAGACTCGAAGGAGATTTAATTGATCCTTCCAATGCTTGAAGGGAACCTATGGGAAAGATAGAGAGATACTATTGACAAGGGATGGAGTGCAGGAAAAGGGGAAATGGTTTCACAGTGACAGAGAGACGGTTTATATGGGATATTGGGAAGAAATTCCTTTCTGTGAGGGTGCTGAGGCCCTGGCAGAGGTTTCCCAGAGAAGCTGTGGCTGCCCCATCCCTGGCAGTGTTCCAGGCCAGCTTGGATGGGCTCTGAGCAACCTGGGCTAGTGGAAGGTGTCCCTGCCCATGGCAGGAACTTGGTCTTTAAGGTCCTTCCAGACCAAACCATTCTGTGATTCCATGATTCTATGAATACTTGCTAGAACAGAGGTGCATGTGGAGGTTTTACATGAAAAGACAAAAAGCCTCCAGAATCCAGGTGCCAGGAACAAAGGATTATTTATAACAGGTGGGTTTTTTAAGGCTCTCCCTCCGGTTGTTGCTTTTTGATCTGTAGGATAATGGAATAAGGAGCAGTGAGAAAGCTAAACAGAAAAGATTCTTAGGTTGAGTAGCTGGAGCACTTGTATCTGGAGAAAAGGAAGAGCAGTGACCAGACTCATGTGTCCTCGCCTGTAATTTTCTTTCCTGCTTTTTTTTTGGGGAAGGAACACTGAAGATACAGGCTTTCCTTCAGTCATATTCCTACAGTCTGTTCACATAAAGAAACACCTTCTCATAGGTACAGGTGGAAGAAGGAGGCAAGGGGAGAACAAAAAAATCTAATTTCTTGTTCTCCCACAAATTTTTGGTACAGTCACACTTCCTTGGCACATTCAGATATCCTGGATTCTACAGGAGTTTCAGTTGTGTTTGGAGTTTAGTGGTTTCTCAATCAGAGGGAAACAACAAACATAAAAAACAGTAAAAGAAAAAAGGCAAAAAACACCACCTAAAACTATAATTAAGAATAGTTTAGTAAAGGTGAAAAACAACATAAGAGATAATAACTATGAGGGGGTGTCTTTAAATGGATTTTATTAACTCTTGGTATTCTCATCTAGCATATTTAAGTATATTTTGAAGGAAGTGATGGAAATTGATGCTGAATAAAAGGGCCACAACCATGGCCTCACTAAATTCAATAGTTTTGCTGTTCACTTCAATAGGGCCAGGATTTCACCCTAAGGGTTTAGCACCAAGGTCAAAGACAGAGAGTAATAAAATAACCACATGGATTTTTTTTTTTCCAATAAGTTCAGAAAAAGCCAGAACTGAATAAAAAGGGTCTTAAAAGAACTCTGGGTTAAGACTTTCAAGCCCTGCAGCCTTTTAGGGTCAATTCCTGTGGCAACAGTAAAAGAATGATGGTATGTGACACATCTGAGTGAACTGTGGCATATTTACGTCTGTTAAACTTGTGAATTCCAGCCCCACAGAACACACATTTCAGTTCAACAGGGCTTAGTTTTCTATAATTCAAATCTTGTTTCATTTACTTAGCTGGTTTGCTATTGCTGGATGCAGAAATTAGAAAAAGAACTCACACAAGGTTGAGGAGACCAGCAGTTACATCTATCGTAGCTGTGGCAGCAGTTTCTACAGAAAGGTTAAAGGGAAAAGCAAGGATATGTTCCCCATGACCCCTAAAAATGAAGGGATGTCATCTGAAGTTTCACCATGGATAAAGCAGAATGAAGACATGGAAAGATGCTTTCCAATTCTTTCCAATTCTTTATGTTCTAGGAACATAAAGGATGACTGTTGCTTGCAAATTTACTCTATCATGTACTTAGCAGAATTTTTTTGTGCAGAAAGAGAAGAAAGTGGGATTTGTGATTTCTGCAAATCAACTAAAACACCTTGGGTTTTCGGGTGAATGAAATCAAAAGGTTTCCTGAAAAAAAAAGAAGAAAAAAAAAAAAACACCTTGAAATCCTAAGATTTCAGTGAGGAAGAAAACTTTTTTGATGAGTGTCATCAGATATCTCAGCAGATATCTCAGCAGAGAGGTGCTTCCATGGCACAGATGTGCAGGGGACAGCACCAATTCTGAGGAGCAAATCACCATTTATGATATCCCCTTCTCTCTCTCCTTATGGAGAAGGTTGGTGGCAGCACCTGGACTCTGCCCACAGTGAAAATAAGGGAGCCAATGGAAGAATCTGTGTTAATTCACTCCCCATCCCCAATCCCTCCGAAGAGGCACACGGCAAGGGGGGACAAAAAATCCAGCTGCTAGTGTCCTCAAGGATCCAGCCCAAACCAGTACAATGGTCCATGCAGAAATAGAAGGCTAACTCTGATCAAATTAAGTGCTCAGTGATTCTTCTGGTGCAAACAGGGATACACACACAGTTTTCTAGGAAATGCAGACAAGCAAAGGAAAAGCAGATGTTTATTCCAGGATGACAAGATATCACTGTGACTGAGATGAGGTATTTATCTAGAGAGGGGAGGATAAAAGTATGTTTGTTTTTAAACAGTTTTGAAAATTGAGGCCACCACAGTTTGTTGGCTGAATGGTGGGGGAGCAGATCTGAGGGAGAAAAATGGGATGAAATTATCGCATTCTTGTACCGAAGGGAGGGAAATGAAAAATAATTGGGCATGACTTTCTGCTTGGACTGGATCAGTCCATGCTTTCATGAGTCAAAAATAATAAATACAGTATTTGAAACATCATAAAATCCCCATTAAAAAAGTCCAGTAGCAGTAAGTTTTTGGAATACAAGAAACAAATTACAGCAGGTTTACACTGAGAAAGCTTTAAGCCTTCAACATGTCAGATATTTTGGGAATGATTTACCACCCTTTTCTCAAAATAAAATGTAAACTCAATGAGATGCAGACAGAAAACAGGCCTCCCTATTGAACTTTGATACAAGAATAACGAAACCATCCATAATCTACATCTGATTTGTTTGGGAATTTTTTTCTCGCTCTCTCTTTGAATTCCTTGCAAGGGAAAAAAAAAAGTTCTTGCTGAGAAAAGGGAGGAAAAGGGCTCTTTTGAAATATATCTTATATCTTTTAAGAATCATTTCTCTTGATTTCTAGTTACCATCTTCACAGCATTATGGATGTGACCTAAAAGCTGCTGACACAAGAGTTGGAAGATTCTGCCTCATTTCAGTGGAGCTGAGATGTCTAAACCAGACTCCTCATCTCCAATATTTCCCAGGCCACTGCCATCACAAAGCAAACCTCCCAAGAGGGAGGAGCAGGACTTTCTCAGGGGATTCCCACTGCCTGAGGATCCCTTTGGCACTGGTGAGAGATGGGGAGAGCTTTCCCGCTGTATTTGGAGGAGGGGACTGAGCACTGAAGGAGCCATTGGCAGAAAGGCACTGAACTGTCAGTGTCTCTGCTTGCTCCTGCATCATCACAGAATGACATAAAGGCACCTTGGAAATGTGTGGACTTCTTCCCTAAAGCCATAAAATAGTCATAGATCAAGCAATAGATTTTAACATCTTTTATGAGCTACTGCTTTCCCCCATGCTATCTCCCCTCCACTTTGTGCTAATTTGTATTCAATGCTGCTGTCCTGAAAGCTTCTCTGAAACTTCCCAGGAGATCTATCATACCTTGCCTGTTTTCCCTGGATTCTAAAATTAATTTAAATCAATTATTTCATATATTCCATCATTTTCTTTAAACCATTTAGTGAAGATATAGCCAATTATTCAACATAAAATACAACCAGATCATTTCACCACAACCAAAAATGTGATTTATCATCACATTCAATTAGAACCCACAGAAGGCAGTGGCCAAAATCCCATTTAGCTGAGTAAGGATCAAGGCTTTGATTTACTGTGCCATAGGAATAACACAAAATGGAAAAGTCCGGGATACGTACGGGATTCCAATTTCAAAGAGATTGTTTTGAATCAGTTGTTTTCCAAGCATGATGATGCTCAGCTGAATGCAGAGTTCCATCAGACACCCTCCTGGAGCACACTGCAATTAAAACCAGAGAGTGTGAAGGGATTAAGAGAATTAATTTTAAAATACCCACTTGGTAGAGCTCCCAGTGTCTCCATGTGACCACTGTCCCTGCCACCAATTTGTGTGGGATCATGGAGCTCACTGATCACTGCAAGTCTGTGCTTAACAAGGTATTTCATCTCCACTCATAAAACTGCATTATGGAAAACATGCAGAGTTCTAAAACGACTCACCATGCCCTGGGGCTCCTATATTTCCTTTAAAAATATTTACTATATAATCAATGCAATAAACATAATGCAGGATCACCAATACACTTCCAACCTGATATCTCCCAGGGGGGAAAGAAAACCTTCAATCTTGCAAGGACTTTTATGTCAGCTTTATTGTCAAACCTTGAGTACATCTCTCAGCTTTCAGGGGAATACCCACAGCAATCCCCTTCATGAGGAATTTTTTTTTTAAAAAAAAGATGTTTATAGGTTTAGCATAAAATGGCTCCAGGTTTTTAAGTTATTAAAATTGCCAAGCTTCCAGCGATCTGCAGAATGGGAAGCCAGATTCACAGTTCCAGAGGGCCTCAACCAAATCATGGAACATTTGCGCCTTAGTGCCCAGTTGTAAAGCACAGAAATGGTGAAGCTTCACCTAAGAAAGACCATGAAATAGTCAAAACTGCAGAAAAAAAAGAATATAAAGTTGCCTTAGATGGAAGCCCTGGGTTTTGCATATTCAAGGTGAAGATTTAGCCTCTTGATTTAACATGTGTCTTCTATTTTTCCCCTGTTGTCTGTAGCCCACTGAACACTATATACATATTTCTTTGTGTAAAGGATTTTATTTCTAATTTGAATTTCATACGTACTTACCTCTTCCATCCTATAACCCTCAAACACATACACATAACGACCAGGACGGCCAACAAACCTGAAAACAATAATAACATATAAACTAGTAAAAAAACAGAAAAATAAGCTAATTTTGACACCATGATTTAATATAAAAACACATAAATAAGTTAACTTTGATATCAAGATTGTTCATTTCTATTAGCCAAAATATTTCAGAATTAACTTCTTCTACATGAATTTTCAAAAGCTCAGCACCCATTTAGCTTTGATTATTTCAAACCAATAGGCCTCTACAAATGGTTTTCTACTACATCTGGAAAAAATAATTTTAATAAAATATTTTTCAGTGCTAAAACAATATAATAATAAATTCCCTTACTTGATTAGAGATGGCAAATAAACCTGGGGACACATATCCTAATTCACATTCTCTTACATGGGAATAAATGGAATTATTTACACATCTATACACAACCAAGACTCTTCTGGCTACACCAGGAGACACAATGATATTGACTTTATTCTAACCATACATCACAAAAATATGGTCAAAAAAAGAGGGAATTTGGTGCCTTTTTTTATTCATGCTTTACAATATTTGCAACCCTTGGCAAAATGCATCATTAATCCTCAAATGAAAGGTGCTGGATAGGATTAGTGAAGAATAGAGATTAACAAACTTTACAGCCCCCAAAAGGAAGAGCAAAATGGTAGGAAACAGAATCCAGAAGACGTTTTAAACATTTTTTTGCCAAAGTTTTAGCAAAGAATCATTTTAAGCTTCCCATTCAAAAGCATGTGGATGATTGGGTCCCAAAAGACAAGGATTCTGAGCCCATAGGAAGTCACACTTATTTAGCAGGACAGCTGAATTAGCTTTTTGGTCAATCACTTCATTTGCCAGTTGACTGTAACTATTTCTTAATACGATACAGGAGAATAATGCAAAATAATGAGTAAGAAATAGAAAAAAGAGTTCCATAATTTTAAATGAAGCAGGAAGACCTGTCTTTGCTAAATGATGCTTCAAGGAAAGTTTGCTAAACTGTGGAAAGTCAAGGCCTGTAAGCACCGCCATTCATTATAAAAACAACACTTTTCTTTTAAACTAAAATGAATTATTAACTTTAGATAACCCTGTCAACGATATTTTTTCAGAGCTGGCAAAAATGAGCAGTCCCAGGCCTTTGTGCCCATTTTTAAACACAGATCCACTACTACAGACACATATATAAAAATGCATATACAGAAATATATATATGTAAAGGATATTTATCCTACCTTCCTTTAAAAAAGGCAACATAAAAAATTGATGCATAAGAATTCACAAACTTCAGTAGGAATGCCTTCAAAATCAGTCTTTCCTCAAAAGTTTTCTCTGTTTTTGGTATTTCTGGGGGGAAAAAAAGCAAACCAGAGAACTTTATCAGTTAAGTATATAAAAAATCCCTGAATCCCCAAAAACATACAATAAAACCAAAACAAACTTCAAACTTTGGGCTTATATTAATTTTTCTTTTGTACCTCTAATTTGTACCAAAGCCACTAGATCTGTCACTGAGTCCTGATTTCCAGAGATATTCAATTCCACAAAGCAAAAGCATATAAATTACTTTGCTATATATATAGATATTAACATACATGAGTATATCAGTTATACAACTAAAATAACAAAACATTCATATTCTCAATTGAGTAATGCTGAAAGCAATGTACAAAGACTTTCAACCAGAAAAAAACACCTTAAAAGCATCCTTGAATTGTAGTCCCCAAGCATTCTTTTCTGTGGTGAGATTGTTCATATGTTTGATGCTAAACACAAGACTAAATACATTTCTGAATAAGTATTAAGTGAATTAAGTGTAAAATAATGGCACATTTTTGCTACAATTCACGATATATATTCTGCATTTCAAGATTTCTTGGTTTAAATATTTTCAGTATTCATTACTCTGTTCCCAGATTTATTTTCAATTTCTGTGGAAATTTTCTGGCAGCAGAAAACACAGGTATAAGACAGAGGCTTTTCAATCTGATGGTAGGATCCTTTTTTAAAGACTTTATATGGATGAAACCCTTGTGTTTCTCTGCTCATCCTGAGCTGTATCTAATGTGATAGAAGATAATTTTATGATTAAATTTGTCATTCTTGGCTGAACTTCTGTGGCACAAAAGAAGTGTGAAATAAAAAGGAGATCCAGAGCTCTGGCTTAAGTACTTCATTAAAAGTACTGCTGTACTTGTACAGTTTTGTTTTGGGCACAGCTTGAGTGCTCTGTTTACTTTGCTGCTGTTTTGAGGGTTCTTTTCTTTAAAGAGCAGAATGATTACTTTAGCACCAAAGGAATAGAAAAGCCTGATGACCCCACACTGCCTGGCTTTCTTTGTGGTACTTTCAACCACATTTTCATAAAAGATCAATGCACAGCCTGATGAGCCCTAAGGCATAACCCACCTATACGTATAAAAAAAAGCTTAATTAAACCTTCAAAAAATTTGTGGATGATCCCATACACTGAATAGATCGACAAGACAAAAGCTCAGGGCAGCAGGAATATTGAATAACAGCAGTGCAGTTTTTCATTTGAGGGAGAAAAATCCTAAACTCTGACTTACAGAGAACCCCTCCAAGGATGAGCTCAGCCTCTGAATGAACATTTGCACACCATATATGGTCCCAGAGGCTCCCTCAGACATCCTATACCATAGCTGTAGAGGCATGTGTAGAATTTGTCCTCCAGCTCGTCGGGTGTGCTGCATGAGAAATGCATTCAGCCAGAGTAGGTGCATTAGTAACAGAGAAAACTCCCTCATCCCCAAAAAATGAAACACTCAATGGTGCGTTGTTATGCCAAAATTGGGCAGCTGGAACTTTGCAGGTGGAGGATGAGCTGAGCTAAGGGTGGAAAGGGCCTTAGCGCTCTGAAGGAGCCGCTGCCTTTGCGAAGACAAACACGAGTGCTTTTAATTTTGTCCCCATTTCACTGATTTTTCCTTGGCCTCAGTGAATCCCTTCCTGTAAGGGCGGTGAGGACCTGGCACAGGTTGCCCAGAACAGCTGTGGCTACCCCATCCCTGGAAGTGTCCAAGGCCAGGTTGGATGGGGCTCAGAGCACCCTGGTCTGGTGGAAGGTGTCCTTGTGTATGGCATGGGCTTGGAACAAGGTGAGCTTTAAGGTCCCTTCCAACCCAAATCATTCTGTGATTCTGAGTTACAGATGAGCTGTAAATCCTGTCTGGTAGCACCTGATTACTGAAGATGATCTATTCTTCCTGGGAATAGCAGGATACCATCCGCACTTCGGCTGGTCTCATCTGTGACAAAGGGGCATCAGTGCCCCACGCTGCTGGGCCCACAGGAGTCCTGGTCCATCCTGTACGAGCTCTCTGTGTTGATAACAGAAAAACTCCTGCTCTTTTCTTCCAGGCACTGATTGAGGAGGTTTTGAGGCATATGCATGACTGTGATCCCTTGATTAACACAATTGCTATCAGTGCTATTCTTGTGCTTACAGATGTATTTTTCACCTAACAGAGATTCAAGTGTACTTGGGGTTAGAATAGGAACTTATACTGTCAAGAGCTACTCCTTCAGCCCAACAAGTGTGTTCTTCAGCTTGTGGATTAAGTGCAGTGTGAAAAGAGAATTGAGTATGTTTTTCTCCCCTCAGCAAAATGAGAGTTCACAAGTTAAGCAACATTTATCAGCATGCATGAATTGTAACTTTTTAAAGCATTTTGATTACATTTGGCAGCTGAGCCTAGCACTGGAGAAAGCTGCCTGAGTGAACTTTCTAATTCATGTAATTTGTAGCACTAGAAATTATTCTGACTGGATCCTTCTTAAACAAAACATCTGATGGTTGATTAGGAATGCTGCCCTAATAAAGATAGGATTAGAATTAAATGCAAAGTGACAGGAGGACAATAATCAGCAAGTATGAAATTGTTGCTTCTTTCACAGTTCAGCCTGGTGCACATTTCAAAGGCAGAGATTTTCCTCCTGCATTTCCCAAAGAGAGGCCATGGCAGTGCCTAGCACTTCCCAGCTCCTGCCTAGAAGCTGCTGGAGAAGTCTCACCTTCATCTTTTCCTACTCTTTCTGTGCAGCTGCGTTATTCCTTAACATTTGTGCCCTTTCTTTCTTGAGCAGGTGCACTAAACAGAATTGATCAGGTCACACACCATTAGCAGCCTGTTACCTATGTGAAAGCTGAAAATCTGGGCACAATTTTGGCCTGGACAGTGAGCCTGAGTTCATTTATGCCACTAGAACAGAGTCTATTTGTGTAATCCTGTTACAATCTGCCCAAAACCTGGTGCAAAGCAGAAATAAACAAACAAATTAACCCACTAAAGTGGCAATTTGTGAAAATGAGTTGCTTTGTCTTCATTTCTTTCAAATGCTTTAGGAATTTAATCTAAACTAACAGGACCATACTTCCAAAATTCAGGACTGGCCCTCTAACAACTGCAAAACTCTAGGTTGTAATGTTCTTCCAAAAATAGGGCAGAAAGAGATGTTTTCATTTGTGAATTTGAAAGCGTTGTGAGAAATTGAAAAGAAACAGAAATCTCAAGAGTAGTCTAATGTAAAGGCACCATCAGTCACCATCCTTGGTCTAATTCATATAATAAACAAAGGCCCAGTCTGAACCCCTATTAGTAAACATCTTTAGCCTAATATACATAACAAATCAGTACTTTAGGCCTAAACCCCTATAGTAGTCAAAGGAATGACTTCCCTTCAAAAGAAATGAATAGCCAGGCTTGCCACAATATTTTCATGTTTAAAATAAATTTTGAAAGCCCAACTACTAACTGCAATAGAAATCATTAATAAAAAGTCCAGCCCAGACATGCCCCTAAAATGGAACAAAAAAATCATTTGAGCAGTAAGGAAATGGTTAAATCTTTCATCAGGGAAACAATATCATTGTAACTTTGTCAGAGCCATCAACATTTTTGAAACAACCCACTGACTTTCTGCAGTTCTTAGCTGTGAAGAGGTACCTTCACAGTCCTGAAAGTTTTCACTGGCCATGACCAGGAGGAAATATTCCTGGACCCTCCTTGCTCCCCCTTGTGTCAATACATGCATTAATGAGGAATGCGGTGAGGCAGTTTTACCAATTTCTGTCAGCCATTTGGCCACAGCTCCATAAATTTCATCGAGGATGAGGACCACCACGAGGTTGAGGATGACAGCAGTGGCAGCCACGGTCACTCGGACGTTGGACCTGGTTGTCTCGTTCGTGCTGAAGGACAAGGCCGCTGCTGTCGTGATTCGGTACACGATGACACCAAACACTGCTGAAAACGTCAGCATGATCTGCAAACAAATGAACACATGGGTTAGTTCAGCTTGGAAACACAAGCTTTGGCTGGGAGGCTGAGTGTGTTCCATGAATTGGCATCATGGGGCTGTTTCTTAGTGCAATGTGATAATATGCAGGTGATCAAATTAAAAGGCAAGAATTCAAAGCTCTCCAACAAGCAGGGATATAAATAAGATATAAGGAAATGGATGCACGACTCCAAACTGGCACAACAATTCAACTGCCACAAGATGCTCAGAGGGCTGGATGCTCAGATGCTTCACAGCACCTCTCCTGTGAAGACAGCCTGAGAGAGTTGGGATTATTCAGCCTCGAAAAGAGAAGGCTGAGGGAGACCTTATACCCCCCTTCAGTATCTTAAGGAGGCTTATAAAAAAGAGGGAAAGTGACTTTTTACATGGGCAGGTAGTGGTAGGAAAAGGGAGGATGGTTTTAAACCAAAAGTGGACATTTTTTGTTAGATATTAGGCAGAAATTCTTTCCTGTGGGGGTGGTGAGGCCCTGGCACAGGTTGCCCAGAGAAGCTGTGGCTGCCCCATCCCTGGAAGTGTCCAAGGCCAGGTTGGATGGGGCCCTGAGTGTCCTGATCCAGTGAGTGGCATCCCTGCCCCTGGCAAGGAGTTAGAATTATTTAACCTTTAAGGTCCCTTTCAACCCAAACCAATCTGTGAGTCTTTTATACTGATTCCAAGGATTCCTGAAGATAGGCTTTTCCATTTTGATTAAAGCTACACACATCATTCATGCAGTGAAATTTGGGCATTTTGGCTTCAAAAACTGGAATTAAGCAAGATCTTTTATCTGGCAGAAGATTCACATGACTTGGACTGAAGGGCCTATGTGCAGTCAAGGAAATGGGCTTTACTGGCTCAAACAGCTTCACCTGTGCATGGCAGAAGTGCCAACTTACAAATTAAAAAATAAAAAAATTTGCCTGTTATTATTCCTTTAAGACAGACATAAGCAGGGTTATTAGGGCTTTACTTTATATTTGTGTCCCAGAAATCATTTGGTATCCCTGGCATCTTTTGTGGGCTGGCTTTGACCCATGAGATGAGGAAAGTTGGCCCTGCTGCTCAAGGTCAAGTTCCCACAAGAAAAATTTGAATTTCACAGGGTTGTGATACTCTGGTTTTAAAAAAAGTCTAAACCAATCTATAATAAAAAAAAAATAAAACATCAATAAAACAATAAATAAAAATAGCAAATTTTCATCATCACAGCACAAAAGGGGGAAAAGGTACATTTTACCCTTTCATTTTTGCCTTTAGCAAGAATTCCAGTGTACATTCATTATTTTAGGTAAAACATCTTGAGATCCTCAGATGAAAGAGACTACCTCAATGTGAAAGATTAGACTACTGCAATTATTAAAATGGGCCCAGGGGCCCAGATTCAAAACATGGGTTTAAGGAAATTTAACAGTTCATTTTAATGATCCAGCAATAGTTTATTGAATTCCTGGATGAAGAGGAAGGTTGTTGCATGAAAAGGAACTATTGCAAAAGAACCACAACAAGAATCAGAGTTAAATTATTAAAGGTTGAAGGTGAAAACTGGGCACATTTTGCTTTTATGAAGAACTAGTAAACATACTAAAAATTAATTATTTGGAGAAACTCATGGAGATTTCAGATGAAATTGTCAAATATGTTTTGTCAGCAAATTGTAATAAAATGTTAGACCTAGTAAAACATCTAATTTTACTTTTTAAAGAACTGTTTCATTAATTTTAAATGAAATGTGGGTGAATGATAAAAGCTTGAACCTGAAATAGTTTAAATGAAAACTTTCCAAATTACATAAAATGCTATTTCCTTTTGTTTTGTAGTTTTCATTGTGTCAAGGAAATATTTCTAGTTTTTATATATATTTTTATTTTGACTTACCTGCCAAATGAACAGACAGAAAAACCACATTCATACTGAACTACCTTGCTATGACAGAAGAGGTGCAGGAACACGAGGACCATAACCTTTTCCTCGCTTCTCCATTACAATCACTAGAGTGAAGAGTAAAATCCCCAATAAAGGAAGAAAACTAAACAGCACCACCTGGTATTAATTTACTTCACCTTCCACCTCTACAGACATCTGAAGCCCCTTTCTTTTTCTTAATCTGAGTCACAGATTCCTTCTTCTTAATCATCTTCCTAATACTCTCTTCCTGTTTCTTTTCCTTGTGGATTTCTTGGCGATTTTTTCACTAGGGTGGATGACAAGGAAAATGAGCAATTGGATGCCTTGTTCTGGAGCTGATGAGATCCCTGGGCCTCCACACACCTCTCTCCACCACAAATTCCCAGTTAGGAATGCTATCTTAACTACAGGAAGAAGAGTCAAGGAGAGTCCTCACTAAGTAGAGAAAGAGGATATTTCAGATCATGAAAGTTCAGTAGCAAACTCTTGAACCTGAGCAAAGGATTTTAGGGATCCCTTGCCCTGAGGAATGTTACTGGAGGACGAGAGAGTAGTAACCTTTTCAATCCATGCAGTGCCATAGCAAGGTATACAGAGTTACTGGGAAAAAAAAGTTTTATTTGTTTAAAGAACAAAAATATTTGCTTTGCAAAAGCACCAGGGCTTCAGAAACTCTCAGTTGCTCAGCTGTTTTTAAACATCTGCTTAGACACAGATGGAAAAACACTCCTTTAGGAGTCTTCATTATCTGTGCATCCAGCAAGAAGAGAAAATTGAGGAGGGCCTGTAGGACTGCACAGTGACTGTGAGCATAGTTCTCACTCCCCAGACAGTCACTGGGGGGAATGGTTCCTGTATCTTCACAGCATTTCTCTCATTCCTGAAAATACTTCTTCTGCCCAAATTCCTGATCAGGCAGGCCACCATTTGTTCAGGTGCCCACTTTGGGGTTTGTTGTCATTGCCAACATTCCCTCTGGCCATTCTTCCCTCCTGTTATGGCGGTTTCTTCCCTGAATAGCTGAACTAGTCCGTCCAGGACTGAACTGCTTAGAAACAGATGTGAAAATTGGCTGCAGAAAAGGTCACCTACTGAGCTGGTATGAATGAAGACAAACAGGAAAGCAAACTAGATCTGAGAAGGAAGCTATAAAACCCCGTGGGCTAGGCTGCTACCTCCATCCAAGTAGGATAAAAATTTAATGTCCAGATAGTTCTCTGGCTCCCCAGTAGGGCTATTCTAGAGTCAAGTATTACACCATGCAAGTGAGAACAGGGTGGAAGAGGCTGAATTCTGCTGCCATGACACAAATTGATTTTCTTCCTTCCTCTGACTGAGCCAAACAAAGAAAAGCCCCAGTGGTGCATTGCTCCATGACACCCTGCTCTCTTCCACCAGTGTCTTTACCACCAACTCAGAAATCTCTGCCACAGCATGTGCCTTCTAAATATGGGGTTTATAAATTGTGACACGTTATTGTTAATCACACTCAAGAAAAACTTTTAGACGCCCAGCTGAGCCCAGATCTCCTGCTACCGTTGATCTCACTCTGCAAAAATAAGACCTGTGAATTTCTGTCCTACAATGCCTGCAAAATGCATAGCTCAAATCAGACTTGCATCTTCTGCCCCCTCTGCAGTCCAATGAGGCTTCGTGTACAACAAAAGGACTGTGATCAGATTTTAAAGCATCCATACATGTGTGAATTAATCCTTGGAATTGTTTGGTGATGTAAGACTGGGCAGGAGAAGCAAACACAATGTTTTTTTTCAATCTGCATTTTGAACAAAACAAACAGCATGCCTAGCTTAATACAGACAGAGGAAAAGCCAGAAAGAAAGGAAGAGGCCACGACACAATTCTTGAAAGAGGGTTTACAAAAGTGAAGTACACAACAGAAATATGGAAATGAAGGGAAAAAATAAAAATAAAAAGGAAAGATTTTATACTAAGAAAACAATTACCAGCTTCAAGAATCACCAGGGAAAATATGGGGTGTAAAGTTTAGGGAAGGAGGGGCAGAACAAAACAGCATCACTCTATAGCAACATAGAAGTCTTCATGGAAAACACCTATAGATTTGGAACACTAGACTCTTTTGGCCTGGAAAAAGTAGCATTAAAAATTCAACAATCACTTCTGCAGCACTAGAAATCGCTGTGTGCTTGTGTGCAGGTCTGAGTCTTGTACCCCTGCACACACACATAAATTCAAGATTATTTATTTTGTACATAGGTCTTATAGTTAAAATAATTAATCTGTGTGAATAATAATAATAGAGGTTGATGAGACCAATAAGGTTTTCAGAGTACAATTCTATTTCACAGATTGACAACAAAACTTCTGTCAGATCTTTCCAGTTCCTGTTTAACTAATCTAGCAGGAAAAAGGGAAACATCTCATACAATAAAGAGCAGATTGCAATATCCATATAAGATAGCAGAACGTGCTCTCCCTCATCAAGAGTTGGCTTGAATTTCATGCATGGTTTGCAAGCTGTCTCCTGTAGGTACTTATGCATAAATAAAGCTCAAAATATTGCAAAAATAAAATCATGGTGTCCACTTTGCCAGATGGTGAAAGTCAGCCTAGTTCCACTAGTGATGAACAGAAGTTGAAGAACTGGAGCTCTGCATTTTACATCTCACAAGCTGTAGGTAATAACCCTTTATAAATCTCTCTGAGATGTTACAGTAAGCAGGGAGGGTAATACCTAGGCTATGAGTCAGGAAAGCACTATAAGCTCATGCTTAGGGGAGATTTAAACATGTGGTGAAAGTCAAGAGCACATGTAAGCACCTTGTCTGCAAAAGAATGACTTGTAAAAGCTAAATCAGGGCTGTATGCTTAGTCAGACTCAGTGTGGTCTGCTCTAAGTAAAGTCATGACTGATGCCACTTAGAGGTTCTGTAAGCAAATATTGGGTACAGCCTCAGGATAGAAAACTCACACAAAATACTGCAAGTACATCCATATGTGACACATCTAAAATGTACAGAAAATACTCTAAATATGCAATGCATACATCTTCATAAATACATAAACATATCTATAAGGGTGTAGACATTAACTTCAAAGTGAGCATTTGATTGTCAGCAAAAGAAATGAACTCTTCACAGGACATCTGGTGTAGTATATGCAAATTTGAGTAAATTAGAAATACACTTCAGTCTCTTAAAATAATTTAGGCCCCCAGTGAGTTTCCCTAGTTAGATGCTACAATGGTGTAAACAGGCCTATTTCAGCCACCATTTTACAGTGGTTGTAGGTATGAACAGAAGCTTTCAGTCAGTAATTACTGTAACCAAAGGGATAATGGGCTCCTTTACTATGTAATTTAGGGTTTGTTAGCCAGGCCTTCCCGTTGCTGTTTACAACATCCAGCAGCTTCATGATGTGTCTGTTTTGCTGGAAATTTGACTTTTGACTTGGACAATGGTGTCCCCACTTTAGAGACTGACCTGCATAAGGGAGGACTGTGTACCATGATCTTCCTCAACTACTGTACAGTCCATCCCTGAATGTGTCTTGGATAAATATTTCTCAGCAACTGATTTATTTCGCCTGTTCTGAGGCTCAACCTTTACAAACATCATATGCAATACTGTGCTCACAACTAAATATCAATGTTATCCCTTCACTGCATAACAGAAATGGAGCAGAAACCCTGGGGGAGAGGCAGAATCTGTTTAATGAACTGCTGGCATTACTGTAAGTCATCCCTTCCCCAGCAGCCTTCGGAAAAAGAGAATAAAGCTGGAGGCAGGCATTGAGCTCCATCAACCTTCCTAGTATTTTTCCCTGACCTTACCTTTAGATTTTTAACATAATTGAGAACAGGAATTCAAGAGTTTCCTTCTAGATGCTCATGGCAAAGATTCTCACACCTAATAAATGAGCAGAAATGCAGATTATATTACCATGAATAAAATCAGTCCGAAGTTTGCTGCATATCCAGGCATGCGGTCACTACATGTCAGCTTCTCCTTTTCATTCTGTAGGCCAAACACATAAACAAAATAACAGACATGACAGAACTATACAATAGGAAATATTAGAATCAACAGAATTTGCTATTAAGAGCCATTATCAATTCCTCTGCTGTGATTTTGAAGTATATTATGCAATTTAGAACACTGATATTTTAAAGAAGATTTTAATTTGAGATAAAGGAGGAGAAGAGTAAATAAGACATGTAGAAAATGTCTGCAAAAATCAGAAATTATCCTATGCAATTATGATTTTAGTATTTGAAAACATGTATTCAATTCTTACTAAAGTTCATATCAGGAAAAAATCCCTGAGATTGACCTTAATTTACATTTAGGCAAAGTGAGATTAAAGCATTTCTTCTGAATTGCTCCTTGTAAAACTACAGAAGAACAGTGCTTGAGACAGAAACCATGATAAGAATGCTGACTACCATTGAACCCAGACTGTTTTTTTTAATGGTCACAAGCACCAAATGTGACCATTAGAAAAAATATAATTCTTGTGAGACACTCCAATCCTTCCCCTGGTACTCATTTTATAGCAGAGGGAAACTACAAAAGCAAGGCCCCTCTGATCTCTGCTGCCAACCTTGTTTTCTTCATGCATAAACAGCATCTTCCTCTTCCCTGCATAATTTAAAGCAACTGTGATCAGTGAAATCCAGTACGCTTTTCCCTTCCCCACACAAGCTCAACTCCAGCCCCAGCTGCATGTACATCTAAAGAAGACATTTGAAGACGGATTTATGTGAGAAATATGATTCCCTCCTCTCAAAATAGGTTTCTTAAAATAATAATAAGGTCACTGCTTTGTTTAAGTTAAACTAAAACTATATAATCAAATTAACTAAGGATACAAAGCCAGCTGCTGTTGGTATTTCTGTGAAGCACCATTGCTGCCCCATGGACCAGTACTACCCTTACACTAGAGTTAGCCCAGAGTGATTCTGAATTTAAATCAGATTAGAACTCAGGTCAAAGGTTTCCAACAAACCATTTCCAAGGCACAATTGCCCTTGGATAAACATAAAAATCTGGGAGCATTGTGCATTTGTAAGAAGCTGTCCCAAAGTAGAACTAGGAATGCAGTATATAAGTGCAGAAAGGCTGCCATGGATTTTCTAACTGGGATGTGGAATTAGACCTAGGACACAATCCTGCCTATGCATCCACTGCCATGGTGGTGGTGCCTCAGATCCTGTGGGAAGGAGCATTACTCAGAAGCTCCTCTTGTGACCTCGTCTCCTTTGGGACAGTCCTTGCAGCACTGGGGCACAGCAAACCCAACCAGAAGCACCAATAATTTGGACCAATGTATGCAGCACAAAAATACTTTTTACAATTCACACACAGAGTCCAGCACGTAGCTGGAAGGCTACTTGAAAAAGCATTCCTATGAATGCACACATGCATTTCATTGCATTTTGGCTCTTACCACCCAGCAATTCTACAAGACATAAAGAAGTTCTGAGAGATTATGCTCCCAGAAGGCCTGAAGGACACCACATTTTACAGTTTCACTCAGAGCTGTGTGGGGCTGTGGCTGACGTGGGGCTGTGCTTTGTATTTGTGCTGAATACAGGGCTGTGTTAATACAGATAATATGATAATACAGAGATGGGTTTGTCATTGCTGAGTAGAGCTTACACTGAGCTAAGGCCTTTCCTGCTTTTTTGCTGCCACACTGCAAAAGGATTTAAGAGGAGACACATCCAGCACAGGTGACCCCAACTGACGAAAGGGACATTGCAAACCTTATGGTATCATGAGTAGTGTATGAAGTGGGGAGAAGAAGGAGCAAGGGAGGGATGTTTGGAGTAATGGTGTCTGTCTTCCTGAGAAACTGTTGTGTGGGATGGGGCCCTGCTCTCCTGGGGATGGCCAAACACCTGCCCAACCGTGGCAAGCAGAGAATTAATTCCTCGCTTTGCTTTGCTATAAAGCTGCCTTTATCCCAACCAGAGATTTTCTCCCTTTTACCCTTCCCACTCTCCCCCTGATCCTGCTGTTGGGGACTGAGTGGCTGCTGGCTGGGGTTACACCAGGATGGTCAGCAGGACATCTTCTCAGCTCGCTCTTCCATGCATGTTCTTCCTTGACTCTTATTTTTCCATGAGTTTGCCATGTTTGCAGCACTCAGCCAAAGGGGGATCTGAACAACATGAGGAGTTGCTAAGCCAACATGAGAAGAAAGTCAATGTTGGATAAAGAAACTGAGTCACTTAGCATACATTGCCAAAAAAAATTTGGAAATTTAACTCAATATCCCCAATCTCCCAGTCCATTCCAGAAGTTTCAGCTCCGCCTAGTCCCTCCCAGATCTCCCAGTCCATCCAGGCAGTGGAAAGCCACCGTCTGTTCTTGTGACCAGAAACAGGACTCAAGGAAATGGGATGAAGCTGAGTAGGGAAGGTTTAGGGTAGATATCAGGGAAAGGTTCTTCCCCCAGAGGGTGGTCAGGCACTGAACAGGCACCCCAGGGAATGGTCACAGCCTCAAGGCTGCCAGAGCTCCAGGAGCATTTGGAAAATGCTCTCAGGCACAGGCTGGGATTGTTGAGGAATCCTGTGCAGGGCCGGGAGCTGGGCTGGATGATTCTCTATCTGGAGCAGCCCAAAAGTCTATCTATTGATGCAACAAGATGAAATGGGTCATCTGAAGAACAACCTCAGTGACAGATATGTTACGCTGGGGAACATTCCCCAAGATGAACGGTGTTACAGGGGAATATTTATATACAGACAGAAAACCTCACAATAGAAATTGTTTGGTTTCGTGCCAAAGGCAAGCTAAAAGGTTTACTTTAAAAATCTTACTTGTGTTTTCCTTCAATACAATGATGGATTTGCAGTTCTAGTGGAGGAAAAAGCAGATTTTGGTCTGTGTGCAGTAATGTGTTCCTGTTTTAATGTTTAATAGTGTGTTGAATGTGTTCCTTGAAGAGATAGAACTATTTTCTTATTAAAAAATAAAAAATGAAATGTAAAACATATTAAAAAAAGAAATAAGGATAAAATTAAATCCCTTCTATATTTTTCTGGATAGTTTCTTTCCAAATGAGTTACCTAACATAGCAAAGATCCAGCTCTGCATCCTCAGGTGGGTGGCCTCTGAGCTGTGGAAACCTGGAAGTACCCTGCACTTGGAGAGCACCAGGCAGCTTTGGAAAACAGTTCTGTGCTTCTCTGTGAATTAAACCACAGCCACTTTGCTCAGATCACAAGTATTTCAGTTATTAATTGATATTTTCCCTCAAGACAACACCTCCTCCAAGCAGGTGTTTCGGACCATCAACAATGCCAGCTCAACCTACACTTGGGGAGTATGGCTAGAGGTTTTCTCTCTTCTCCATCCTGCTTTGTAACTCCTTTGCTGAAATTCAAGGCCTTCACTGTGGTTGCACCTGGGCAATCCCAATGATTTCACTGGACTTGCATAGAGCTGTAATAATTGACTGGAATATATTAAAAGATGCTCAACTAACAAAATCCAGGACTTCTCTCTAAGGTCTTACACTGCTAGCAACAAAAATAAGCTACAGAATTATATTTCCAATCACAAAATCCAGAAATTCGTCTCTAAGTATGCCCAGAAAGCTCCACATAAGTAACTGCCATTTCTATAACTGCTCATTTCTTAGTAGATTTCTACTTTAATTTTTACTTCAATACAAAAGCTTTAATTTGTGTAAAAACTGCACAGTCCAAATGAGCATCTAGAAATACGGATTAGAACTGTGGCATCAAATACAGCTCTTTTGTATTTGTGTGACATCTAAAGCACTGCCTGTGCACTGCGGGCTCAAGACAAGGCATGAAATGAGCTACTTCTGCAGTAAGGGGTCCCTATAATTTTACTTTGGCCTTGAAATAAGTTTAAGACAAGGAGAAAAGGATCCTTCAGAGCCATTTGGAAATTATGAGCCAGAATAAGCCTGCAGAATGGGCAGTTTTGGAAAGCAGTCAATTCCAGGGTGATGACACAAAAAGAGGCACAATCAAGGACCATCAGCACTTCCGGGACCTTGCAGTGGCTGCAGTGGTTGTTACAATTAAGAAACTTTGGCCAAGTTCATGGGATCCTTTCAGCCTTATTTGAGACTCAAACTTTTTGAGGGTTTGTATTAGCCCTCAGACTTCTGTAAGGAAAGAAAAAACTGCTGCCATGCTGAGCATCTGCAGTGCCTGTGTCTATCCCTGTCTGAATCTAGAAGTTCTGCTTTCACACTCTCACAGAAGCGAAAGAAAGCACTTTTGGTTTGAAACCCATTAAAAGAGAGAACTTCATTTTCTGTTCTTCTCACTCAAGCAGCAGTGGCATTTAATCAGAAAATGTGGTTGTGTTTTGTGAGCAATGTTCTGTCTCAGGACTGCACATGGAAAACAAACTGCCAAGACTCATTTGGAGACAGATGAAGAACTGCAAAACATTTAATTAAAAATTTTTGCTGTCTTTGAAACATGCAGAGTAGCACAGACACACCATTCGCTTTCAGTGGCGCTTAGTGGACACACTCTAAATCTAAATTGTGGAAGCAATGCAGAATAGAGAGCTGTGAGAGGTGTGTGCAAGGCTCAGCACTGGGATCATGGAAATTAATGGATTTTAAGGCTACGAATGTTATTTTTAACCTCCCAGTCTTAATCTCCTTTGCAAGCACCCAACTCCCTTGAGATTATTTTTGCTATAAGGATAATAAATGTGATTCAACTAATTTTTTTAAAAAAACCTCTTATCTCAGTTTGAGCATTTCTGTGATGAACAGTCAGTTACAAGCCTTATTAGGTCATTCCAATTGCTAATTACCTTAGCTGTTGAAAATGTATGGCTTATTTCCAAGCTGAATTTGCCTATCTGCATCCTCCAGCCTTGGCATTTAGCTGCAAATTTGTCAGTTAAGAGCATCTACTAGCATAATTTTGGGGGTTGGCTGTGGGTTCTTCTGAACTGTGATCAGGCCACCTCTTGGCTTTTAAGCTGGCTGAGACCACTCCCTCAGAATGGGAACGATCAACCAAGCCCACAGCTGTATTTTCTTCTTCTGTAATGGGGTTGGAAGTAAATCTCCCACAGGCTACAGCTCTGACACGGACAACTGATATGGCCTTCACATAACAGGGCGCATGAAAGTACAAGTGAGTAGCCAAGTCTCTTTGCCTCAGGAGACTCACAGCGCTCCCACAGGACCAGAAATACCTCGTGTGGTGGGTGAGGGTTGTGATCCAGCCATGGAGCCCGGCAGGAAAGAGGATGCCAGCCTCATCTCTGTCAGTGGAAGTGCTGGCAGAATGGAGGGAAGAATCCATGAATCCAAGTGTTTTTACTCCTTATGAGTCTTAACTACTTTCTGAAATTCCTAATGAAAAATAAAAAGTCCTCGAGAAGCTGTGACTGCCCCATCCCTGGAAGTGTCCAAGGCCAAGTTGGATGGGGCTCTGAGCAACCTGGGCTAGTGGAAGCAGGGGCTTGGAACTGGATGGTCTTTAAGGCACCTTCCAACCCAGGCTATTCCATGATTCTATTTGCACAGCATTTGACACACACACATGTTTATATACACACATTAAATGTATGTAAATGTGTGTCGCATGCATGCATCGAGTACCTTGATAAAAGCTAGCAACTTGCAGTAGATTTGTGGAAATATTTCAAGCTGTTTCCAGTAATAATGACAAAGGCTGGAGGTCTGCTCTAACTGTAATTTAAATCTGTAAAGCCAGACTTGGTTAAATTAATATGCTGTAATTTGCTCAGGAATAAAACTGGTTCCTTTGCTGCAGTTAAACTTCTTCTGACACTGGCACTCAATGCATTGTGGCATATTGCAATCTTTATTGTGTAAGTGGCATTAAGGTGCTTAGACTTTATATCACTGTTTAATATCAAGTGCTTGATATTTACATATGGTTCAAGTGAAAACTGGCAGCACTTAGTCTTTTACAATGACAGTTTAACATATGGCTTTACAAGTATGAATTATTTATGTCAACTTGAAGCCGTTCAGAATATTACCAGGAAAACACTGTAATTTGCACAAACAATAGGGTTACATCTGTAGTCATAAATATTCATTGTTTGTCAATGCTCTTTGTAGATGGTTAATAAATCATAATGAGGCTGATCCTGAGAAGGCAAAGGGCCAGCTGTACAAATACATCTGGTGGGATTTCCAAAGCCCCTGACTGACAGTGGTACCCAGGCCTGCCATAGCAGAGAAGGTGGTACTGGAATGTCACAAATTCAGCTCAGGCCATGAAGGGATACCCTGTCACCTGCTCAGCTTTTTTTTTTTTAAGTGATTCTCCTGAAAAGTCTCACATAATGTAATGAAATACCACATGTGGCTTTAAAATACTCTTAAATAAATATAGTCAAGCATAAGGAAGACATATTTTGAGCCGAACATGTGCCTAGTTTACTTTGCATGATTAAATCAATTTAATATGCTTTGATATTGGCTGGACATGGAACTATCAGGGAAAACAGAGTGAGTCTCAAAGACTGACTTTAGAAAAAAAATGGATGTCACTGTCCTGAAGTTCACTGGGTTTCCAGCCTCCACTTTGTAACCTGAAATCCAGAGCACCACTATTGTAATATTCAGTCTGGTTTCACACTTTCTCATATCAACTGTGAACATTCAATGGAGAAGTTAACGGAATAATAAGCACCACCCATTTTAGAACAATTTATCAAGCATAACTTTTCAAAAAAAATTACCTTTTAGTAGTTTCCATAATTCATCACCATTTAAATTACTGGCAGGGATTTAATTTAAGAGTTTTTCTCTGCAAAATTATTTTAAGCATAGGACTAACAGTTCTGTGTGAGTCCATTGGTTACACAATCTCTTGCCTACTGCTTGCAGTATTTCTTCTTAAAACATAAGGATTTGCAAAATTATGTTATCTTCTGTAACTTCAAGTCTATTCGTGTCAGTTTACCTGAATTTTATCTTTAAAATCACTTGTTTAATCTCATTATACACTTTCATATCAGCAATTTGGGCCCAGTGGAACTACAGCAGTTGGCAATTTTGTGATTTGCAAAGCATGAATTACAATTCTCTGAATTAAATTCAACTGAGCTTATGACTTCAGTTCTGGAAGAGATGCATTTAGTGCTAGACTCTGAGGAAAGATGTCCTTTCCATGTTCCCTTGAAGCTTTTCTGGTCTAATTCTGTGTCAGTGTCCTAGCTGGAAGAATCTGGACTGAAGATCTTGCCTCTGTGAAATCATCACAAAACTCCTAGCGAAGCAAAATCTCACTTTAAGCCTTTGGCATTGTACACTTAAAACATGATTCTCTATTGTCTTACACCATGTGAAGCCACTTATCCCCACACAAAGCGTGAGACAAAGACATGCAACACATTATCAGCTTCCTTGAGTTGCAATTTCAAATTTAGCTTACACAAACTGTGAATGGTCACACCAGCACCAGAGGAGAGCACAGTGGTGTAAATTTTAGCAACGTTTTTAAGCTGGTAATGAAAAGCCTGAGGAGCAGAGAAAGGATTAAAAGGGGGATGTGGCTATGCAAAATTCTTTCCCTGGCTCCAGAGCATTTATTACCAGCTGTAAAGTATTAATTAAGTTTGTATTCTAACATTTGAATTTGCTATAAAATTTGAAAAGCAGTTGTAGACGCAATCTACAGAGGCAAACTTTTGCCAATAACAGAGAGATGATGTGCAGAAAAGAGTTCTGGATAAACAGCAAATGGAAAAGTGGAAGGAAGAGAAAGGGTACAAGAGCAAGGGAACTCCAGCTCTCTCCTTTTTGCTCCAAAAAAGACACATTTTGGAGTTACAAGGGTCCTGCCCCTGCTTTCTCTGTCATTGTCACTGGCACTGCCCCTTGCTCGGATCCCATGTCCAAGGAAAATATTTAGTTTGGCTAATCGTGGAGAAAGTCTATAGCAAGTAGAAGTCCATAATGACTTGTACCTTAACACACACCAGCCTCTCCCCAAAACCCAGCAAGAGGGGGAGAGTATGGAATAGTAATTAAGAGGTATCAATAAAAAAAGAAAAGGCAAAGACAAGGAGGCAAACTCTATTAATGGAGTTGAAAGAGTAACAAAATACATACATTTTGGTATTTATGAGCATTATTTTTAGACACATATATATATAGATAAGTAGGTAGGTAGATAGATAGATAGATAGATAGATAGATACATACATACATACATTTATTTTTGACAGGTCAAATTGGCAGTGACTTCCTCATGAATCACAGAACCAATCAGGTTGGAAAAGAACCCTGAGATGAGCAAGTCCAAGCTTTGACCAAACACCATCTTGTCAACTAAACCAGAGCAATGAGTGGCACATCCAGGCTTTCCTTAAACACTTCCAGGGATGGAGATTCCTCTGCCTCTCTGGACAGCCCTTTCCAATGTCTAATCATCCTCTTTGTGAAAAAATTCTTCGTGATGTCCAACCTGAACCTCCCCTGGTCCACAGCAATCTAATTGCAAGTCCTTTCCAATTTCCAAACAGAGAAGTGACGACTACTCATACACTGGGCTGAATTAGGTAATATTTATTCCAATGGTATATATGTGCTAAAACTGTGTAGGAAACAAACAAAGCTCTCTGGGGGGTACTTCCTACCAGCATCCCAGATAATTTCCTCCGTTTTTTTCTCTTTCTGAAGAAACAGTTGTGGTGGCAGTTGGCAGTAAAATACAGATCTATTGAAAGATGCTTTGAAAACCCTAATTTGGATTTATTACAAAGCAAGTTGGCAAAATGGGAAACAGTAGGCTTCACATTTAATTTTCTAAAAAACGTTTTTCTGTGTCTTTCCTACAATTAACAAAAAAAAGGAGTAGATCTACCAACAAAACAAATGTCTGTAATCCCAAACCAAATAAGTGGTGAAAGTAGTGGAAACATGTACATGAAACTGTGAGGTAGTATCTAGTCAGAGATCACAGTTTATCCTACGTTTAACATGGCAACAACTCTCCAGGCCATGTCAATTGGGTTTGCAGAGAATACTAAATTAGGAAAGGTTGTGAACAGTGAAGGGAGCAGAGATTAAATACCAGGCCGTTGAGAAAGCAGAAATACGAGCGTTAAATAGAATGAGATTCAAGGAGGACAAATTAAGGCTGATCCAACAAGGAGCATCATTCGAAACAGCAATAATGCTCAGCAAAGTAAAGAGTGATATCAAATATTCTTGGAGAGCAGTGAGTTACAGTGTGAAAATCAGATCTGAAGAGAATAAAAAAGCTTGTAATTTATACTTGGATCATCCTCAGAGGTAGTGAAGAGATGAATGTTTTAAAGCATGCACAGTGCCTGCATGGGAGTAAATTCTACATATATGATATGGAGTGAATTGGGGAGTGGTATGCACAAAATCAGCCTTCTAACACATTCAAAATACCAAAAGCTCTGCATTCACCTCTAGCAAGGGATGAGCTCGTGTTTTTCCCAGTTGTTTATACATGAGAGAGAGGAAGCAGAGTTTGGGCACATATATTCCACTAGGTGAGCATAGACCTGAGATGACCCCACCTGGACTATTTCTGGAATTACAAAAAAGACCACCAAGATGCTTGGATATGAGGAGGATGCACTGAGAAGACCTCTGGAAGGAGCCATGAATCAAATGGGGTGATTTGTGATGCTCTACCTCTCCGCAAAGTCTTGCTCCAATCCTCATACCAAGCTAAAGAATTTCTGAAATTCTGGTGCCATCACAGAAAACAATGATAAGCAAACTTGCATTTAAACCCCCTGTTGCAATCAAATTCCAGCAAAAGTTAAGAAAGAAAGGTTTTGGGTTTTTTTGGTTTTTTTTCTGGAAAACAGCTTACAGTGTGAAGTCCTCAATGCAGATTTCCTCAATGTTCCTGAAGATGTGCAGATGGATCCAGATTTCCTCAATGTTCCTGAAGATACGCAGATGGATCCTCTCATTTGCTATAGTTCTTTGCACTCAGCTGCTGAAATACTTTTAAGGTTGACTCTATCCAAGGGAAAATTGCAGGGCTCTGTTGGCGCAAATCTGATCTAAAAGTTATTATGTAGAATGGTCTGGATTGGAGGAGACCTTAAAGCTCATCCACCCCCTGCCATGGGCAGGGACACCTTCCACTAGCCCAGGTTGCTCAGAGCCCCATCCAACCTGGCCTTGAGCACTTCCAGGGATGGGGCAGCCACAGCTTCTCTGGGAAACCTGTGCCAGGCCCTCATCACTCTCACAGGGAAGAATTTCTTCCTAATATCCAATCTAAACCCACTCTCTGTCAGTGTGAAGCCATTCCCTCCTTTTTTGTCACTCCAAGCCCTCATAGTTTACTTGTAATAACATTACTTTCTAAACTTCACATCAGCCCTGACTAAATGGGAGGAAAGGCAATGCCAGGACAGAGAGAACTTTTGTAGGGATCTCTCACTCATGTTTATTCTACATGAATAACCTCTTTCAAAAAGGAAATGGCATGGTTGCTTTTCACCCTTGATAGAACGTGGTCACTGGTACAGCTGCAGAAACAAGGGATGGAGGAAGCAAGATCTTTGGAATCTAGAAATGCTGAGGAATTCTGCATTACTTGCACTTTGAAATCAAGGCCATCTGCTTTTCTATAATTTTTTTTGTTTAGTTTGATACTTCTTATGGATTTGTTGAAGGATTCATTTAGCGACATTCTATAACTTGAGTAATAGAGGAAAGTAGGTTATATCAAAATTAAAGACAAAAAGTATTTTGAAGGAAATGTATGTAAAGAAAATAGATAAAACGTCTTCATGTCCATTGCTGATATGGCTAAAAAGTAAGTAGGGAATAAAGCACCAACAGGAAATTTAGATTGGACCTGAAGAAAACCCTTGGAACAGTAAATCCTTTGATCCTTCAAACAGATATAGGTAACACCTGGGAAGAACTCCATAATAAGGCTGTGGTATCTTCATTTCTGAAGATTTTAAGAACAACGTAGAGAAATACCTGGCAAATATGACACTGGGTATAGCTGGTCCTGCTTGGGAGCACAGTGCAGGAACTGGATGTACCCTTCTAAGCTTAATTCCTGTATATTTTTTTTGTAATGCCTATGACGTTTGCGGCCTGAAAACTATTTAAATTACTGTGAGCTCTTTCTATTTCTTTCTCCTATTCAGAAGAATATGAAATGTCGATAAACCTCATGTATTTTCCTGAAATCACTAGTAAAAGAATTTAAAAAGTTGAGTAGTTCAAGTCAACAATTACTAGTAGAATGTGAGTAGAGGTATGGTCACTTATAAATGATTCTCTCATCATGTATTCACTCAACTCCTCTGAGCAAGTACAACCATCTTACACCACTTCAGGGGCCACTGAAAACATGTTCCTTAGTAGATGATTGGGGTATTTAATGTATGATGACCACCTCACAGAAATCCATTCCCCAGAATGTAACCAGGAAATTTGGATGTGACAGACCAATGGATTCATGGCAGCCAATACCTTGGCATAAAGTCAAGGAGTTAAAGAGCCAAAAACTCACAAAGGTATTTTTCACTTGCCCAGAGCAAGGCAATCCAACAGATCTGCCAACCCTTGTGTTCCCATTGGAATGTTCTGTCTTCCCATGGCAAAAGCAGCAAACCCAGCAGAGACCTGTATCCTTGACCACATGACATCCTGAGTCAATAGACCTGTTGTCCTTGACACAAAAAGACAAAATAAGAAGAGATGGCCTGTAGATTCTTCAGACAAGCAAACATGCCTTCCAATAAGCCAAAATCCTAAATCAGTGACCAAAGACATCGTGTCACTTGGTATCGGGGCCAAAATCAGTGCTAACCCTACAAAGTCTTGCAGCCTAGACACCACTCTAGTGAAAGGATTGCTCTCTCAGGGCTCCATGGTCTAAACACAATCCTGAATACCCAGAGGTTCAGGCTTACTGATATTGGTTCAGCAGTCCATCCAAATCAGCAGCTCACAAAACGCTGTTGTCTGGAAATGGGTGAGGGAATAAAGGAAATATCTGATGTCTCAGACATCACCTCCTGCATCATCCGTTGCCTAAAATGCATCAATTCTCATGTCTGTAGAAGTGCCCAACAACCTATGGGCTTATAACAGAACTATGATTATCTATTCATGGGAATAATAGGATGGAACCATTCCTTCAGAAACAAAGCAATTTCATTTATGTCCAAATAAGATTGAACATATTACCAACAGATTAAGCATCTGGAATCTTTTAAATAATTCAACTAAATGTGCAATGTTATTAAGAAAAGATGTGTGTTTTTTCTATTGGGATTTATGTCTAATACTTATTTCCCCACAGATGAGCTTCATCAGGCAGCAGGAGGAAGAGCCAAAAGAAAACAGTTGGCTTATTTGCTCAGTATTTTAGAGGAGGTGAAAACTAACATTGTGACAGTCCTGCCAGGCATGGCCTGTATGTGTTTGGTCAGCTGAAACCCGAGATCTGGTTTACAAAGGTCTGGAAGTGATACAACACTGGCAGGTTCAAATGAGATTTGCCAGCTCAGTGCACTCAAACACTTCAAACCCCCAAGTCCAAATTTCCAACATTGCACTTTGGGGCCTTCAAAGGCCCAGTAAGGAATTTCAGTTTCCGTTTTCTTTCCGAACTCCCATAATATGGAATCTGGTATATCTGGGGGAGATGATCTTCAGAGAAATTACACAAATACCATCCACATCCACTTATTTCTCTTTTTCTGAATTATCCCATTGCCAGTACTCCCAGGGATGTCAGGTGGCTTTTCTTCATGAAAACAAGCTGCTCAGAGATGCTATTTCGTATGGATTGCCAGCCTTGGAAACCAGAATGTCCTCTGGGGACAAAGAGTGGGTGGGATGTTTCCCCAGTGACCACAAAAAAAGCTCTGTCACAATTCCTAGCCCCGTGGATTTTTTCTGCTCTAGAAATAACCCAGACATCATAAGGTCCCTTTGTCACAGAACTTCTGGAGTGCACATTTTTCCATTCTTGCCTTATTCTTCTGCAAGACAGATATTTCCTTTGTGCTGCCTCCCACCAGAAATCATCTCTGGAGTGAAGAACAGGCATCTGTCCATTGGTGTCTCACAGAAAATCTATGGGTTATTTTGTCGACATCATTTCTTTCTTAGCATTCCTCTTCTAGAGTCCACAGTTCTGTTGGAGGGTGTCCAGAGGGGGTACACCAAGGGGATCAGAGGGATTGGCCAGCTGTGCTGGGAGGAAAGGCTGAGAGAATTGGAATTGTTCAACCTGGAGAAAAGAAGGTTTTGGGGTGACCTCATTGTGGCCTTGCACTGCCTGAAGGGAGCCCACAGGAAAGATGGAGAGAGACTCTTGACAAGGGCCTGGAGTGACAGGACAAGGGACAATGGCTTCACACTGACAGAGAGCAGGGTTAGATTGGATATTAGGAAGAAATTCTTCCCTGTGAGGGTGGTGAGGCCCTGGCACAGGTTTGCCAGAGAAGCTGTGGCTGCCCCATCCCTGGCAGTGTCCAAGGCCAAGCTGAATGGGGCTCTGAGCAACCTGGGCTAGTGGAAAGAGTCCCTGCAGGGGACTAGAACAAGGTGATCTTTAAGGTCCCTTCCCACCCAGGCCATCCTGTGATTCTCTGATTTCTTCATACACAGTATGTGGCTTCACCTTAAAGAATCTCAAGCACAGAGCTAATTCATATCAAATCCTATTTCTTTTGAAGACGTTGGCCACTGTTTCTCTCGGCAAAGGTCTCTGTCTTTGCTCCTTCTTTTGCCCAGTCTTCCAATTCTACCCATAGAACCAAGAATCACTGGTTCCACGCTGGCATTCTGCTCCTATTTTGGTCTCACTGCTTTTCTTCATATGTTTATGTAGTTCACCTGCTCCCTGTTCAAACTTTCATCTCAGACCAGACTCTCTCATTGATAGAGATAGCATTTTGGCATAGAATTCTGTAAAATATTCTCATATATTTATTATATTACATATTAAATTATATATTATATATTAAAATGTAAATTTTTTTTTTTAAATGTCTGTTAGAGTGACTCTTACTAATGGTAGTAAAACTGTTCCTTTTATCCTTTTGTAACCTGAGAGATCATAAGGATCAGTAAAATGAAGAAAATGGACCCAAGAGTCCTTCTCAATCTAAAAAAAGACTCAATAGGTCTGTTATGAACAGGTGACAATGAAAAGTTAGGCTTCATAGGCATTTAAGCAAGATAAGAAGGGCAATAATTTTTTTTTTCTCTTCAATGAAAGTTTCACTGCATTTTACAAAGAGAAAAGAAGAGGAGGGAGATATGTCGCAAACTGAGATGGAAAGCTAAGTTGTTTTCAAAAATGTTTTTAATTACTGAGAACCAAATGTTTTACGTCAACAACTTATAATATTTTGTTTTCATTTCTTCTATTTTTAAAACCCGTCTAACATAAATCCCATTTTGAAATAAGAAGCAATTTAAAAACAACAGTTGGAAACTACTCACTCTATAAAAGTTGAACTATTTTATTAAAATCAAAACATGTATTAATAAAAATAAATAAATAACTGCAGCAAACAGTATTTTAGTGGGGGGGAGTTTGAATATGTGGGGGCAACACACTGAGCAAAAATTCAGCACTTGCAAATAGAGACATATTTTATCTAAAATTTTTTGAAAGTTTTATCAGAATAGTAAAATAATCTCTCCACCAACACAATCTATTTTCCATATTTGTATAGAGAAACTTGGGAGAAAAACAGCAGAAAGTCTACTTCATGCAATAGTAATAAAATATTAAGAATTATGGTTCTATCATAACTATATTAAGAAGAAACATCTTGTCAAATGCTTGTAATTACAGTGAGAGGAAACATACACCGACAAAGCTGATCTATGAGTTCTGTGGACTCAAAATTCTATATTATATAAAAATATTACTGCAAAGGTCCCACTATGGCTGAAATTCATTATCCTTTTGAATAGAGGAGCCGTAGAATCATAGAATGGTTTGTGTTGGAAGGGACCTTGAGGATCAGCCAGTTCCAATCCCCTGCCATGGCAGGGACACCTTCCACTATCCCAGGTTGCTCAGGGCCCCATCCAGCCTGGCCTAGAGCACTTCCAGGGATGGGGCCTGTCATTACAGTTAAATTCCAAGCTATAGCCCTGTTTTGAGAGAATTCCTTTGTTTAACTCCAGTTGTTTTAAATTTGTAGCTACTTCATGCACAGTTTCATAATTGAGCACTCAATCTGTTAATGCAAGTTCTAGTTGAATTAAGAGAGTACTGAACATTCAGTAGCTCACCTAAGACAAAGCTATTTTCAGTTTCAACTCAAAAAGAGTACAATGCTTTACCTGCAGGGATACACCATGCTATTCCATAAGCAGATTTGCAGAAAACTCTGTTGTGTTGCTGCCATATTCCTTCCCATGTTTTACAATCCAGAAAAGCACAAAGACATAGCAACTCCTCTGGATGGTTCTTTCAGTTTCTTGCATCCTTGGTGTCAGATCCTGTTCTGCTACTGCCTGTGAGATTTAAACTCCTATTGGATTCCCCCCATACAGGAGGTTCACCACTATATGGACAGACAGTCATGGAATAATACTACTCACCTGAAAGCAGGGTCTTAATTTTTATTTTTTATGTTTCCATAGTTCACAAAATTTGCAGCCTAAAGGAACAATTAACCCTCTGAAGAACCTCTGCTGCAGATCTCACACACATCCTGATAATTGATCCATTTCCTGACCTTTGGAAAAGAGTGCTGTGAACTGTGATGTCATACCTCAGCTGAAGCAAAGCTTTAGGCCATGCTTCATAGTTTGATAACACTTGTATTAATAAAGAAATGTACCCTATGTCTAGTGCTTGACATAGGAAAGGTGTAGAGTCAGCAAAATGTTAATTTTGATAGTAATAATAATTTTTACAGTATCAGCTAGTTGCACATCAATCTGCCTAATCATTCCACTTCTCAACTGTACTACATTTGTTTCTGCTTCTTCCACACAGAGCTGTGTTAAAGCTGAGCCCTAGAGCATAAGCCAGAGCCTTGGGCTGGTTAACACCAACACAGAAGTGTTTGCTTTAGGCAAAGAAAAACAGAGAGCGCTCAGGCCCAGTCCCCACAGCAGCACCACATCCTGAGGAAAAGCTGAGAAGGGATAGACAAGGGTAAGAGGTGTTCGGCCTCATAAAAACATGAGAATGACAAAGAAATTTAAGTAGAATGAAGCAAGTGCCAGGCAGCCATCTTTGAGATCACAGACTCACAACATCCTTAGGTTTGGGGGGGACCTCTGGAGATCACCCAGTCCAATCTACCCACCCAGAGAAGATGCAGCTGCCCCATCCCGGGAAGTGTTCAAGGCCAGGCTGGATGGAGGTCTGAGCAACCTGGTCTGGTGGAATGTGTTCTTGCCTTTGTCAGGGAAGTTGGAACTGGCTGATCTTTGAGGCCCCTTCCAGCATAGGTCATTCTATGATTCAGTGTTATCTAAAAGCAATAATTTAACAAAACAACATGATGCTTCTTATCTATTCACACAACTTCAAGAAACAGGTTTTTTTGAAAGTGTCAGATATTCTGAGGTATGTAATAAAACTTCAAGGGTAATAAAACTGGGAATTTACTGGTAGATTTTGAAGATGTTGAATGTTCATGGAAAGATTAGGATATGCTTTGGGTCTAGTGTTGGTGTTGACCCAGCAGCCCGTTCCAGCACACCATCTTTAACAGTGTATGTATCACAGGAATGGAACAGGTGACTTAGTGCTGCCATGTCCAACACACTCCTCTCTTCCTTCAAGACTTGAACCTGGGCTAGGACTCTTACAGAGTCCTGGGAATGGAGTCAGGCCACTGGAGTTCTTCCTTTTAACCCAAAGTCTGGAAAAGAAAGCTCATTCCGTGTGTGTTTCACTTTTGTACTGGTGTTACTGGGCTCTTCATTTCAACTTGATTTGTGTGTGTGTGTTTCAGATGATACTTCCAAAAGGTTTCTTGAAGAAAGACTGAGCCTGGCCTAAGGATGTGGCCCCCAATGAGATGAACTGCTGGGAGACACCGAGCTCAAGCTTTAGGAATACAGGTGAAGGAAATACAACTGTCACCTCCTATCAGAGTTGCAGAGCAGGAAAATTTTCATTCCAGTTTCTTTCTCTCAGCCTACATTCACAAACTAGGGCAAAGCAGAAATTAGCTCTCAGACAATGGAACTTCAGCTCCTTAGACTTGAGGTTCAGTACTCAGATAACCACATACTCCTCTGAATTATGGACAGTGGGAAAAGACCTCTGACACTTTTCCATATGTAGGCCAAAAGTCAATACCATGCTTCTAAATACACCTGAATTTGTTCTAAATATGTTCACCTGTTCTACTTCACTACAGGGAAGTAGCACACAAGAAATTCAAATTCTTTTCTAACATTTCTTTCAAGTTGAAAAAAACCCTCAGCCATGCGTTCTCTGTTTTCCATATCTTCCTTCCATTTTGCCAAAAGTTGCTTTCAAAATCCTTATCTTTGTTACTGTAGGAGCCAACAACTTGAAGGAAAGCACCTACAATTGGCTTACATTTTCTTTTTGAATATATATCAAAAGGGAATAGAAAATTATTTGAGGTTTTTTTGTGGCATTTTCATGCCAAAATATGTGATTTAAGAATTTAACTTACTTTTACAAATGCATCAGGGCTTGAGAGGAAATTTCAGTTATTCCAACTTATCATAAATTTGGTTTGGCTAAGAGCTGAAACTACAGCTGAATGTTGCTGAATATGGAGTTAGAGTTGGTCTGTATTTCTCCTTGAGTGTTTGAAAGCAGTAATGAAAGTGAAAAAATATAATTATAATTATAATGGAAGAAGGTTCTTGTTTGTTCTTTAAAATGTTTTATCCTGCTTGGAAATAATAAATCTCTAGACCTCAAGTATGTGTATTTTTATGCTGACAGATAGGGTGTTTCTCAATTTCCTTCAAAAGGTAAAACCGCTCTCTGACCCTTGAATCTCCCTTCCATTGATTACAAATTAGGAGAAAGAAACAGTGATTCTGTCCCAAGACTGTTGCCATGTGGAAAAAGGCAGGGCAAGACCCTCTGGGATAACAGGCATGAACCATCAAAACAGTTACCTAAAATAGAAATATGTCAGTGCAGCAGTCACTGCAAGGAGCTGCTTTATGGCATTGGAAATCTCCTGTCCCACAGTCCAGATCCAGCTCCAGGTGCCCTATAGAGATCTAAGTATCCCATCTGATGCTGCAGTCACATAAAGCAATCAGCAGGAGAAAAACAGCAGAAATGTGAAACTTTCATACACACTCAAGATCAGCAGAAATAAAGCTCCTCATAAAACACTGGATCCTCCCTTGCAATGAAGTGAAGGACATGATTTCATAATAGATGTAGTTACTGTTGGTGAATATAAGAAAAAACCTGTCAGTCATCAATCATGTTCTGTGACACTGATTCAATATATTCTGGAAATGTTGGCATATGCTAATATTTGACTGAGTATGTATTACCTGCTATTAATGTGACTGAATAGATCAAAGGCCACCAATTTATTAAGAAGCAGGTCCTGGTACAAAAAACCACAGGGGGTTACCACATAATCAGATAGTGAGACCACAGTTCTCAGTCTAAGTGCCAGTAACCAAACATATTTGCTTACTTTATAAGAACACCAGAAAAGAACAGCCCACATGCAAAATAAGTACAGAAATGAGCTAGAAAAATGCACTAAAGGAAACATTAGTACAGGTTCAAATAAAATATTTTTATTTTGACCTCTCTTTTTACCTTAATTCGATGCATTTAGAAACAAGTATTAAAGTGATGTTGTTTTCTAATTTTCCAGGATTATGTATAAGAGTCTCATCCCTGAATAGAGATGTCTCTCTGTTTGGCTAATGCCCACTAGTTGGACACAAATATAAAATGAGTCATTAAAATGCACCATGTGGATCAGGAGTATCTTTTGTGGAGCTTTGGACTGGTGACTGCAGGACTTGCTTGACTGGATTTTTATCAGTGAAAGGATTAGCATGGGCAGCAGCAGTTTAATTAAGGAACAAACAAACGTTTAATACAAGCTATTATAACATTCTACTAGCAAGGGATCAAAATTCAAAGTCTTCTCTATAACATGCATAAGAAATCTCTGGAAATTCAGAATCATGGGGTTTTAAATTTTGTTTAGAGTTTTTATAGAGAAAACTGCTGCAGGGGGCTGTTGTGACCCAAGGGCGGGACCCAACATTTTGTTCAACCTCATTTAGACCTTGTGAATTACTCCAGATTTACACTGTAGAGATCAAGGTCTTGTTCAGAAGTGGTGGCTTATATAAGTCAGGAACAGGCTGGCACCATTAGAAATATTGAGAGAATTCCAGATTGTGTGCACCTAAGTTGTCTATGGTGCTAGGAACCTGCAAGTTCAGTAAAGCCAGTATATTCCTCACATCATTTCAACCTTCATTCCTAATGGAGTTTATGTTCAGCACAGAACTCTGTGATTCAGACCAGCAGGTGTGGGTCTGATACAACAGCAGGAACGGTCTCAGCCTCAGTGAAACAAACTAGCAGCTAAAAACAGGATCTCTCTGTACTCCTTCTAAAACAAGCAAATTTACTCCAGCTACCAGGCATGAAGTTGTGCAAAACAGTCTCAATACTTGTCACCTGAAGGCTCAGTTCACACTGAAATCATCCATAGACTTAAAGGAGATTAAAGAAGTGTTTCCCCCAAAATCAAATGGAAACTTCTTACTTACAGAAAGCAAGAGGCAGATTAAGTCATGAGTGAAATTCCTCCTATTTACATCATATTTTTTCTGCTGCTAAATTCACAATAACACCAGGAAATTAGAGCTGTATGAAAGCCACTGTTTTTTCTGAAAACGACATCTTGAACTTGCACCTGACTACACATTTGTCATGTTTTGACTCATTTATACGTTGCCTTTCAATCTCCTTTTCATCACCCCTACCTCTAAGCCAAATTCTTCTTGTCCTTGCTTCTGCTACAGTTGTTACATAAATCTCCACTTCTCATTCTGAGTTTAATGATTCCCATGGCTATAGCATCTCCAAGTTCCTCTTCTTTAAATTATAAACAAACCCAAAAATTTATTTTCAGGCATCTCTCCAAACAGACAGGAACATATGTACAGGTACAAATCTACCAAGCAAAGGCTCTCCAGTGGTGTTGCTCAGTGAAATTCCTGTGACCACTGCTCATGCAGAACATGGGAACATCTTTGCAGTTCCCCATAATCAAACAGCACTGTGCTATATCCTACAGAGCCCTCCTGACTTATTGGTAGCATCTTAGACAGTTTCAGCCCCAACACCCCAAATTTGTCCAAAAGTTTGTTCTTCTCTTCCAGCCCACAACACAATAGCAGTCCTTCATTAAATTTTATAAGGGTCTTATCAGATTCCCAAAAGTAGAGACTGATCACTTGTGCTGCACAAGATTTCCCTACAGTTACATACAGGAAAAAGAGATTTATCTCTATTTACAAATCATTACTGGCTACAGAGTAATACAGAAAAAGTAATTACCTCTTCCTAAGGAAAATCTGACTGAGGAGGGGTGTGCTGGCCAAATGTTAGCAGCAGAGTCATGGAGCAACTCTTGCAGGACACCATCACAAATTACAAGCTCATGCAGAGCTTCAGACTCCCCAAGATGAACAAGTTTCTGCAGCCCAGAAAAAGAATTACGTGTAGGTAGAAGGACATCAGTCCTTCTCCTCTGCCTCCAATAACAAGGGGAAGATCCCCCATGTATCATTAATATTGATAAAGGAAGCCAGCAGGGTATATGGGAAAAATAAAGGGTTTTTTAAGAAGATAGGCACATCTGAGAAGACTTCAAACACTGCAGCCCCAACTGCTACCTACACATGCCACAGCTTCTCTGGGAAACCTATTCCAGTGCCTCACCACCCTCACAGGGAAGAATTTCTTCCTAATATCCAATCTAAACCTGCTCTCTGTCAGATTGAAGCCATTTTCCTTTGTCCTGTCACTCCAGGCCTTTGGGAACATTCTCTCTCTATCATTCTTGTGGGTACCCTTTAGGTACTGAAAGAGCACAATTTAGAAGAAAACATTCAAATTTTCACATGTGTGATTATTATGAGACAAAATAGACTTTTGCAGCATACAAATGTGAAAGTCAAATTCCTAGAAGCTCATAAAGGTATGGCATTTATTCTGCATTGAGATACAAAGAAGATACATTGGATGTTTCAAAAAAGAATAAACACCCATCAGTAATATTTTTATATCCTGCAAAACCGTATATTCAGCTTTACTGAATCTAAAAGCAGGTTTAGAATGCAGTATAAATCGAGATTACTTTAAATTTCTGAGGCCCTGACACAGTTTTTAAGCCTAGAATGTGCAGCCATTCAGTGAGAAAACATCAATGCTACAAACCCTTGTATTAACACTGCCTAACATTTCCAAATGTACAATCACCTAAAGGAGATTTCAGAATAGAAATGGAAAAAAAGGCTCATGATATCAGACATTCCTTGTCTTCTTTTAGTGCTCACTACTGTGATCTAAATGGAAGATGGTCCTCACCAACTTGCTCTTTAATGTTCATGCACAGAAAAAACTAATTATGCACTTCAGGATAATTCACTGCCAACTTACTTCTCACATAAAATCTTTAAAAATATAGACATACAATATTAATAAAGAGAACTATTTCTACCCTTCTTCTGAGAAGCTCCACATTCTCATAAACAGTCCTATAAGGGAAGGCCGTTGAGTAAAAAGCTTACTTAACTAACTTTTAAAGGAAAATCTGGAATCAATACACTTGAAATCAAATGCATATTGATTGTGCCATTTTCCTCTTCAAAAATAAACTGTCTCAGTAAATTACACAAAGCTCTCAAGTCTTGACACAATCCTTATGACTCACAGATCTTATTCCTTCTATATCCTGTTAATTTTACTGCTGTGACTGGCCTCAGTTAGCAGGATTAGTACTGGTGGTAAAATCATGTACATGCAAAAGCTTATGAAAAACTTCAAGTTTTAACATCCTTTGTTCATAACCTTTTTTTTTTAATCAAAACCTCCAAAGGTTCCACCAGCTGCACAATCACCACCTCTAACAGCCTGTCTTTAAATCAGGTGAAATAAACCAACAACCCTCCATTTTAATGGACTTTGGCCACAAAGTAATTTCCATTGAATAATTAAGGCAAAGCCAGCAACTTGTAATATATGGATAATTATGGGTTTGAGATGTTGAAAACTCCTTATAAATATCTACTTTTAACGCTGTGATAAATGCAGATGCTATGAGTCTGCTTTCCAGGATAAAGCTTTCCTTAATGCTCTCTCATGCCAGGACTCTGTCTTGCAAGCTTTCCATTTGTAGCTCTCCCTTTGACTTCAGTAAGGGCTCTGGAGAAAGGAATTGCATAATCAGGCCCTTAATCAAATTTATTAAAACCCTGATGATATACAACCCAATTAAGGAATACCTCTCCATTCCATAAGAGCTTTTTACATTCCCTATAAAACACTTTCCTCCTCACCACATAAAACTCAGTGTGTGCATTGCCGTCTGTCAGTATGAAGTACAAGCCCTAGAAATGAAAATGGGGCAATTAAATCTACAAGCTGTGGCTGATTTAAAAATGAAAAGATAATGCTAATTGGCTTGAGAACTTTCGAGCAACTTTCAATCATTTTATGAGTCAGATCGTGAAAATCACGGCGATATTGTGATACTCCAGTTTCTAAAAGTAGGATCTTTCTTATCACATTTGCTGGTACAGTACTTCCCTCAAGTGGTAAATGCATTTTTGCCTGTTTTGAATTTTCCTCTATAATATTAAACAGTAAAAACACATACTATGCTTCCTAATCATCTTGCATTTTGTGTTGTTACAGAGTCAGCTATTTTTTTTTCTTGCTGGTCTTTGTTTCAACTGCTTTGTTTCAATGCAAGACCTTTTAATTGTTTCAACCACAAACCTATACATCAAACATTACCAGCATATCTCTGTCAGATGTATATGGCACATTTCAGAGCACAACATCCCTGCTTGGGATGACAGATTGCTGTCCTTCAAAAGCTAATACTAAGACAAATACGGTTGAAAACATTCATTAACAGCCTGGACTTGGGGTCTGTATTTAGGTCTTCCAAGACGGTATCTAAAGACCTTTAAAAGTGAAAGAAAGACATTTACATCCGGGGACAAGTTAAGCATAAAGTCATCAGGATGGTTAGTTACGGGGATATACCTCTACCTAGAAGGAAATGCTTAAAGAAATGAACTTGTTCAGCCTTAAAAAACAGAGGCTGAAGATGCAATTGCTGTAGAAAAGTGTCTAGGAGGAGGGTGTGGGGCAGACAGAGACAGAATCCACTTGGAAGTGCAGACTGATGAGTTGAGAAGCAACAAACACAAGTTGCGACAGGGAAAATTCCAGTCAGGTTTCAGAGAGCACAGAAACTCCTCACAGTGAGGTCAGGCCAGCATTGCAGCATGTTCCTCAGAAAGGCTGGTCATCTCCATCCCTGGAACTGTAAAATGTGAGTGAACAAGGCTTACGCAAACTGTTCCAAAGTTGGCCTTGCTTTGATCAGGGGAGTGGAATGGAAGGTTTCAAGAGATCCTGCCTAACCTATATCATCCTACAGCTCTGATTAATTTTAATACTATAACTAGTTTACCTTTAAAATAGCCATACTGAACAGTACCCACACTTCTTCATGCCTTTTTTCTTCTCTGTGTATATGCATCTAGAGTTTCTTTGGGATTCTTTTGTTTAGTTTTTGTTCTTCTTTTTTTTTCACTTTTTAAAATATTTCCTTCTCAAAATTTAGTTCAAACTGGACTTTCAACATTTATTGCTTACTCCTGCAGTCATTCTTTCTCCCAAGGCATGGTTTTCTTTGCTGAACAATCTTTTTTGATCCACTGCATTTTAGTATTCTGATTGCTTTTAAAATCCTCCTTAAAGGAAATTATCACTACATGAGCTCAGTGATCTTATTCATTAATTGATATTAAATCCTTCTATAGGAGCATTTTCAGTGTGTTTTTATAAGTGGAACTTCAAGAAAAGAGGAGCCTTGCCTGCATTGAGACCCCAATCACATCAGATTTATTAGTTTTGAAAAGAACTTCCCTTAACTTCTCAGTATTTTTACTAAAATTAAAAACCTCAGCTATAGCCTGAAGGAACTTTAGCCTACTATTCAATAAAATTTTAGTTGAAACAACTCACAACTGTATGACTTTATCAACTTGTTGCTTTGAAAGATTTTTAAAATATTTCCTAAAGTTGACATAGTCAATAAGTATTATCTTATTGTCAATTGTAGAGAGACACCTCAGTGTATGATGTTCTTGTTTGACTTAGAGAAAGAGAGACACAAAAGAACCAGAGGTACCTTTGCCTTAGCAGGTAGGCAAAAGAAAGTTAACCAGGTCAACAACAGCAATCCAATAAATAAAGCTAAGTTGAATAAAAATGTAAAATGCTGCAACTTGAATAATTTTAGATGAAAATAAATATTACTAACTACTGGTTTATTACAGACGGTAAGTGGTTGATACAATCCTTTTCCCACCTAATCAGCCCTATATAATATTGTCATGTTGTGACAAAGAAACCAGTGCACAACCAGTGCCTGGAATAATATTATTGCCATACCCTTTCCCTTTTTCAAAGCATTAGACTCTGTCTTTCCTCATCCTGTCTGTAGTTATAAAGGCATACATAAACCTCAGCTATGTGTTCACCTTTTGCGGAGATGCTTAAGTTCTTTCAAAAGCATAGCCATATATAAAATTGAAATTAATTGAATTCAATTTATCCCCTGGCCTGCATTCCTGACACCTGTTATAGGTGTTGCACCTCAAGCCTGTGAAACAGTGAGCAGCATCTTTTCCTAAAAGCAGGCCAAACACAGACCCTCTGAGACTGCAGGAGGAATGTGCCACCTCTTAAGCCACTTGTGCTGAATACCTGCTCTCCACCAGCATCAGCACAGTGGCATCTGGTAGTGACTCCAGGTTTCTCCTCCTAATAAAATTGCAGCCAACACACTCGTCTGGCTTGGCAGGGAAATACCATGGTACAGACTCCAATTATTTTTCAGTTGAAATAGAGAATAATCCTTCATGAGTTTCATTGCTAAATTAATGCACTGGGCCATTCCTAAGAGCTGTTTCACATTTAGTTTGAGCTTCTGCAGAACGGCTCTGTCTCTGAATAAAGCTTCAGGAGCAAAATGGGAAAAGTAGAGAAACCTGCTTGATGTAAACTTGAGAGTCTCCAGATTTTCAGTGTAGCCTTGCCAGGGTTCCTTGTTGAAGTTTAATTTTTCTGACTGTATTTTATTTTGCTTGCCTGAAATGTCTACTTTGTCTCACCAAAAGGCATACAGGAATTTAAAACAGCGTCCAAACATCAATATGGTTATTTTCGCTTCCAAACCTTTCTGAATGCAGCTGACTGACTCATTTCCCATTCAGACTGATCTTGCCATTAGGTATCATTTGAAGGATGATAATCCTCTTTGCCAACATTCAGGAGCTTCTTCCAATCCTGATTTATCCACTGAACATCTAGGAAGCATGAATGTGAAGAGCTCTGCACATGCCTCATGTATTTTTGGGCATACCTTGAAGGGAATATAAGTTAGAACAGCTGTGTACCACTAACAATTTGACCACCTAAGGTCCTTCTGTCTCAGATTTCTTCCAGGATGTCATAAAGGCTGCTTCTATAAACCAAAATATTTACCCAAATGGAAGTGACTCATCTCATCAGTCCGACTAACACTGCAGGCAATGCAATTGAATGTGCAAATCAAATGCCTTGAAATACCACATCCTATTACTTTTGTTTTCCTACAATGAGTGCCCCAAAACTCAGATATAACAGACTCAAAAGAGTGATAACAGGATCCTGGAATCATGGAATGGTTTGAGTTGGAAGGGGCCTTGGAGACCATCTCATTCCAACTCTCTGCCATGGGCAGCGACACCTTCCCTTATCCCAGGTTGCCCAGAGCCCCATCCAACTGGTCTTGAACACATCCAGGGATGGGGCAGCTACAGCAAATTTTCTTCACTCTTTACTATTTACACAGCTATGTGTTTTGAACAGTTCAGTCTGCATTGCTTGTGGCCTTATGCTTCCTAAGTTCTGTAAATTGTTCATAATTAATCCTTTTCTCAAAAGCCTGTGATTGTTTTTATTCTCTCATTATATGTTTTCCTGTCCTTAGATTTGGACTCTGCTTCTAACTCAGCACTTATTAGGCTGGCAATGCTCCAGCTGCCATGTCAGCCCTTGTAGATCTTCTCTTATCATGTAGTACAAACCTAGGAAAACACACTCCAAAAAAAATCCAAATGTAGTTTTTAAATTATGCTTAGATGTAAACTTTGCTATCCAGTCTTAGCCATTCTGGAAGAAATTGGCTGCTTTTTTTCTTTCTTCTTCAGACTGTTAAAAAGCTAGTTAATTTTTAGCTTGACTTCATTTTTTTCTGATTCCGTTTTTGTCTCTCTGAACCTACTCTAGATTTTCCTTTCCATGAGGAGAAACTAACCAGAAAAAATTGTCTTTAAGGGCTGAGTTATTCTCTGGTTTAGCACTTAGAGGGAAAAAGGACTAATTATATATTGGAATAAATGAAAGTAGGTGGAAATTTTGCTTTTTAATATGACAGCCTTCTAAATCCTGAAGAACGAAGTGGCAGAACCCAGGTATGATGCATTTGTTTCCATAATTGAACAAGTCTGGGGGAGCAATATCCAAGAAACAGATATATTTTTAATATATTTTGATATCTTTACTAATATAATTGAGAAAAAAAAATTGTCAAGAACAGAACTTATCTACATTCTAAGGCTTTATACCCACACAAAATGAACAGACCACCTGCAAAGTTTCCCACACTCTATATATTATATTTCTTCAAGGAAGATTTTCCCACCTCTGTAAAACCTTTGAAAAACTGGAAAAAAATGGATGATGGAAAATCATGACATTAATGACAGCAGAGAGGGATGGGCACCAAACAGCAGTGGTTAGAAGGCACTGTAGTGGCATTGTCAAATCAGCTACTTGAAAATCAGATTTTTCTCTTTTTCTTTGAACTTAAAATTCTTACATGCACTTTTCTACTCAGTCACAGTGAAAGATATTGATTAATAACTTATTAAATATATTTTATTCCCCCTGTGGAATACAGTGTAGGTTTACTGAAGTACACCACATTTCCCTCTGTAGGGAATCCATTATATCATTAATCAAACACACAAGTTTAGATGGCATGGCTATTAATCTGCCTTTAGTAAGCCCAAGTTACACTTTGTCCCATTGCTCAAGTAAGGGTCTAGTAAGGCTCAAATTATATTTTCTTTCAAAATACACCTATTGTGGTCAAACCAATTTTTCTGCACTTCTTTGAACCATTTCTTTCCTGCATTTCACAGAATTGCACAAGAACTGGAGTTTGAAGGGATCTCTGGAGATCATCTTAGTCCAATATCCTGCTTAGAGCAGGTCACTTAAAGCAGGTTTCTTAAGCCTCTATCCAGTCAGGATATCTCCAGAAGTGAAGACTCCACAAAATATCTGGGCAAATTACAATTATAGAATTACAGGATTGTTTGAGTAGGAAGAGACCTTAAATCTCACCTGATTCCACCCCCCCTGCCATGGACAGGGACATCTTCCACTAGCCCAGGTTGCTCAGAGCCCCATCCAACCTGGCCTGGAACACTGCCAGGGATGGGGCAGCCACAGCTGCTCTGGGAAACCTGTGCCAGGGCCTCACCACCCTCACAGGGAAAAATTTCTTCCTGAAACCCAATCTAACCCTGCTCTCTGTCAGTGTGAAGCCATTCCCCCCTGTCGTGTCACTCCAGGCCCTTGTCAAGAGTCTCTGTCCATCTTTCCTGTGGGCTCCCTTCAGGCACTGCAAGGCCACAGTGAGATCACCCTGAAGCCTTCTCTTCTCCAGGCTGAACAATTCCAGCTCTCCCAGCCTTTCCTCCCAGCAGAGCCCTCTGATTCCCTTGGTGTCAAGCTTATTTACTGCATGAAATACCACAATGTGAAGGGGCTTCTAAAAACAATGCCATCGTATACCTAAATCAAGTGAATCACAAAAATCAGCAGATCAGAGGCAAGAGCTTTTCAATCAGGCATGGTAATAGCTGCAAAAACTGAGCAGTTCAAACTGAGTTCTTTAGCTCTTTAAACTTGGAGTTTGTGGAATTTCAATCCTTGTGGATGGATGCCCAAAGGAACTGAATGTAAATGCAGTTTATTTCTTTAAAATTTCAGACAGAATTTCAGTATACATCAGATAAATAATTCTTGGCAACTAACTTAACCGACTGTTGCTTCCACAGCCAATTTCTGTAAATTTGTCCCAAATCTGGGCTTCTGTAGGAGCTAAATAGCATGAAATTTACCCTATAAATGTGCTCAACATAAGGTAAAAAATATACTCCAAAATACAGGAGTTTGTCACCAGCTCACAGGAAAGGAAGAATACTCTTGTTTTTTTCTTCTTGTTTTTCTAGTGCATTAAAGCAAAATTCAGCAGACTTCTGGAGATTTTTTTTCAGCCTGAAAATTTGCTGTAGCCCTCCAACCTGTTATTACAGTCTGACAGGGTACAATGCAAGCCAGTAAGTGCAGACCTACGGACTTTATTACTTACCTAGGCAGAACTCCTTTTAATTTCAAGTACTGATGAATACAAGCTATAGAAATTAGTCTTTCCACTCTGTTTAATAGGAAAGAGACCTTCATCATCTTGAATGCTGCCAATAAGAAGCTTAGGCCACAATTCAGAAAAAGCATTTAATTATGTCCATATCCACGGTGCTGAAGTCTGTGCTTAACTTTAATCATATGCTTGGGTCGGAGCTCCACAATTAAACAACACAAGCTATAGCACTGCCCTAGAGAGAGTGCTTCCTTCAGCCAAAGTCTTAAGTTACACAAATAAGAGCAGTAAACAGCAGTCCCGCCTTCTCTCTTTTCTAGGTTCAAAACACTCTTCTGGTAAAGACCACTACTTGTGTTTTTATTTTTTTAGTAGAAAGAATCTCACAAGTGTAAGACATCATTTTCTTAAAATCCTTGCTCTCATCTGCACTGTTCAGCTTCCAACAGTTGAATAAAAAAAGTATCCAGTATTCCTAATTTAACAACTTTTAGCTGTCTAGGCAAA
>VXBQ01006211.1:889473-956730 GCA_013400175.1 Phainopepla nitens | reverse complement strand
AATACTAAAAATAATAAAATCTATCAAGAGAAAGAAAAAAAAAAAAAAAAAAAAAAAAAAAAAAGCTATTCCTTTGGGAAAGACAAGCAGTGATTTCACTCACCTACACTTTGAAGAAAAAGAATGAGAGATAGATGAGCAGGCTGATGTTATTGCAAGTTGATCTCTGTCATCTCTGTAAGAACACTGAGATCAGGGAAGGGCCTTGACAACAGGAGAAAGAACAATCTTGTGCCCATCCTTACAGAAAGGACAAAAGAATAATTAAGGAATCATGATAAGTCTCACTGTCTCACTTTGGTCTCTTGAAAAGTGAAGAAATCCATTCTAAACAGAAGGAGAAGTCAGTATTTGTGAAGAATCATTCTGAATTTACCAAGGGTGAATCATTTTCTGCACCAACCTGGCTGCTTTTTGTGAGGAACATGACCCCTCGTGGGCAAGAGAAGACTTGTCCATGCCTTTTGCCTTGGCTTCAGCAAAAGGTGAGTTCCATGGCTTGCTCAGAGGGTGTTAGTCAATAAGTGTGCCTAGAAACCTATACCAGCTGGAGTGCTGCTGTGGTCATCCTAGAAGCACCCTGCTTTACAGAAAGGACCAGGTGGAGGTGATGCAATGCTTGCTCCTGCACAATGACATCAGGCTGGGGTGGGATCAAGACATGGTCAGTTTTCTTAAGCATGCAGCTGCCATAGAGAGAGAACTGGACTGGCTGAAGGAACAGGTCCCTACTAACCTCCTGAACTTCATCAAGAGCAAATGCCTTGGAAACAGAGTACTCCTCACAGAAGAACTGACTCTAGTGAAAAGACCCTTTGGTGTCTGCAGAAAACAAGATGAACAAGAGCCAGGAGTGTGCCCTGGCAGTGAAGTCCAACAGCACCTGGGCTGTGTCAATGAGTGGATGCAGAGAAGTGATTTGCTCAGCTTTTCAGTACTCGTTAGCCTGTATCTAAAATACTGGTTTGGGCCTCCGAGTAGAAAACATTAACGGCACTACTTATTTAAGTCAAGGGCAGAGAACATGTCCAAGGAAGAGAAACTGAGGAACAAGGCTTGCTCAGCACAGTTAAGGAGCTCATCAAAATACAGGGCCAGGCTTTTCACAGTGGTTAGTGCTGGAAGTAGAAGAGACAATGGGCTTAAACTGAAAGCAGAGAGGTTCAGGCTGGGTATAATGAGAAGCTTTTACACAATGAGGACAGTCAGGGCATGTCCAGAATGCTGTTACCATCTCCATCCTTGGAGATTTCCATAATCTGTCTGGGTAATATCCTGAGTAACCGGTTTAAGATCACACCTTTTGACAGGAATAGTTATTTGGACTACATAAAATCCTGAAAGCCTTCCCAACTTGGAATATTCTACTATAGTACACTTTTAAGCATTTTATTACTTCATATTGAGAGTGTAGGAAGAGCTATTTCCTACTGAAGTCTGGCTGGACTATAATTGTGGGCACAGGAGCACAGTACTGTGGCCATACCTTGGGTTCATCTATCTGATACAAAAGAAGAGATCCTACAGTAGATTTTCAGAGGAACGGGGAGCAAGTAGGACATTTTTAGCTGCATTTCTTATACTACCCCATATGAAGATAACCAAATTGCAAGACAGTGCAACAGTGAAAAGGTTTGAACTCATGCTATGTACTCTAAAATTAAAGAATCCCCACATCTAAATAACACATTGAAAGACCAAATCAACACTCCTTTGAAGACAAATTCTGCTTATGAATACTCTGGTATGAAACTTCCATAACCTAGAACTCAAATAAACTTTAAAAGAATGAGAATTATAACAAATATAGGTACAAAAAAGAGGATTAAATCTCTGTGTAAGATTATAATCATAAGTGTCCTCCTTCATCTTCAGCCATTCTTTTATTTTTGTTCAGTCATTTTTTTAATTTCAAAAATTAATGATTCAAGAAATATAAGTTGAAAAGGAAAAAAAATAATTTATTACATATTCATCTTACTATCCCATATGCTTGGAAAGATATTTCTCAAAGTAAAGACATGAAAGAGGCCAGAAAGACACTGGCCAGTTTAAAAAATACTGTACCAAACTGATGGGCTTATTATACTAATAATATGGTTCAATAAATGCTAAAATATTAGAGATTAAAGAACTCAGGGTATATTTAAAGTTCTTTTATAATTCTGATTGTTGAAATTGGTATTTATGACCAATTATCTTGGTTTCTTCTATGGAGTTTCCGCTAATATATAAAATAATAAGAGATTTTTTTTTTCTTTAGTTAATCTTATTAAGGACTTGCTTAATGCAGAGATGGGCTCCAGTATCTGAAAGGGTTTTTAGTCCTTGTGGGAGATTTGCTTATGGAAGACGGGTAAGGAATCCACTGCTAGCAAGAATTATTTTTTGTGTTTTGCAGTGTTGAAATTTTAAAAATAGATATATAAAATATGAGCAACGTACAATTCTACTTCATATTTATCTGTATCATCCTTTACATCAGAGACCCTCCTCTTCAAACCAGCTTGCTTTAATTCAGTAAATTTAATTCAGCTGTTAACTGAAATGATGCTTCAAAATGAAATATTTATTTTTTTCAATTACCAGCTGAATTAACAATATAAATAATTGATTCTGCCTATATAATATCTAAAATGAATTAAAGAAAAGACAGAATGCCAGATTCTATTTCTTCTAGGGTTTGCTCCAAGACAGCTCACAAGCCAAGAGACAAGCCCTTTTTTTTCTATAAAGAAAATTTTCCTTGAGAAAATATTTAGAATGAGTTATTTGCTTTCCTGCCAAATAGCAAAGATAAGAACACACACACACACACATATATATACACCATGTTGAATCATGTTTGCCAGATCAGCTGGACATTTAATGAAAAGGAGTCAGGGCCTGATCCATCTCTCACAGAAATGACTGGGAAGCTTTCCATCAGCTCCAGTGAGAGTTGGATCTAGCCCCATCTGCATGTTTTCAGGCACAAGACCAATTTTCATTTCCTGACCTCTGTCTAATTCCATTGAGGATGCCACTACTGCAGAGAGAGAACAACTTATCAGAAGATTGCCAATATCCACCATGTTTTCAGTTAACACTCTGCACATGTAGTAACATAACCCTATTCATTAAATAATCCTATCCACATCTTCTGTGTTATAGTTCATTTTAAGAAAAACAAAGTATACTATTAATTGCTTCTTTAGAAAGTTTGCATCTGCCACATTTGCATGAATGTATTATCAGATACATGCCTTCATACACATGTGTGTGATCCTTCATCTCTGCTGCAAGGACAAAAATGCCTTTTGATGTACATGAATAAAGGAGCTATACACTGCAAGCCTTTATGTCAGAGAATGACAGAATGGTTTGGATTGGAAGCGACCTTGAAGATCAGCCAGTTCCAACCCCCTGCCATGGGCAGGAACACCTTCCACAAGCCCAGGCTGCTCAGAGCCTCATCCAGCCCGGCCTTCAATACTTCCAGGAATGGGCCAGCCACAGCTTCTCTGGGCAACCTGTGCCAGGCCTCAGCACCCTCAGAGGGAACAATTTCATCCTAATATTTAATCTAAACTTGCTCTCTGTCAGTTTGAAGTCGTTTCCACTTATGCCTCTACATGTCCTTGTAAATAGCATGTGACTATAAAGAATTGAATACTACTACTGACTATAAGACAGATCATTCCAGATTTCCCAAATCAATCCCTTAGAACCTGTCATTTTCTAAAATCAATGTTGTAGTTCACAAGGACTGCCTGTTTATGTGTTTGCTACTTAATCTGAGGGATTTCACACAAATGTTTCAACTCCTTTAGCTGTAAATGAATTCTCTCCTGAAATAATAGAATCTTAGGATGTTATTGTTAGAGTAATTTCACACCAATCTTTTGTGAAGCACTCTGAGCCCTCACAGTTTCTTTCTCACTCTCCAAATAACCAATAAAATATTTATTCAAACAGCCTCAACAGGGTGGTGGAAGGTGAAATTTTGCTCTTTGCTTATTCCAGTAGCGGAAACACACCACGTGGTGTTTTGTATGAGAGTTGTATTCTAGAACGCAAACCCCACTGGGCAAGAAATACATCAGATGTGTCATACTTTGTCTTGCCAGGCTCATCAGGCTGATTTGGAATTTTCTGCCTGGGTAGAGTGACTCATATGTTTACTGGGCCTGACAGGTGCTGGGCATCTTCCGCACTCATTAAAGTTAATGACTTGAACAGTAGAGAGGGAAAACTGTGTGCTGGTTTCCTCTGAATGTGTATTCCCAAGTTATCATTTTAGAGAGGATGTAAGTGGTGTCACCTTTCTTCTGCAATCACAAAAGCAGCCCCTAACCAAACCCCTGTCCCTTCATCGCAAAAATAACCCAATTAGCTCCACAGGAACTTCTTGTTGGAGTAAGTCAAGGAAAAAAAAATGCACTGTACACAGAGCTTTGCACATAAAAGCTGCTTCTTGCCATAAAACCAGTCACTTCCTCACTGGAACAGAGGAATTAACATACTGGAAACAAGCCAGTAATTTTATAGAAATATATGCCTTTAAGTAAGCTCTAGACCAGGGTTCTCACAATAGCCACGCTTTGGCATCATTTCTATCCCAACAAGCCACAGCTGCTGAACTGGAGACTTCTGACTTCATGTTAGATAAGTAATGAGAAGTTTTAGGCAGCGGTGCCAGAGCCAGTCCTTTGATATTAACACAGCGCACTACAGTTGTTGAGCAGCCACACCAAAAAAGATATGCCTTTAATTTACACTAGTTTGCTAAAAATATTCAGGAGAAAACTTCACAGAGACTTATGCCTTGACATTAAACTGTCAACCAAGACATGAAGAGATAGAGACCTCACAGACATCAGTGTATTCACACAAAACCAAGAAATTAGGAGGATTTCATCTTTAACTACAGAGACATCTCTACTTTGATGCCTGTCCAGCCACTAGATCTGCCCTGGTAATATGACAAAGTTCTGTCCCCTGGCTTCCACCCAACAAGACTCAAATACTGAGCCAGAGATCTCACAGAAACCTGTGCCTTAATATTAACCTGCCACACAAAATCTCCTGAGCTAATGATCTTGCAAAAAGAAAAGGTTGAAACCTCTAAAAATAAGGCTGATGAATTATTGCACTCTTTAATACTCATCACTTTTAAAGTCTAACTTTTCAGGGTCTCCCAAAGCAAAATGTGATGGTACTTTTCTACAGTCAGGCCAGCTCTTTAACTGAACTATTATGTTTAGGTTTTTTTCCTCTTCTGCAGTTCTCACATCAACATCCATTGCTTTTATAATTTCATAAGGCATAAGAGGTACAAAGGCCTGAGCAACACATCTCCCAAACCCAGACTAATGTGCTGCTTACTGGACAGAATTAGTAAGCAGGATGTTCACTGATGGAAAACTGCTCAGTGGCTTGCAATATATTTCAGTAATGTGAGGAACGTTAAATCAGAAATTCAGTAATATTTCTATCCACATTGGCACAGAAAGCAATTTGACAAAAAATATTCCATGTTAGCCTCTTTATTCTTAATGTCTGAAAGGAATTCTTCCTACTTTTGTAGTGCTGGATTTTTACACTTTTCCTTGTTTTCCGCCTATTTACTTAACATTTCTTCTTGGGTTACTTTTTGGGTTTGATGTGAAGTTTGGAGTTTTTTTGTTTTGGTTGGGTTTTTTTTGTTTTTGCGGGGGTTTGATGGGGTTTTTGGTGGCTTTATTTTTTTTTTTGGTTTTTTTGTTGTTTTTTTGGGGAGGTTTGGTTGGTTGGTTTTGGGTTTTTTGTTTCTTTGGGGTTTTTTTGTTTGGTTGGTTTCTGTTCCTTTTTGTTTTACCTTAAATTAATGTCTGATTTATAATTATTTCTGGATCTCAGGTAAGCAAGATAATGATAATATTCTACAGCATCAATGGCTGACTTGTTTCCAGTTCCCATTTACTTTAAGGCAAAAAACAGCAGCTCCTTTATTGGACTTTTACAGTCTTTGATCTTTCACTTGGAAGGCCAAGAGAGCTGTGTGAAGTGTAAGGAAGGACTCTCCATAATGCCCTGTGAGTCTCTGTTTATTGGGCAAGATCAAAAGCTCACTAAAATAATTGAGAATCTTTCCATGATCTTCTGTGAGGTTTGGTTGGGCACAACAGGTGACAGGCAGGCTCACAGAAATGAAAGATTCCCTGGAAACACTTTACAAGGATGGCAGCGGAAGAAAGGGATAAAGAAGTTTTTCCACAAGATAAATTTGTGGGATCAAACCTGAAAACTCTCCACTTTGGATACTGATTCTCAACTTGAAGGCAAATTAAACTGTTTGTTTTTTGGGTTTTTTTTCTCCCTGGAAGCTGAACATGATATTGGAATGTTATGACTTTGCTGGCACATGTGGAATGCAGGGAATGAGCAATGGTTAACCAAACCTAAAGGACAAAGACTGCAGAATTTGTGACTGTTTAGAAAGTAGACCTCAGTCATCAGTTTACAAGGGGTGATTGATAAAAATGGTCTTGTTCAATAAAGTTTGAAATAGCCATAAAAATCCTGAACCCACTTCAGTCTGAAAATGATCTAACATCTATTTTTCCATTTGTCCTGGAAATGCCATTAAAACTTCCCAACTGTGTAACTGCAGCAGGACTAAAGACACCAAGATTACCTTTGCAAATGAAATCACCATAATAAAAGCTGCTTTCTTTATTGTGCAGAAAGTACTGACATCCTGAGGGATTGCTATAAGAATTCTGTGGTGATTATCTTGGGAATCAGGCACTACTCTACAGATTAGATTCTGAACCACCTGTCAACCCCATTACTATGCAAATTGCTTTACTTTGAAAGACATGACCTCAAAGCCCTGCAATGGCACTGCAGGCCTGCATTTCACCACATCACCACCTACCAACTCAAAAGGCTAATTAAGAGCACCAAAAAGTGCCTTTTGCTACCTCTGAGAGACAGGCAAAAAATATAATCACAACATAACAAAACACAAATCCCACATAAATGAAAAGAGTAAGCTACATCTCACCTCATTTGAATTTTCTGTTGTGTTGTTTTTATTTTTCAGCTTTTTCTGCAGCAGTTTGGTTTCATACTCTGGCCTAGGATGCTCCTGAAAAAGACAAAAACAAACAAATAAACATGAATATAATTAAGAGAAAATCCCCAGAATTTTTGGTCACTTATTCACAAACAAAGCCATCAAGATGATTCAACTCCACATACCTTTTGGACTAGGCTGTTAGATCTGGTCCAGCTTCCCTAAACAGTAACCTCTCAATCTGTTCTTGCAAAATACATATTTCTTTACCAAATTAGAGCAAAAATTAAGCAAGGTGACAAAAATTTACCAAGCTTTTCAAGTGAGCAGCTCATAAAAGAGAAAAGTATCATGCCTCTCCTCATTCCCACCAATTTCTGAATTCATTCAGAGCTGGAATTTGGATTGACATCTCCCACGAAAAAGGCGGTTCCTACAGCATTGGTCATATCATCCCTCCTCACTAGAATTAGAACCCTTGCATATCAACCTCTTCAAAAAAATGGATTATTAACATTTTTTAATTAATCTGATAGTCATGAAGAGAATAAAAACCATTTTTAAATAATTAATCATCATGAGCAATAAAATGGGGCCTACATGGAACTTCACCAGAATTCCTTGGGATGCAGGTGGTGTTCATTTTCTGTAACTTTTTCAGCACAGCAGACACAACCCTCACCATTTTCTGTTGCATGTGAAAATATAAATGCAGTGAGACCTCTAGATTATTTTTCATCCTGATTGTGAGATTTTCCTAATGCATTCAAAAGGTATGTGATAAAGTATAACTTTAATCATAAAATCTTTGAATAGTCTGGATTGGAAGGGTCCTTACATCTTGTTCCAACCCCCCTGCCATGGGCAGGAACACCTTCCACTGTGGTGTGGAAATGTTTTTGGTTGTAAGGAATGACAAAAGTCACAGAGTCTTGCAAACAATCAGAAGAATTAATTATAAATTACACACTTGACATGGAAATTGGTATGTAGTCCTTAACCTACTATAAAAGAACATGGCAGTGGGCTTTGGATAAAGGAATGAGATTAAAGCAAAGAGAGAAAAGAAGATGAATAAGAGAAAGAGAAGACACCAGCAGCTGTAACTCCAGTGCTGAGCCCTGATGGGCTGATGGGATGTCCAGGATCCAGAGGAGTGCCGCCTGGGCTTGCTGGGGGTACCCTTTTAGGGGTGGGTTTCTCCCCCTGAAGATAAGTTTCTTGCTTTCCATGCAAATAAATTATCATGAACCCTCCATCCTTTCAGACATTTCTGGAAATGGGCCAGAAGCTTTCAGGAGTCTTGGGTGGTCCTGATCCCCCCTGCAGTCCATGCTCACTTCTTGGCCTGATTCCCACACGGTTTTTTTGTTGTGCATCTGTGGACTTGATCAAGATGTTTGCCCGAGAAAAGTGATGATCTGCTTTCACATGTCCCTCTTCACCAGTCACATTTTGTTCTTCCTCCTGGCATGCTGGTACCAACAATCCTTGTCTATGATTACCAACAATCCTTTGTTGGCTCCATGGCTATCCCAATATCAGTGTTTGAGACATGCACAGTAGACACTTCTGTGTATCTACACCTGATTGCTCAGAGCCCCATCCAGCCTGGAACACTTCCAGGGATGGGGCAGCCACAGCTTCTCTAGGAAACCTGTGCCAGACCCTCACCACACTCACAGGGAAAAATTCTTTCCTAATCCCATCTGAATCTACTGTCAGTGTGAAGCCATTCCCCCCTCGTCCTGTCACTCCAGGCCCTTGTCAAGAGTCTCTCTCCATCTTTCCTGTGGGCTCCCTTCAGGCTCTGGAAGGCCACACTGAGGTCACCCCAAAGCCTTCTCTTCTCCAGGCTGAACGATCCCAGTTCCCTCAGCCTTTCCTTGCAAGAGAGGTTCTCCATCCCTCTGATCCCCTTGGTGTCCCTCCTCTGGACAACATGTGGAGCTCCAATAAATAGCGAGGCACAGGTAAACTCTAACATTAATAAAGCTGATTAGCAGCAAACAGGGTGGTAAGCAGGATGGGGAAAGGACAGATAAAGACACAATAAGGATTTAAAGATGCTGCAGTCAACACCTGTATCCTGATGATTTTTAAATTTTACTGGCCTTGGTTGATTTGCATTATTTGCTACCACGCTTGCTTACATAAAGATCCAGAGGTTGGATGTGACATCTTTAGACTTAAATGAGGAAAGGATGAAGACATCTGGCACGGATGGCTACATGAGAGGAGACAGCTTGATCAAAGTAGGGAAAGGAGATAAATGAAGCTGTAAGAAACTGAGGAGATCAAAATATACTATGCTGCTGCAGACCTGAATTCGTTTTCTTCCTGTTTTTCTCCTACTTTCTGCTAAGCAAAGCATTCTGAGACATGAGGGGCCACCTCCAGAGCAACTTTTGAAAACTGATTTGAATGAAAACAAGATGAAATAAAGAAAACAAATGCCAAGCAAAACATTGTACGCTTAGTTTTTGCTATTGACAGTTTTTCTCTGAGTGCATATTCTCTTCAAATTTGGCCAAGTTATGTTTAGTTTTCCTAGTAAGACATTCCAGTGTCCTTTCAACTGCCTTTCAAACACTGACACCTGGATTGGAATAGTAGTTGATCTGTCTTTGTTGAATCTGCCAATTCATCTTACCCTTGACTGAACAGACACAGATCTCCCTGGAATGCGTTTTGTATATATTCCTTTTATGAGTATTTTGCACAAAATATTTCTTTGCAGTCCAGACTTTGGGATGTTTGACCCATGCATCCATGAATGTGAAGGGACAATTCCACTCAGCTGTAAAAAGAGTGTGATTCAGAAACAATTCTTCGTCTGAAAATGGGAAGAGTTCTACACTTAGGACAACAAGCTAGAAATAGTTGTGATGACTTCATGAAGGCCAAATGTCCATGTAGGGATAGATCTGAATCCCAGGATGCTGGAAGTTTTCCAGTACAGCTGCCAGACACTTATTGAAAACCCTGTGAGCCAAGGTACTGCGAGGCCAAATGAGTGCTCCAAGTAGAAAACGATAATTCCCATTCTGAAAACAAAGAGCCAAACCATGAAATTTCTACTCAGGCAAAACTCATGTTGATGTCAGTGGGAATTTTCCCTGAGAGTGGTCTCCAGGATTTGCCTCAAACCTACACTTGTGTATCCACTATCCATCAAATTAAGCCTCTGTAGATAATGATCTAATTTGATAAGAATAAATAACATGAACCAATCTCGCCTTAATTTCCCTTTGATTTAGAAAGAAAGTGATAATGAAATTTTACAAACATGCATGACAAACACATGGAATGTATTAAAAAAAAAATTAGAACCCTAGAAACCATCTCAGATTTGACAGACCAAAGGAGTTATCAAAAAAACAAGCCATATACTCTGAGTAATGGCAAAGACCCACTGCAAATTCCTTGAACAGACTTATCCTAACATCCTGAACACAAGCAGAGCAGCTAAGCAGTGCACACTGATGGGAAGGAAGGTTTCCACAAATAAAAATTGGAATGACCCAGCTGCTACCCCAAAGCAAGATGGAAATGTGGAATGAACAGATCAGAGAGCCCAGCTGTTCTCTACTGCAAAAGGGTTAATTATTAGACATAAAGAACTCAAACCCTCTATTTCTTATGATGGTGACATTGGATGCAGGGGGTGAGAAGTCTAGGGAAAAGTTTGTTTTTCACACCAAGGTTTTGTTTAGACTGCCCTATTATTGTGATACTTGTCCAAGGAAAAACAGTTTTATATGTCAGCATGGAGTCAGTGGTAGATGATCACAATCTTTTTAGTCCAAATCACTTTCAAAATAAATCTGATAAATGAAAAATTAAAGCAAAAGCTTGAATAAGTCATATAGCATGAACACAAGTTTAGGGGTGCTAAAAGCTATGAACAAGTATACAGGAACTCAGTTATTAAAGATCTTCTAGAGCAACATCAACCAGAATTAGTCAAAAGAAAGTAGAAGGTTCTATTATGGGATTGTATTTGCCAGACAGAGTTTTTATGCCTTTGTTTGCTTTTGTTGAGCAAGAACAGTGGTAATGCTTCGGGCAAATACCTGTAAAACTAAATTCTGAAATTTGGCCTTAGATTTTGAAGCTCCCTTAAGCCCTAATGAAACTTTCATCCTCCTAAACACAGGACTTAAATATGATGTTGACAGGATTTATTTAGAAGAACAAGGCTAGCCAAGGATTATTAAATAATTAGTGTTAGTAAGAACTTAATGAAGGTCACGGAAGATTCACCGGAAAGAGTAATGAAACCCAAAAAAGGTTAGTAAAAAAAATTCAAAGAATTTAAAAAATATTTGGAAAGATGGACCCAACAGGAAAATTAGAATAGTTATGGGGAAAATGTGAGATAATGCATCTGGATTAAGTAATCCAAACTAAAGATCTCATTGGCACAAGAAACTTGAGGATGCAGAAAGGAGAGATTTGAAACAAGATAAAATATTGTGGATACAAATTCCCCTTTTACCAATACTGGACATTTTTTCCCAAGAAGGCTATGCAGCTATTTTATCAGTCTCCTATTTGAGGATTTTAACAAACAAAAATATCTTATGTTCTGTGGTTTAGTAGATACTATTAAAATTTCAGAAGGAGTCTACTCCTATCATTTGAAAGGTGGAAGACAAAACAAAGCCATCAAATTTATCAGATCAAAATGAATTTTGAAACTATGGTAGAGAAAATAAAGTTAAACCAAGATCAAGTTATGTGAGAATGGAATGTCTCTGTAAACATATTTAATGTCACCAAGTCAGCTTGCTTTTTAATTTTGTTTAATTCTTTTTTACTCAATCTACCTTCTTTATTCATTTGTCTTAGCTCAGCAGTAATCCACAGTGACCTCAAAGACTTCCCTTAAGGTTTCAGTAATTATGGGTTTTTTTAAAACTCATCAAAGAGCAAAAGGAAGAATCAGACTTTTGGAATTAGTTTGCAAATAAACTAAAATAGTTGGCAAACATTTTACACTGCACAAGAAATTAAATGTTCGTAAGGAAGACAGACATCCAGGTTTCTCCCTGTTATAATGAAACACTATAGCAACTTGACTATTTGAACAATACCAAGACCAATGTGTGGAGACTTCTTGACATTTCAGTTAATGCAGACTCTCTAACCATTTAAATTCCAAGTCCTTACCCAAATCCTAAAATCTCATCTTCTGTAATTGCATTTCTATTTCATTTTGCACAGGATCATTGGCAAAATGAGGGAAAATCTCTTCCACCCAAAAAAATGAAAGCAGAAATATCCTGGAAATACAATTTCTGAAGATTCATGGGAAGGCAAGAGTTTCTACTGCCCACAGCATTAATTAGGTTCCATCTGTACTTCTTCACCAAGCAGAAGAGGGTATGGATTCTCCCACCTCTATTCCTGGTTTATTGATGGCCATATTCCTTATTGCACACTCTGAACTAGAGTGATATGCACCACCTCTTTCATTGGCTTACACAGCCACTCATCTGTGGCAAGGCACATTGAGTGGAGTAATTTCAGGAAGAATTTCTTCACTGGTAGGGTTGCTAAAGCACTGGAATGGGCTGCTCAGGGAAGTGTGGAGTCACCATCCCAGGAGATGTGACTCCACACAAGGAATGACTGGATATGGCACTCAGTGCTCTGGTCTAGGTGACAAGGTGAGGATTGGTCTAAAGCCAGACTTGATGATCTTTCTAACCTAAAGGATTCTATGGTTCTGTGTGTGTTTATGCAGGGTGTTCCCAAAGTTTTGTCTGCTCTCATGGTTCTGGTCTGAGTTTGTTTCTTTTCTTTCCCTCTCGCATTTGTTTATCAGATGCTCTGTTGCTTTTTAACACAATTATATGTTTCCCACTTGGTACCCAACGCTTGCAATTCTTTTTGTGGATTTCAGGTGTCCAAACATAAATTCTGAAAGTCTATATAGCTGCCAGCTGCAAAGATGCATAGAATCCTTAGGGAGTCTGCTTTCTCAGACTGCCATTGCCAAGACATTTACAAATAAATGGACTAAATTAATATCTCGTGTGGCTCTTTTGAAGCAAGAGATTTGGCCCAGTGTGTTTAAAGAAAGCAATTTACTGAAAGGTTTATATTCAATGTCCACAAAAATTACACCAAAGGCATTTAGTACAAAGTACTCAAAAAGTACTTCTCAACTCTTCAGATTTATGGTTGATTTTCTCCCTGCTTTGGTTCTATAACTTCCTTCCCTAAAGAAATTGACAATCAATAGCTTAACTCCATCCAGTCTTGAAATTCTTAAACCTCCTGAGCTTCTCCCTTGTCCCTTTCTTGCTATTTTAAGGAACCCCATTTCTGGTTCCTTCTGGCCTAACCTGATCGGACACAATTCTCCCTTTTCCAACTTAATTTTCAACACTTGTAAGACTTCACCATCACTGAAATCCGATGCCAGTAACTTTCTACACACAAATTTATCCTCATATTTATGAATCTTATGGGTAAAAGGTGAACAAAACCTGATCTAACTTCTGGAGTTTTATTGAAGTACCAAGAACTGACAGGAGATGACACAGTGCATGATTTTCTACTTAAGATGTCATGTCAAGAGACATGTCCCTTATTCTTCAAAAAAGACCTGGATCAACCAGAAAATGGCCAGAAAGGAACAAGAAAAAAGAGATACATAGAAAATCCTTCCAGTACCTGAAGGGAGCCTACAAGAAAGATGGAGAAAGAGACTCTTGACAAAGGCCTGGAGTGACAGGACAAGGGGCAATGGCTTCATACTGACACAGAGCAGGTTTAGATGAGATATGAAGAAAAAATTCTTCCATGTGAGGGTAGGGAGGCCCTGGCACAGGTTGCCCAGAGAAGCTGTGGCTGCCCCATCCCTGGAAGTGTCCCAGCCAGGCTGGGTGGGGCTCTGAGCAAACTGGGATAGCATAAAATGTCCCTGCCCATGGCAGGAGGGTGGAACAAGATGATATTTAAGGTCCCTTCTAACCCAAAGCATTCTGTGGTACTATGAGTCTCTGAAAATATTTAGGAACTAAGACTGAAAGAGCCAAGGCTTGCTCATTTTAAACAAACAAGGGTGACAGAAATATGATATTGTGTTGAATAATGCTGAAAAGAGGACAGAGGTAATCCCTCTCTTGGTCTTTGAAAGATAAAATAAAAAAAAATTTCAAAAAAAAGAGAGAGAGAGAAAAAAATTAACATGTAGCGAGGAGATTTAAAAACCAGTAGGAAAAGAGGAAAAGCTTGTTAGCAGCACAGATAGAGAAGTATTAGAGTAGATTACCTAGGGAGGAATTGAAATCTCCACTGCTGGATTTATTTAAAAACAAATTAGTCAAATATCTCTTCATAATGATTTAAGTAGAGTTGATCCTACAACGCACAAGGGATGGCCCCTCAAGGTCCATTCCAGTCTTATTTTATGATTCTAAGTTCCTAATTCTTCAGCTTGTGCTGAGATTTGTCTGGCACTCCCTCACTTGTCATAAACAAAGGATTCTTCCTGATCCCACAGTTCCTGTCCTTAGACTTTTACCACTTCAGGCCTCTTCATCACAAGACCTATAGATTCTTTCACAGCATTTTGCAAATATTAAGCTAAACCTGAGGATTTTATACTGTGAGTGATGAACTTGAACCACAGAACCACTAGGTTGGAAGAGACCTTCAATATCATCGAATCCAATCCATGCCCTAACAACTCAACTAAACCACAGTACTGAGTGCCACATCCAGTCTTTTTTTAAACACATCCAGGGACGGTGACTCCACCACCTCCTGGGCAGACAATTCCAGTACTTTATCACTCTTTCCATAAAAATCTCTTTCCTAATATCCAACCTATATTTCCCTTGGTGCAGCTTAAGGTTACGTTCCCTCATTTTGTCAGTTGCTGCCTGGAGAAAGAGATCAACCCCCACTTGACTACAGCCACCTTTCTGGGAGTTGAAGAGAGTGATAAGGTCACCCCCAATTCTCCTTTTCTCCAGGCTAAACAACCCCAGCTCCTTCAGTCGTTCCTCATAGGGCTTGTGTTCCCAGCCCCTCATCAGCCTCCTCTGGACACACTCAAGGGTCTCAACATCCTTCCCAAACTGAGGGCCCAGAACTGGACACAGCACTCAAGGTGCCGCCTCACCAGTGCCGAGTAGAGGGGAACAATGATCTCCCTGCTCCTGCTGGCCACACTGCTCCTCATACAGGCCAGAGGCCATTGGCCTTCTTGGCCACCTGGGCACACTGCTGGCTCATGTTCAGCCATCTGTTGACCAGAACCCCAGGTCTCTTTCTGCCTGGGCCCTGTCCAGCCTTCTCAATGAGTTCCAGCAGTTCAAAAACAAAAATCCTTCTGCTCTTAACAGAGAGATGGAGCCAATCCAGTTCCAGCAGGCCAGGTGTCATAAAATTTGCCCCATGATCAGAGAACCCAAAATTCTGCTGATAACACCAACCCTTGAGACACTTGTTGATAATGTGGTCTCCTATTCCTTCCATCGTTTTTCTCTACCACCAAAGGGACTGAGCAGAACACTACCTGTGCTCCTGCCCTATCAACCACTTGACCCAGTGCCCTAAAGTCCCTTTTAATTGCCCTGATGCTCCTCTTTTCAATCTCATCACTGCCAACCTGAAGTATCAGCAGTGGGTAATAATCAGAGGGCTGATTCAGGAAGTCTCCCAGTGATATCCCATACCCAGGCCCCAGGGAGACAGCAGACCTCCCTGAGGGATGGGTCCAGTTGACATATGGGGCCCTCTGTTCCCCTCAGAAGGGAGTCACCCACTAAGACCACCCTTCTTTTCTTTTTAATGTTAGAGGTCTGACAGATGAAGTGTAATGGGGAGGCTCACTGGGCAGATCCTTTTTTTCTACATCATCTGGCTGACCCTTCAGATGCAAGGCCTCACACCTATTCTGAAGTGTACCTGGGTAGGTGATGGGGGTTAGGGGGAATTTGTATTGCCTCTCCGAGTAGGGACCCATTCCCACTCCCCTTAATCCACCGGGTGTCCTCCTATTACCTGACATGGGAGGCCTTCAGAAAACCAGAAAAATATGGTGGTTCATCAAATATGCCACAGAGCCCTGAGTTTGCTCTCCAGCCTGTCAATTTGCCCTGCAGTTGGCAGGGAGCAGTTTAACATCCCATGTGGGACAAGCACTAATTTCTGATGTGCTAGTATGCTGGGTTTGCACCACAACTCACAGACTGGGAGTACTGGGTTGTACTTTGGGCATCATCCACATCATAACAGTGGAGAGAGTCATGAGAAAGCTGAGGAGCAGAGACAAAAGAGAGGAGCTTGTTGCCAAGTCACCAGTGAAGGAATATTTCTGCATTACGGGATAGTGATGGAAGAAGAGGAATACCGGAGGGTGCTGTGCGTTCTCAGGTTATCTTTTTGTTTTATCCAAATATTTTGATCAGGGAAATAGGAAATAACATCGCTACCATCCTATATCATGAAGCCCATTATGTCAGCTTGCTTTTCCCCAATGGTATTTGCACTCTCCTGTTTGAGCTGAGCTCAGCTAGCAGGGCTGAAGACTTGAAGGTGGCCTGTTGTGTAAGGAACTAAGCTGGAACATGAAAGGAATAAATGGATTCAAATCCTCCCAGCAAACCAAGACAGCTCTGAATCACTGAATATGACCCTGTTCTAGAGACATCTCAGCATCTATTGCCAGGGGAAAGTCCAAAGTCTAAAGTCTACCTGTTCTTATGATATCTTATGATATTTATCTATGATTTTAGTATCTGCACTCTCTTTACTCAGGGTTAGAAATGAATCCTTGGACAAAATACAGTCATTACAACAAGCCAAAGGACAGAACTAAGAACAAAATTAGGGATATTTTAAGTACCAATGAACAAGTATGTCTCATTTTCAGTTAATTCAGGCATGGCTGGAGACCCAATGGCTCACTGGAAAGCTCTTTCTGAGAAACTCACGCCATTTATTGTTTTGAAACAGCTCTGTTGGAGAGCACTTAGAGCTTGGGATGATGTACCTAAGGCATCATAGATGTCAACCAGACCTGGATGCAAAAATTGCTATGGTACTGTCACCTGTGGCTGTCATCATCGCAAAGAATTTTTGTTACACATGATGAAGAAACATGACAAAGTATTTATTCAGTGTCATTGTGTTACTGCACACTATACAAAGCCACATGGGCATTCTCAGCAAAACATGATCTGCTCCTACCTTATAATCCTTTCCAACATTCATTAACTTCAGAGTGCTGAACAGTAAGATAGAGGTGAGGATTTCCTGAATAAATGTTGATACTCAAAACTGTATCAGTTACAGTCCTTTATCTAAACACAGCTACAAACTGCATTGGGCTGGAGAACACTCTTGAGAAATCTACACATCACTGTTTATATAATATGCATGTATAGAATAATTAACACGGTAAATTAGCCGAGGGAGAGAAGACTTACTTCTTCTTCTTCCAGTCCAGTTAGATCCCAGAAGTAACTCAATCTCATCTGCAAACGCTTCCATTGTTCAAGGAACATGGTAGCTTTAAAATAAATTAAACAGGTTTAAAAATGATAAATACAAAGCCTTGTGGCAAATATTTGTGTTACTTATAAGCTTCAACTGATATTTGAATCCCATTATGGTAGACCTTTTAAAATTAAGCACTAAGAAACAGCCTCAGGCCCAATTTTAAAGAAAGAGCTCAAGCAAAGCATGGCAAAAATAATTACTGTCTATTAAAAATGAAATACAGAAAGATGGAACATGGGCTGTCCAGAGCCACTGTTAAGTTCTTCTCAGGGAATGGAACTGAGTCCATAACTGTGGATATCCATGGAAGACATCATCTCTCTTAATTCACTATGAAGCATTCTGAGGTAGATTTAGACTGCTGCTGAAATAACTAGGATCCCCAGCAAGAAAAAGATATTTTCAAATATATTACAATGGTGTGGTTAAATGCTTTTGTCCTTCATAGAAATGGTGATTTTGCCCTAAAGGACTTGTCCCTGGTTCAGCCTCCTGCTTCTCCTTTTTTTACTAATAAGAAGGAACAGATGTTTTACTGTTGTCTCATATGTACAGTCTCTGGCTGTCCTCTCATAATTGCTGTTTCCTCAGTATAGCCCTTTTCCTAGTTGCTTATAATTTATAGACTTACAGATGTATTAGAAATAGCACTTATAAATCTTGGGTTGTGGACACATATTTTCAGATAACAATATCAATATCAATACTAAACCGGTACATGCCAACTAAAAACACCAAAACTCTACCAATGAAAGCTATACCTATAAACAACTGGGGGTACTGTTTTCCATTTGCTTATGCTTCACCTCACTTTTTCAGTGGGCAAAAAGGGTATTGTAAAAACACTGTTAGATCACAGCAGTGTTTACATCGCTTTGAAAATCTTGTAGATAGCCCCACAAGACAGACAACAGTGGAGAATCAGATCAGCATCCCTTGACTGCATCTACACTGTCACATAACACTGAGAAAAGTGGGAACTCTGTTATAACAACCCACCTCTTACAAGTCATAATCTATCCCAACAGTTATCTGCAAATATTTTCATCACAGGTATCATCCCATCATATAAGAAATAAATATAATGTAAAAACAGGGCTGGCAGAATACCGAAAGCAAATTCAGATATTAAGCAACTAAGTTGCTATCTGTGTTCCTCCCTTACAGGAGAGAGAACCTATAAAAGCTATATTTAGCATGGTTTGAAAACTCAAGGGTTTTTAGATATCCTAAATATAAAAACATTTGGTTATTTTATAGGGTGCTATTACTCATTCCATTCTTTCCTGTTATACAAAGACTCAGTTCCACATTTAGCTCTGTAAGAACGTACTTGGCTTGATGCAGCAGCTCTGAAATCAGCACGTCTGCACTGACTTACAGCAGAAAAACTAAACTGACACAGAGCAGGTTTGGATTGGATATCAGGAAGAAATTCTTCCCTATGAGGATGGTAAGGTCCTGGCACAGGCTTCCGAGAAAAGCTGTGGCTGCCCCATCCCTGGAAGTGTTCCAGGCCAGGTTGGATGGGCTCTGAGCAACATGGTCTGGTAGAAGGTGTTCCTGCCCATAGCAGGAGGCTGAAACTGAATGAGCTTTAAGGTCCATTCCAACCCAAACCATTCTGTGATTATGTATAACTTCTAATAAAGGCATCTGACACTGAAATTCAGCACCAGGACACCAGTGATGCCACGGCCGGTCAGCCAAGCATTACTGCCAATATGGACAGTTGCAGCAGGACTGCTGAAATCACAAAGACACTTCACAAGGAATCAGGATCAGCTACTAAAAGAATGATTGCTTTTGAGATATTGACCACAGGAAGTCTTCTGCTTTCTAAAGAATGGGAGAAGCCAAGCAAGATGAAAGAATTCCTGTGCCCAACACTCTCATGAAATGAAGCTGGCTCCGATCACCATAGTCTTTTAAATATACAGCTGGAATAGGTGTGTGAGTGACCTCTCCCATTCAACAGGTTGAGCTCTAGATATAATCAGCACAGCCTCTAATGGTAGGGCAGCAAAATTTGGTGTAATCTAATACTTAATAGGCAAGCTGGGCAGAGTTAGTAAAGGCTCTATTATTTCGCTTGCTGCTCTTTGTGTGTGCCGACTGCATTTTCTTGAACTGACAAGCTCAGTTATCATGGTCCCAAGAACAGACTTTTCTAATCTGTGGGAAACATTTTTTGGAGGAGGGCTACAGCTCTGAAAGAATTTTTTTATTCTTACATGCCTTTTTTCAAAAGCAGTGCATATGGAACTTTTTGTTCTGCTCTGTTCCATAATAGATTCTGCTAATTTGTCTTAGTGCAAGGATATATCAACATTTTCTTTTGCACGTTGCATTGCTGACACTAAAATACAATTGTTCTAGGTGAGGTTCAGTGACAATTGTTATTTACATTAATGCCAGCTTACAGTGAACTTTCTATGTCAGGAAAGTGATATTTTATTTATCTTAAGCTTCACAGCAGCAGGTGACACTCAATCTATAAATTCATCCTCTTTTTTCTGTTTCTCAGTCATAATTATCACATATTCTCTAACATTTGCTATAGAGTTTCCAGGAACTGGTAAATAAATGCTTCTTGCTTCCATGATGTGTTCTGTCTGCAAGTTCCTTAAAAGCCTTCTGCTGTCCTCACCCAATGCCAAGCCACCAATCAGTCCTTTCTAAAACAAGCTGTAAAATCTTAATAGGCTTGCAAAGAATTACTGGTTGCTGAGGGATGGCTATAACACAATAACATATTTGTTCAGTTTCGTATTAAGGATGATAATTTCATTTTGGGAACAATGAATAGGGAAATAAAAAATCTTTTTACGGTAGCAATAGCACATTTAACTTTCACAATAAACAAGCTCTAGAGTAAAGGAGAGCATAATACCAGCAATAATTCATGCAAGCAGAGTACACACACTTTTCAGGGCAGAGATGAGGCCAGAAACAATAAGAGTAATACTACAATGCATTCATTCATGTTTATGAAGTGTTTTGATATCCTCATGGAGACAGGGATATTTGCCTTTATAGAAAAGCAAGCTTGTTTAAATGGGATATTCTAAAAGATATTATAATTAAAATTATAATAGTCCCATTGCTCTTGGAATCCCATAAAGTTTTGATAAAATTATGTGACTGAGTTTTCCCACAAAGAAGAGGGATGGTGCTTAAATTAGATCCTTTCAGCTGTCTGCACCATACCAATCCTCAGGTACATTCTGGCCCCAAATGCAGAAGGTGTTAAAAGGGTGGGACATGTTGATGGAAAATGATGAAAAGTTGGCAAATACATGGCAAAGTTGAGGAGTGGCATTAATGGCACAATTTCCTCCTTGGAGAAAATGGCCTCAAGATGTGCAAGAGGAGATTCAGGTTGGATGTCGGAAAGAATTTCTTCCCATTGGCACTGGAAGAGGCTGCCCAGGGAGGTGGCAGAGTCACCATCCCTGGAGATGTTTAATAAACTACTGAACACGGCACTCAGTGCTCTGGTTTAGTTGGCAAGGTGGAGATCAGTCAAAGGCTGGTCTTGATGATTTTGTAGAGCTTTTCCAGACTTGACGACTCTATGATTCTAAACACAGTAGCAGAGGAAGAAAGAACATTTTTTCTTTCTCAAACTACACTACTCTATTTATTCTAGAGCTTGCCATTGACAATGATATTGCTTTTCCCAGTCTCAACACAGACAGCTCTCCCTGGCCTCCTGAGGATTGCCAGGTTCCAAAAGCCATAGGGATCACCTTCAATCAAACAGCACTTTGTTATTTTGTGAAGAGCCCAAACATCAAATGGCACTGTTAACTGCAAAGCAGTACTCACCCCAGAGAGCCATAAAGATGGAGAAGAAAACCGTGGCAGGGTTGTCAAACAAGTGACTCGCTCGAGCAGTGGCACAGGCAGAGCTGAGGTTCCAGTAATCACAGAACTTGTCACACAGGGGGCACATGGTGAAGGCATTGCTCTGGTCACACATCTCTTTGCTGTGACAGACAAGGGCATAGGTTCATGAGTATTGCAGCTCAGAAACTATGGATGTGCAGTAGTGATATTGAGTAGCACATCACAGCTATTACCAGCTGCCTGCAATATACGTGGCCTGCACTTGCAGAGAACAGGAGCTGTGTGTTTCCTCAAGGTTCATTGCCATGTAATTTGTTAAATCCTTATAGGCACCTTACCAACAAAAAGGAAAATAATGCAACACTCAACCAGACTGATCACTGCACCATATTACTAAATTAAGGAAGAAAACATCACTGAAGACTGAGGTTTAACCACACTAAAAAACAAAAATTCAAACATAAAAGTGGAGTTTGCATCTCTGCAGTCAGTGACATGATATGATACACATCAGCTTTAAATCACTAAAAGTAAAGACTGAAGTGGTTGCAAAGGAAATTCAGAGCAGTTGTCAAAATATGCATTTTTATACGGTGGCACAAAAATATGAGAGAAAATATTTTTTACAGATTTTAAGATCTTTACTGTAAGGTTGTTATTTTGATTCTCAGTCTTATTTCCTATGTGTGTATTGGGTTTTTAAAAATCTTTGAAAAAAAACATTATCAGTACCACTTTAACAGGCCAAACAAACACTTCTTGTCTGGGCTGAGAATGCTTTCAGTATTTTCCATAAGGTTTGGATGTGAAAGCCTTTCATACCTGCGCAGTCTCACTTAGGTGAACTGAGTAGTGCAAAGCTCAAATGTCCTTGCCAGGATCATGAGCTGAGAGTTGCCACACTGTTTCAATGATAGCTGGCATAAGGTGATTATCATCGTTCCTGTATGGACCAACCCCAAATTGTTTTTTCCTTATGACTTCAAATGAAAAAAGGACTATTCAAGCTCCATGTGTTTATATCATATGGCTTGAAAAGCATGCAGCTGTTTCCAGCTCTCATGTTGTTACAGTAATTCTCTATTTCAAAAGGCAGTAGAGGGTGCTGCAGATACATCTTAGTCATAAATCTCACTGGAGTTTAAATGTTAGTACAAGCTATCACCCCGACAAGCACCAAGATTTATTCAGATCAAGCTAAGAAAACAGACCTTGCCTCAGATGTGGTTCTGTTCATCATTTACCTATCAGAAACCCTGTCTTACTGCAGTGATTTTAAAAGCTCAGTTCAGGGACTGTCATGAGTGTGATCAGCATACAAGTACTGCAGTATCTTGTCTCCAGTAGAAGTTGGACAGAGATAAGACAGAGGAATGATTTTTTTTTTTTTCCCCTGGGAAGCAGACAATAACATCACGGTGTCACTTTGGCAGTTTTTGTGCAGTATATTCTCCTCAGGATACACAAAACTCAACATTATTTTGTGTCTAGAAGGGGAACACTGTGAAGATCAAATATAGAATCATAGAATGAGTTGAGTTGCAATGGACCTTAAAGCTCATCTCATTCCACCCCCTTGCCATGGGCAGGGAAACCTTCCACTACCCCAGGCTGCTCAGAGCCTCATCCAANCCAGCAGAGCTGCTCCATCCCTCTGATCCCTTGGTGTCCCTGCTCTGGGGTGGCTCCAGCAGCTCCCTGTCCTTGCTGTGCTGTGCCCAGGGCTGGAGGCAGCGCTGCAGGGGGAGCTGAGCAGAGAAGGGCAGAGGGGCAGAATCACATCCCTGGATCTGCTGGCTTTTGCTAAGTCTTGTAACAATTATTCATCCTACTTGTACAAATGGTCTGATTTTAATGAGAATAAAGTGTTCCAAGAGTCATGGACAGTGTTTGCATTAATTTCAGTTTTACATAATGACTTTCTGATTGAGCAGTGAACTATGTGCACTCATAAAAGCAAATAAATATCTTCGAAAACTACCTCAATATAGTGGACTCACTACACATTTCTGTTTCAGGAGGTGAGACACTGACCAGTCAAATAAATGTGGGCCCTTCCAATATCTCTGTATTCAATGCCCCTGTGTTTATATTGCTCACAGGGTTGGTAATGATACATCACTGCTCTTCTGACAAGCTAAAACCAGTTATTCTCCCTATGGATTAATAAGAAAAAGCACAGTCTTATTATTTTCAAGTAACAAATCATGGATCACAGATAAACTTACCTAGGAATGTCACTTTCAATGGTCATACATCCATAAAGAAATACAATAATCCCAACTACTGCAGATGGAATGAGGAATTCTGTGTATAAACCCAGCCATGCAAAATAAAGTCCTATCTTTTCTCCAAAATACTTCCTGAAAAAGAGAAAGAAAAGGAAAGAAGAAAAAGCACATGTCAAGGGTATCATTTTCAAATGTGTTTTACAGCTACTAAACAGTCCTACAAAGTTAAAATACAAATTCTGAAAGACATGAATAAAAACCCTGAGGATCTTGAAGACAATAGGAACAAATGAAGAGGATGATTTAGGTATTTGGCAGTTTGGGCTTATCTATTCTGAGAAGTTAAAGACAGTCCTGGATCATTGTCCTGAGCTGAAATTAAGCAGGTATCATTGCAATCCATAATATCCGTTCAGAGTAGACTGTGGTCTTTGCATCTCTTAAAAGAAGTCAGTGAAATAGGAGGAAACGTTGGAAAATACTTGGCTCCTCAGAGGAGCATGTTAGTTTTTGCCTCTGCAGTACTCCTGGATTCAGTTAGAGAGAGTCATAGAAATGACATCTATAGGACCATACTGACAACATCCTCTAAGATCTTAAAAGATGACTAATCTGGAACTGCTGCTAAAGGAAGAAAAGTTTACTTGCACACTTAGCACTGGCTTTTTAGAAAGAATATTTTTGTCAGGTTAACAGCCCCTAAACAGCTGGTTAGAAAAAACAGTGTCTGCTCTGAGTAACAGTCCACTGCAGATGTTGATAAATAAGTGGTAGAACTCAGCCCAGCATCTTCATGAATCACACCGCAAGTAAACTAAGCATGGATGAAGCTCGCTGATCATTCCAAAGTATAGTTAGGAGTGATTATAAATATTGTAATACCCAAAGAGCTTCACAGAACTCAAGAATTCCCCAAAATTTAGATAAAACCAACAAGGTTAAAAACATTTCACAAGCCAGAGAAGAAGGTGGAGCAGTGTTGGCCAAAAGACAGCTACACAGAGAGCACTCAGGGTATGACATGGAGTGTGAGTCAGTGAGATATTTACACTTTGATAGCATCAAAAATTAAAACAAACTTGTGATGTCATGTCTAATAACAGAAAGACAAGACTTGCTCCTCATAAAGTTTGAGCATGATCCCAGTGTGAGATTTATTGTGATCTCACTTACCTTAGGGAAGTTTTATCCACGTTTAGCACCCCAGATTTAAATCATTCCTACTGAAAATGCTTAAATTAGATTTTTGGAGGCCCAAACTGAAATTTTATACTCCAGAAGCTGAGTCTAAGGGCCAGACTTCTCCTGCCACAGGAGAGACAGGGCAGGAGTGCAACCATGGCAGAGAGTCAAGGGACAACAAGACAAGCCTCCACAGTCATTTCCAGCTCAGATGAAATGGGTAAGGGAAGCAACAGTGAGGGATTTTTATTACTACAGGTCCTGCTGTTGTTCTCACACCATCACAGCTGCAGCTAACTCTGCAATTCCAGGCTCCCCCATGGAAAAATGGCAGTGTAATCCTGCCTATTTCAGTTTTGCCTTCCATGAGTGCTTCTATTTTCTCATGTCTAACCAAACTTGATTATGCTTTGGAAAGGATATATGCAATCCTAAAGAGGAAAGCAACACAAAAGCATTTTGAGTTGATACACAGACAACATTATCTTCAGTATGAGGGGATGCCATCCAGAAGCTGGGAAATTTCAGGAATCTTCTAGGAAAAGAGTACAGCCCCTACACCTGATGTCGTAAGGTGTACACCACAAATTGTGTGAAGTATCAAATAGCACAAGTGAAATCATCACAGTGTGGCTTGTATGGCAATAACTTAAGATTTGAAGCACCTTGGAACAATGGATTTGCAGAGAATACAAAGAAATATGGCATTATATGATATAGCATATTTTATGAAATGATAAATAGAAATATTTGTGTTCCAAATACAAGCCATATACTGTGGGAACTGCTCTCTGACCTGGCACATGCCAGGTAATTTTGGAGGTAATTATAAGAAGCTTTCCTTTATTTTCTTATTTGAAAATAAATACACCTTTTAATATATCTGTTTGTTAATATAGTATGTTGTTAGTATAGTTTGCTTAATACATAGATTTTTTAATATGAAGTGAGAGAAGAAATACTTGATTGACATATAGAACTAACCAGAAGGCCTATAGCTTTTCTTCAAGCCTACTTTGTGAGTCAACAAACAGCAGCAATGGTGTTGGAAGAGCACAGGACAGAGGGAAATTCCATTTGCTCCCAAGTTTCCTTCTGACTGGGAAGTGACTACCTCAAATTTGACACTAAATCAGGAAAAGGAGGAGTAGAAGGAGATTATTCTGATTATGCCTTTTTACTACTTCCTTGTTTGTAGAGAGGGGCAATGGGCACAGCTAGTAAAGCGTTTCAAATAGGTCAGGGCAGGCACAAAGAATTGTCCACAATCTAAGCTGTTCAAAATCCTCTGTTCTTTTGACAAATGACCACAAATTTGCACAGAAAGAGTTCAAATGCCAGCAGCACTAAAGAGTATCTGGTCAGGGTCAGGGAAGTTGAAGTTCACGGCTCAAGAGGCTTCCCCTCAAATGTTTAAGCCTTCCAGGGATAAATGTGATTTGTAACCTATAAAGCAAAGGGTTGCTATTTGTATCCATGCCAAAAGAAAGCGAGACAACGTCCTGGCAGTATGGAAAGAAAGCAGTTGCCAAGAAGAAAACTGCACTGTTTTGTGGCTTAACTGTTTTGAAAAAGGAACATAATTAAGCTGCTGTGGCCAAGCTCAGTCCACCAATTTTCCAGAAAATGAAATAATCTAGTGAGAAGCAATGACAAAGCTTGGAAACACAATGAACAATTAAGATATGAGTTTATCAAGTCAGAAGAACACAGGACATAAACATGTCCTTTCTTTGACACATCCCAAGAACTCTTCTCTGGTTCCTCTGAATAGGAGTCAAGACTCTGCAAACACCTGTGACCCCCTGTACCAACATCTACTGCAGCTGCTGCTGCATTCAGTAGTGAATGAACAGGGGGGAGGGAGGGGAATATGTGTGCTTCAAGGGTAGAGGAAGATGTAAGTCAAGGAGAAGTATTTTTACAAGTTTTTATATATTTACACCAAGAACTTGGCATGTTCTCTCATTTACATTGGGATAAAACCAGTCTGACTTTATTATCCTACAGGAATTATCCATGATTTATGCTGGCATGGCAAAAGAGGAGAATTGAGACCAGAATCTGGCCTTACCTCAGTAGCTAATTCACATCTGCCTCACATATAACCAGGCAAAGCTAAGGACTAATCCTTTCCCAAGTGTGCTCATGAATACTGCAGTACATCACAAAAAAGTGTGCCCCTGGTATTGTGTGAGCTTCATTTCTGCATTAGGGGAATGCCTCTTTATATACACAAATTCCATGGAGGCAAGGGCTATTCCCAAACCAAAGGGCAAATGGCTTTCATAAACAGTGTGTACTGCTACTATCAGGAGCAGCACTCAAGGCTTTTGTTTTGTGTTTGATACATCATAAGGTGAAATTTTGTGCCTTTCATTTTAGAAGACTTTATAAAGGCTGGTTAAATGGCCACCTACCAAGTACTGAGTTCTCATGAACAAGAATCATGTCTTTAAGGAAATATATGGTCAAATTACCCATAACTCCTGAACAGATCTGAACTAGATCTACCTGAAACAGCACTAAAAACCTTCCAACAGCAGCAACAAGCAGCACCTGTAGAAAGTGTATTCCCTCCCAGAATTAGAAATGTTGAGGAGGCCACAGCAGAAGTGTTGACTCGATTCCCTCTGCTTCGCCCATATAACACTTAAACCAGACATCTGCAAAGCACTTTGGTCTTTCTGGTTGCAAAACCAACATCAAAAAGAATAACTGATTATTAAACCCTCTGCTTGCACGTTGGTCACAGTGCTTCCGTGCCAAATTGTGCAATTTATAAATAGATTAAGGTTTGGGGAAAGGGGGAGAAAGAGGGAAGGAAAAAACCCCTTCAGTCTTGACTCTGTGAAAACAAGTGTGGGTACCTGGAATGTGAATAAAGCGTGTGGTGCGTGACACACGCTGGAAAGAACTCTGGAGACGTTCAGGAACAAAGCTGAAACAGCGAGGAAAAGGCGCTGTGGACACTGAGTCACCTAACTGGGAAATCTGTGCAGAACTCTTCAGTTTTTAAATTTCCACACCCCACTCTAGGCCAGCTGTCACTTCAGGTTTCCATTTCATTCCACTACCCCTTTAGTGGAGGAGTCATTTAGATGCAATGGTTTCTATACAAAACAAAACAGATTTACAGCTGCCTCTTGGGTAGGTTTCCCCTGTGCAAATGGTCATCCAAGTCACACGTATTACTAATGCCTTCAAACTAAACTTATTTGCACAGAGAGGGGGTGAAATTCTGGTGTTTCTGTTGGGGAGAAGGACAAGCAGCATAGTTTCATGTCAGAACATCTTTACTGCCAAGGCTCGTTTAACACTTTCTTTCCTTATCCCAGAAGTGTGCATTCCCTCTCTGACTCACAGCAATAGTCCCCAGGAACACAATTTATTCTTTCAGGGTTTTTGCAACCAGAAGAAAATCTATCATTATGCTGCAGGTAGAACTGTGACTACCCTTAGAAATTGAGAAGCAATTTCTAGCACATGCTAAGTACAGAACACTGATATTTCCTTTGGTTCTGAGACAATAGTTCCCATCATTGGAAGTTTCCCTCTCAAAACTGCAGACTTATTTCAGGAAGACTGCTGGAGCATAGGGAAAGCCCCAGTCACTATAAGATGATCGGGAACATTGCTGAACACTCCAAGATTTCACTTCAGGTAGAGCTGCCTATCTTCAAACTTTTCTGGATTTGCCATGCTTTCTTCACTTGAAAATTTTCTCAGGGCAAGACTCGAGCATTTATTACAACCATCTGGGACACCTGGGTGGAATTACTGCTCAGCAGCAGCAGCACTGAGGCTGCTGTGCCTCCAGAGATCTTGGAGATTTCAACCACGGTTGTGCCTGACAGCACATATTCCATCCAGGCAGTCTCAAGTAGGAACATATCAGTGCTAAATCCAGATACACAGAGAGTGCACCAAATGGAGCAATATAGAAGCCAAGAAAAGATCCTGGCACAAGACAATCCCCCTTGGAACAACGTGCCAAGAGACTGAAAAACTTTTTTTATTAAAATTTTAAGAGAGGGAAAAAATAACAACAACAGAACCTCAGATAAATTGCAATTCATCTGAGTTTGAGGTAGGAAACAAAATGTCCTTTAGAAAGGCCAGCTGGCTCTGCATACAGAAAACAAAGAAATGAGACTTTGTCCAAGGTAAAAGCACTTTCCCTCCCCCCCTATACTGGGCATAAAAATCAAGAATGTCCAGTAGAGAGTGATTAAAAGTGTGTTTTTGAATAGCGTTTAGAACCTGACCCTTTTCCCCTGAAAACAGAATGAAGAAATGTGCCACCAGAGCCATTTAATCAAGCCCTTTCATTACAGTTCTTATTTGAAAACATTACCTAACAAATATTTGCCATGTCCTCCAATGGTATTTAAGTTTGGAGTCAAGCTTACCTAAATTACAGATACATTTATCTTTCAAGGCACTGTGGAATTTTAATTGTGATTCCTCATAGGAGAAAAAAAAAATCCACTGTTAAAATATTGCAACTCCATCGAGAAGAGAAATTGCAAATTTTTCTTAGAGGAAGAACTATCTTTTTCCCTATTTTTTTTTTCTGGCTCTTCAGAAAAATTACTCTTCAGCAGAGTAACAGGGAGAAGTTGAAGTGTGTGGAGGAAGGGGATATTCAAGTTCTCAAATTCTAGTGGACTCAAAAACCGTGGGGAAATATTAATAATAATAATAATTGATAATAATATTTAATAATTATATCTGGGATTTGTGTATTAAATGCAATTTAAAATAGCAAAAGGCCAAACCTTATCATGCAAGGAAATAGAACTAGGACAAGCCACTGTCTGAGCCTCACAGATTCACAAACCTTATGCTTCCATTCCAAGAAACTGTCAGAACACAGCTGAAAGTGCATAGCTTGTGGTGATGGATTATAAACTGAAAAAAAGCCTCTGTTTACTGACTGTAGGAGAAAGAACAATAGAAGCATAATAAGTAGACATGTAATGTGACTGAGACAGAAATTAAAGCTGACAATTGCCAAATGGATAAGCAAACAACACGCTGCTGGGTAGTCAGAAGCACTGTAATTGCATTCTCCTCTCTGTTCTGGGACATTACAAAACTTCAGAACAGGTTTGAAAGGATTAAGTGCCTGATTGCACTATTGTGTTGATGTTTCCTGTCATGTGCTTAGTGAAAAAAGGTTCTGAATGTCCCTGAGCCTGCAGAAGCCACAGCACACCTTGCTCAGGGAAGGCTATTTCAGCAGGAGAAATGCAGTGCTTTCCCTGTCACATCCAAGAATTCATACATAAGACAACCCATGGACACTCTGCCTCTCCTCACCTTTCTTTAATTTATTTTCTCTTTATTTAGCATTTTAGAAAAATGTCAGTAACCTTCCCAACCTGGAAAATAAAAAATCCATGGCTACCTGAGGCTGATTCAAAGCTAACAGAAGTCAATCAGAGTTTACTTGTGAGGAAGGAAGTTTCATTTTATAAACAACTCAGGGCACCAAGTGACACTCTATGAAAGAAGCAATTAATTCAGTTATACATCTATTTTCTCTATAATAAACAAATAAGGAGCAACCTATTTAATATGAATCAGCATTTCTTTTGGACTTTCTTTTATGAAAGGAGGTTACTTAGTCTTTTTCTTCCTATTTTTTTAATACCTATTACAACTTGCTTTTCTGTCTTTTTGTACTTGAACAAATGTAAGGTCATTGACATCTCATCACTTCCCTAATCTCCAGTTTCCACAAGACAATTTGCATGATTTTATTCATATCATTTAACAAGAGTTTGCTCCTCAAATACTGGCATCTTTTCCTAAATATCTTTCATTTATAAAAACTAATATTTCATGAGAGCTTTACTTGCTTTTCAAGTTAATATAGCTAACCCTTACTGCAGAACCTGAATTCATTTCATGTATTTATTTCAGTAAGCAGGTCCTTGTTAGCACTTACAAGTGTTACTGCTGTCAGATAGACACCATCTGGTGGCTAATAAACAGATGTATCATTTCCAGTTAAAAACAAGCATAAAAAAGTATCTTTTAGTCACCTTGGTGGAAGGGGATTGGTCAGGGAATACTGAAGCAAACTGGACATCCATAAGTCCACAGGCCCTGATGAGATGCGAGGGCTGAGGGAGATGGTAGATGTCATTGCAGGGGAGCTCTTGATAATCTTTGATTGATGGTGGCAACTGGGAGAAGTGCCCAAAAGCTGGAGGAAAACAAATGTCACCCTCATTTTCAAGAAGGGCAAGAAGAAGGACTATGGAACTACAAGCCGATCTACCTCACTCTCACTTGTGCCCATCACCTCTCGTCACAGGACACAGCTGAGAAGAGCCTGGCTCCATCCTTTTCTTATGCCCTGCTCAATATAGCATAAAAATCTTAATTTTTCTGCTCTCTGTATTGACTATGGAAATTCACAGATTTGCCATATTGAAAGCTTTCCTTAAGCTTGTGTTTTCTGGGCATAATTTTCATGTGGTGCCCAGTTCTTGATCTCTTCGCTTGCTATCCTGGTTTTGTCCAATGTTAGAGAGAAGTTAGTGGATCAAAGCCATGGGCTGTCCTAATCTAAGTTATGGACAGAGAGGATCCTCATACAAAGCATCGTAGTATGGGGGAATACTTTTAAACCAGAAATGGGTTGGACCTGACTCCTGGTCAGCACTCAGGAGCCAGAAAATAAATTCCTCTCAGCCCAGCAAGCCACAGCTAGAACCTTCTACAGAGATTAAGACATTAAGAGCAGTTCTACAAGAAAGATAATCAGACCTGTAGCCACCAAAATGCAGCAGCTGTTTCCTACTCCCGGCGGTTCCCAGCCACACACACCTCTAGATGCCTACAAATATTCACATGCAGGTAAATATTTAAATGTGCATGACTTCTGTTTCCAAATGTGGCCTCTCACCTTTATCTTTTTTTTCCTTCAGTTGGAAAGAACAAACTTCCTTTTCCTATCAAAATACACTGATGTCACCTCCAAAGGCACCTTTGGATGGGACCTGTCAGTCATGTCCATTCAAAAATATAAGTTTCTGGCTGTGAAATTTAGGCATCATTCAGGCACTACTGAACTTAGCCTGAGACAGTTCTTAACAGAAAGAAAACTGAATTCTAGCTGCCTACAAAACTCCACAGTCCAAGAGAGAGACCCCAGGAAGTTGTGCAGCAACCTCAGTCATCAGAGACTTGGCTTTGCAGAAGTCCTGATGTACACATCTTCTGCTGGATGTAGCTTTTGAAAATCCCACCGTAGGACGGAGGATTCTGGGTGGTAATGAGGATCCTAGTGCTCAAATAGTGATCTGAAGCCTGGGAATTATGTTTATCAGAAAGCAGGGATCTGTTTTTCCTCACCACTACAATCCAAGCCTACTGGTTTAAAATTCCATCTCTCATACAAGCAACAATAAATAAGACCAAGCCCTTGCCAAAAGAGACAGAAAGAAGCACTTCCTACAGGACTGGCAAAGTCGGTGAAATGCAGAGCTGTAAGTAAATCATCTCACTCCAGTCACAGGCCTGCATCCAGAAGAATAATTCAATGCAAATTCCTTGGTGATTTATGCACCATGAGCAAAACCCCTCTGCTTTCCAATAAACAATGGCTGGAGCACTTGGGTAAGGCCTAAGATGAGAAGTTCCAGTGAGGGGAGGGAAAACTCCCTACAACTCAGCTGAAAAGTGCTGCCCTAGCATCAAGCTCCTAAAATGCAGACCATTTTCATGGAGGTACAGCATGATAACAAAGGGCATTCATAAATATACTGGGGTTGTGAGGGGTAATGAGATCATGAAAAGGGAAAAGAGATATAATGATGGGGAAAATGTTCATTTTTCACCAGCTCAGACCCTGCTCCAGAGTCCTACCTGTTTCTGGCCCTCTCCAGGAAGGTCTCTGCTGTAAAACCTGGCAGGAAGGACATCAAGGATGAGTAGATGCGGGCACAGCACTTCCCCCTGCACCTAGAACTTTAATGATGAACTGCAAGCTGGACATATCGCATGTTGGGAAGCAATCTTCACTGTATTGATTCTTGGAACAATAAAAAGATGTTGGCCTCAAAGTGCAAGGGTTATAGCAGAAGATATGCTCAGATTATTGCTTCAGGTGTTTGCTTGGCAGAGCTTTGGAAAGGAGCTGGATGGACAAGTGCCAAAGATACTGGTAGAGATCATGGGCATTTTTCTACTTAGCACTGTTTGCTCGATTACTGCCCTTTCCCAGGCTTAAAGCTGTTTTCTCTTTTCCTAACACAGAACTCCTTCAGATGGCCTCAGCATCTCTGTGAACATTGGAGATTTGCCTGCTAAAAACAGTTAGGGAAGAATTGCAGGCACACAGTGCATCAGAGAGAGTCACTCAATCCCCGTGAGATAACCAGATGCTACAGGGGTGGTTCTGTCAAAGTGGTTCCATGTCATTAAAAAAAAATAGGTATATTTGATGAGATTAATTCACAGTAATAACAGACAAGGGACTGGGAAGCAGAGGAACTAAAGCATACAAGAGAATCTCCAATTTGAGGATCAATAATCCCAAAGTTAGCATAAGCAGTGACTGAACAACATTTCCTCTGGGACTGGTCACCATAGACCTTGTTTTCAGGTTCTGAGAATTCTAGACAGTGTGTGGAGCAAAAAAGGGAAGATGTGACTACAAATCATGGTGGCAAATGAGGTCATTTGTTCAGGCATTAGGCAGAATAGAAGGGCTCAGTTGGGGCAAGTTGTACCACAAATTGATCTTTTTGTAAAGTAGGAAACTACCTATCTCTAAAGACAATAAAACAACATTTTAGCAGAACTCCCCTGTTCTTATTTTATCTCTCTTTTAAGACCATCCTAAGTAGGGTAAGCAGATACATCCAGGTTTGGGGCTTTTTTTAGTGAAGAAGCAAAAGGTCAAAAGGCAAACCAGTATTGACAATTTGGGTGCCTGATTGCTTACATTGAGCACCGTCCTACACAGGCTCCAAGACTCTCAAAGAGAAGGCAACAGTTTTCAGAGCTGAGACAGTAAAACTTTGGATCACAGGTCTGTCACTGCTTTAAAAACTGCCAGGAGAAGCAAGCCCCAGGCTTCAGAAACACAGTATTCATGGCAGGAAACGGGGAGGACTGGGGATGCTCAGTCGAGAGCAGGTTCAACGTGGGTACACCACAGTGAAAGGCCAGAATTCATTACACACCACGGTGAAACAATTTTCCATACCAAAGGAAAATACAGTTAAAGACAGGAAGGAGGGAATATATTAGCTAGACAGTTTGACTAACAGAAACTCCTGAGTTTTGATTCATGTTCTATACACTATACATAACATTTTAGTTAACATGCTTTCCTACCTGCTCCTGCAAAAAGAGTTATTGTATACATAGTCTCAATCTTTACTCATTTTCCCAGTTTCAGGCTTTACAGCAAGAGGCATTTGGAGCTTTGAAAGTAACCATGCTATAGATAATATAGCCTAAGTTAGCTACTAAGAAATCTGGTGAAGTTCTAGAAATGGGAAATAGAAATTAAAATATGGAAAACCATTAGAAAATTAGTTGGGGCCTTACAGAAGCAGTGATATAAAAATAAGCTGCAGCACAATTAGAAATAAGCCAACTCTGCTTGATTTTCCTGGGGTGAGGTAACCTTATGTTAATAGATCAAGAGATAAAAAGGTGACCTCCTCTCTACAAGGATGGTCCACTCCTGGAATTTCCGTTCCTACATGGCTTTCCAACTGCAGGTGCTTCAAGATGCCCATTAAGAGAAATATGGGCCAGTTTTCCATGAGTTAAGGTTTTGTCTCAGAAGGAAAATCATCTCTTTGTGACATCGTAACCTTAGATTATTCCCTTCATCTTCATTTAGAGCTCCTAAGTGATAAATGTTGCATTACAACTAGAAATAAAATTTATTATAAATTTCTGCTGCACTTCTTACACTTGTGTTTATTTTCTTGACTTGCTATAAGTCATCAGAGGTCTACTGCTAAAAGACAAAAAAACAATGACTGTAAATAAGATCAAGGAATATTTGGTCCAAAGAGGGGGAAAAATTTCTTGAAAGTGGTGCAGTGTTGGAAGAGGTGAAGCTGTGTGATTTCCATCCCAGGAGATTTCAAAATGCATGAGCAATTTGATCTGGCTTTCAAGCCAGCTCTGCTTTGAGCAGAGACAAGGTCTAAGGACAACTCATTAATTCTGAAATCACGTTGTTAAAACTTTGATTAATATTCAATAGCATGTAAAAATATAAAACCTGCTTTCTTTATGAAAGGTCATAGAATTCTTAGGAAGCATCCTCCCTGTTTCTGGATCAACAGTAGCATCACTGCAGAACTTGCTAAAAACTGAGTTTGAACTCATCTTCATAAGAGGAAAGAAAACCATCAAAAATAAAAGAAAATCACTAAGCCACACATATTTTTATGGCATTTTCTATATTACATTGCAAGGATGGAGAGGAACTACTGTTGATAAATGCATTCCTACAAAAAAGTCACACAAGAGAAACTTCTCTCTAGTGAAAATCCATAGTTAAATTAGGATGACAGAAAAGGTGTGTTACAACACACAGACTTCCAGAGCTCTGCACATTCTAAAACTGCAGCTTTCATTTTCTACTTTTTAATCTCAAGCCTTCCTGAGATGACTGAGGTCCAGAACTTTTCATTCATCATTTTCAGTACTTTTAGCCTAAGATATCTGTTACCAAATAATTCACAATTTCTCTCTCAAACAACTGTTTATAATCCTCTTTATGTGAGTTAAAAAGAAGCAAAAAAAAATTGAAATTCATAGTTGGACATTCATACGCTTTTGAAAATAAAGCCCTGCATTAGGCAGACTGTGTTTCAAATAATGCATTTTTTTATCTGATGTGCATTGAGAGATGAGGTGTCATAGTATCTTACAAATCAAACTTCAATTCACACTGTACTGCTTGCACAATCTGCATTATATATTTCCGTGAAATATAAATTTAACTGGAATTGTTCTTAATTGTAGAATAGAAATATATAACACACACTGTGCTCTTATTTGGTGAAACCTTCCTTACTTACAGCTGCATTTCTTTTACCAAAAAAAATTGCTTTTTGTTATAGCCCAAAGCCATCCAAAAGCCAGAGAAGGATATTTTTACAGATTAAGAGACAGGAGTGAACGGAATTGTTGGTGAATATTATAATGCTCCTTTATTTCCTTTTGTTGTTAAGAACTTCAAAATTTTTTGAGACTGACTGTGCAGTTAAATTCCCTAAGGATCAGAGAAGTTACAAGAGAATCCCCAGGCTGTACCAAGAGTGAGCGTAATGAAGATGTGGTTCCTGTCTTTGGTGTACAATCAGCTGGGAACTGACAACAACTGTGTGGTCAGAAGCAAGGGGCTGAGGCACCAGGAATGACTTATAATAATTCTACAGTGCCACATCTCATCTTCCAGCATAGACACTTGAGTTATGAAAAATTTCTAAACTAAAAAACTAAAAGTTTCAGTTTACATTCTTACTGAATGAAACAGTAATAGTTAAATATCTGTTGCAATCTGTATTTAAAAATTAGCAGCGTACTTCCACAGAGATTATGTAGTTGAAAACAGCAGGCAGGACAGGCTTTGAGTAAAAAGAAAGATAAATGCTGCTTCATCTGTCCATCAAAGCCTGAATTTAAACCTAAATTACACCAGGAAAAAAAAAAAAAAAAAGTTGAGTATAATCTAAGCATTTTAAGAAAGGAGGGTCACAGTAAATTACCAAAAAGCACAGTGTGACTGATGTCTGCCAAGGAAATAAGTATCCACATCAAGGCTGAGCACAAATACCCTCATGGCACACAAGTGAAGAGAGGGGTGGCCATTCTCCAGGTACATCTACACTAAAGCTCTAACATTACCCAGGAAATAAAAACCACATTTATTTTAGTGGCAATAGTCAAACTTGCAGTCAAGCAAAATATGGAAGATAAAAGCAAGAAAAGTCATCTCTGAGAACAGACAATCAATTGCATATGTCTGGTCTTCTTTTTGTTTCTCACAGAAGTTTAAACCACAATGTTTCTATGAAATCATATCAGCACAGTGAAACATTATAATGGAGACAGCAAAATACAAATGAAGATGGAGTGTAAGCAGATGTACCTCTATTTTTAACTCAGCTGAGCTGTCAGGTCTGCTAAAACTTGAGAATTCCTCTAGGCAGTCACAGTTGAGTTTAACACTCATAATATTTACTAACAACACAGCAGGGGCTGTAATCTCATTCTGAGTTTACCTGTTCCACATAGGAGCTTGCCCCAGAGTAACTGCCATACAAAAGGCACAGAAATTTTGCTCAAAACCTTTGAAGCAAAAAGAGGAAATTTCAAAGCCTTGCAGGATCTCAGTAGGGTTTGATGGTCTCACTTCCACTTGCCAGTTTGCAACATCTTGCTCTCAATAAGGAGCAATTTCCCTCACATTAAAAGTTAGTGCTTAACTCTGAAAAACTGTGGGCAGTATTCCAGCTTTAACTCGAAATATAACAAAATATTTTACAAAGCTTATTGGCTATCCGTATTACCAACAGCAGCTTTTGCAGGCAATCACAGAGGGGCAGAGCATATAATAAAAAATGGCTGGAGTTTGATTATTCAAAAGACAAATGGTAACAAATGCCATCTTTCTTATATATAGAAATTATTTTAAAACAGATATTTGTTGAGGCTTTTTTCTATTTCTTAATATCCTTGTTCATTTCCTTCTAGATAGACATCTTATAAAAGAATATTTCTAGTCAGCAGTTTAGTCAAGTATTCTTTTTCTTTACTCAGTGTTTCTAGTACAAACAAAATACGATACAACAAAAACTGTTTTGTTTTGGCTTTCTTTTAATTATTGTGGGAAATCCTTAAAAATCGTGACTGGTTTGTTTTGTATTATTTTAAAGCCAACTTCTTCCATGTTTAAAAATAAAAAATATAAATATACCAAAAAAACCCCTACTGGGAACACATATGGATGTGTTCAGATGAATAAAACTTGTAAAACCAGGAGTAAAAAAATCAAATCAATCTCAAAACTGTCAAATACTTTCACACTGATTCATGATGTGAACACCAGCTTCTGATTATTCACCAGATTTTGTGACCATACCCTCCAATAAAAATTCACCAAAGTAAATAACAATTCCTCCCCTTTGAACAGATCAATATCTAAAAAACCCCAAAGACTGAAGTATGACATTCTCCCAGGAATAAGCACCATACAAAAGCCTAGGTAATAATTGTTGAGCGTGTTTTTGTTGCAACAAATTATCATCAGAGCCACAAAAAAAGCAGTGCGGACATTATTTTCAATGTTCTGATCAATCCAAGTTTTCATTTGCTGAAGTAAGTGGAAATGAATTAATCTACATCACTTCAGAACAAGATCCCTTGGTGTCTTATACAAGTCCACATTACCTTATGAGATCAATAGGCTGAAACTTGTAAAACACTCCATATCTTGCCCATTCTTGATACAGCAACTAAAGAAAGAAAAAAAGAACAAACTGAAAATTAACTTGAAACAAGTTATCCCTTCTGTTTCGACAAAAGTCTTCTAAGAGTTAAAAATATTTGCTGCACTCCTGGGGCTGCTACAACCAGTAGAGGTCATAGAAAAGCCACTTTGTCCCCATGCTGGGGGTATCACACAGGGCCAGGTCTGCTGTTGGACCTGCAGATTCACCAACAGCTTACAGAGAGCTCAAAGGAAGGACCAGATTCTACAGAAACTTCTTGCAGCAGAAGGAATCCAGCTGGAATAGGAGCAGGGATAAAAGAAAACCTTTCAGGACCTGGAGTAGGCTGACCACAACACACTCAATTGCAACAGGCAAAGAATTTGGAATAATCTTCTTATTCCCTCTTTCATTCCCATGATTTATGAGATACAGCTTCACTGAAGAGGATTGTCCAGGCTGCCACATACTGATATTTTCATATGAATACTTGTTCTTGCCTATTCAAAACCACCCCTTGCCATTATATTACCTACAAAATGTTACCCATATTAGTATGATTGTTTTAGTATGATTAGTATTATTAGTATCACTTTAGTACGATTATTTCCATAATCATACTAATAAATGCATCCACTCAAGTATGGAAAAGAAGGAAGTTAAAACTATTACATTCTTAAAAATCCCCAAAGACTGCTTTGAACACAGATACAGAATGGAATTTGAATGGCAAAAAAAAATTCTATCTAAAATAGCATTCCATTTAGGAACAGGTACTTTCTGTAAGTTTATAAGAATTTTCTAATCTGCTTCTAATAATAGGGATGCTGCTCTGGCATATGACGACAGTGGATTTCCCAGGTGGGTTACAAAGCCCTCACTGATTTTTTAATGTCAAACAGAGACAGCAATGAAGGGTTACAAGCTGCCAGTGGGCCAGAAGCTGAAAGACTAAGCCAGTGTTTATATTCATGGTGAGTTATTATCATTCTGCTGCTCAAAACCTTTCTTAAAAAGATTGATTTTTTTTCTTTTTGAGAGCATTAATCCTTTACTTTTTGGAAATTCCTTTACTCTTTGGAAAAACCGAAGCTCTCTCAGTCTTAGGTTTTCATTGACGATGTCTAATTCTCATAGGATGGGACAAAAGTGTTGTGTCACTGGGCATTTTCTCCAAGGAAATCCTGAAGGAGATTGATAAGGATTAAACTTTTATGATATAAACTGGTACATAAACCTTAATTACTTGTGATGCCCTATTGGCATAAGTACCTCATAAGGGCTCAGTTCATTTTTGGGGCTTTTACAAGAGAAAACTGAATTTGAAGGTACAGATAAGTTAAAGTGGGCAAAATAAAAGGGGGCAGAAGAAAAAAGAAAAGCTCAAAAATGCCCTCCTTTCTTTTAAACCTGATCAGGGTTCTTCAGGAAATTAAACACTGCAACTATTAGATTCAGATAGAAAACAGATGATGTTATGCATAGGAATACTACAGAAGATTCAGGGCCTAGGCAGCAGGGACATATGTGAATAATCAATGAAGTATTTCTGGAAAGAAGCTTTTATGTTTTTAATACTTAACACTTCATAACTGAGCCTAATAGGCGGAATAAAAAGAGGGCAGCACAAAATACAATTAGTAGGGGGAATATTTTTCCAGACACTGGTCCTTCTAGGCCCTCTTCTCCCTCATTCCATACTACCCAATCTTTCTCCATTGACTAATAATGTTCATTTAGGTTTTTTCTCTAAAATTTTTGCTTTCCGAGTCAGTAATCTGTGGAGCTGCCTCTCAGAGAAAATTCTGCAAGTCCAGAGCAGACAATTCCTTCATGAACAAAAAGTTCAAAGTAACAGACACAAATAAAAAAGCTTATTTTATAGTTTGTTTTCTAACTTTGTTTTGCTTACCAAGGTTCATACACTATATTAAATTTTATATGGCACATGAAGACATCTAGTGGCTGAATGGCAACATTATTTAACAAAAGCTACAAAGATTATGCTTTCAAATTTTACTAATTCAGCATTCAAGAAATTAAATTTATTTGTATGACCTCCATTTCTATGAACTCAGTTTTCATAGTATAGGAAATATTGAAGGTTTTCAAACATTCCGTTTTTCTTCATTCTTCCCTCTTCTCCCTTCTCTCTCTACTATTTTCCCTCTGCATTTCCTATCCTGTTGTTTGCATATGAAGGAAAATAAAATAAGCAAACATTAGAAAACAATATGGAAAGGTCCTTAGTAGATTACTTATTAGTAACCTATAAATCTAAATAGATTATTTAATAGTAATTAATTTTTTTTTCCCATTTCTAAAAGTAAGCATATGTATTAATCGCGGTTTGAAGTCATGCTGTTTCTCTTGAGGACTGATCTATTTTTGAATGTCTTTTGATAGCTAGAAACTTTGTTTACAGAATAATTGGAAGCAGATTTTTAGAAATTGTATGCAATTTAGTTGAATGCACAATCAAATGAAAAGTACAACTATGTTTTATTTTAGTAACCACTGCTCTCTAGGAGATTTGGTTAGGAAAATAAAGTTATTATATAAGTTATTTAACAATTTTAGCTTCTTTGCAAGTTGAAAATCTTGTCTATGTATGCAGAGGGAAACTGGAAGCATTTCAAGATGCAAATTTCAAATTAAATTTACTGATGTACTTCATAAGAGGACATTTTAAAAATCTTGCAAAAACATTTTTATGTGCAGAAATAGAGGAAAATATGTCATTCAAAAAATGAATGCATTTGTTATAACATTACTTGTTTGTACAATGACTATGCTTTACAATGAAATTTAGAACATAATTTATTACATTAAATATAATATGAAATAAATTTTGCAATGTATTTTACCTTTCTTTCATTCACTTCAGCATTTTGGCCTTCATATTCACCCTGGAGATAGAAAATAATTTAAGAGCTGATGTAAAAGCAGAAAAAACTACAGAAAAGTTTGGTTGCCTGTTCCTACATTGTTGATTTTACTTTTAGGTCACAAATTAAAATGTACTTATATAAGAATTTTCATATTAGAATCACACTTGGAAAAGATTTCGAGTGTCACAGACAGCAAATAATAATGTCTATGAATGGATGTCTCCTGAGTGACAGCAGCAAAGAACTGGATTTTTAATAGTGCATACGTACATCATGAAGTGGGTAGGCCGCATCATAAACATTATTTGCTATTAACGTGCCAATGCCTAAGAGAAAAGGAAAAAATCAAGTGGTCAGCAAGCACAATTGAACAGAAAATGTTATTACAGATTTCATTTCATGACAGTCCAGAAGGGACAGAGCTGTATAACTGGCAATATTCAGAATGAGAATAGCGCAATACAGGAGTTCCTGGCTGTGGAAAATGTTTTTAGAGGAACTCATTTCCATAAGGTGCTTTTTCTTCAGTGAACAGCACAGTGCAAAGACTCTTCTGACTGATTTCTCACCCTGATAGCAAAGAGCCACGTGACTGAGGAGCAAAGCATCCACAAGTCCTTCTTGAATCTTTACAATGGTAACAACCACAGATCCCCACTGGTCAACAATTAAAAATAACACCCACAAAAACTTCCACAGAAGTTTGTGGTTATGAAATCATAGAATGGTTTGGGTTGGCAGAGACCTAAAAGATCAGCCAGTTCCTGCCTCCTTGCCATAGGCAGGCACACCTTCCACTATCCCAGGTTGCTCAGAGCCCCATCCAACCTGGCCTGGGCATTTCCAGGGATTTTAGTTTAGCAAGGGAATTCCCAGCAGTGACTGCAGCATCTGTAGACAGACACAAGATCCATACTGGCTCTCAAGACCTGTAACTCTTACAGCAATTCCAAAGATGAGTAATTTCTAATAATTAGTTTTATATATATATATATATATAAATTTATTCCAATTTATTCCAGGCCTCTCTGCTTTCAATGCCAAGGAAAAAAAAAACTGTCATGTCTTTAGTGATGAAAAATATTCCATATCAAATTACACATTGTCCTGAAATATTTGGGAAAAACCTTCTGGTCAGAGATGCTAGACAGGCAGTGCCAATAAATCTCTCCCTTGATACAAAGACAAGCACAACTACATTCATTCATAGAACCAGGAAATTATGCTTGGATAGTGTCAAGCCTTCTCCTGAAAACATTCAATATTTGGAAGTTTAAAGTGGTTCAGAGTTATGTTAGAAGAAAATAAGACATCCTTGTGTAGTATCACAGGAGCAGAATCAGATTCAGCTTTACACAGATGTAAAAAAATCCATAAGAAAATGTGTTTGAAGTGTTGTTATTTTCATAAAACAGGTTTATAAAACCAAAGACTGGTATAAGCTCTTCCAACATCACTGTTCTGACTCTTGTGCAAAATAAGCAATGAACTCTAATAAACAAGAAAAAAGAACTAAATTGTTTTAAAAAAATCCTTTAAACCTCTCCTGATGAGTGGTTTTAAGGTTAAGACCAGTGAGATGGGAAAGGCTTAGTGGGATATGAAACAGAGGTCTTTTGGGGGAATATCTCAGAAGACCGAAGGAGTAAGTGAATTTAGGTCAAACATGATGCAGAATCTTGATTTGGCTATGGACCAGAAAGATGGAAAGGATGGAAATGTTAAAATAGTTATTTCATGTCAAATGAGTTCTTGAGCTGACCTGAACTTGCAGTGCATCAGGCTGTATTTTTATGCAAGAGTTAAAAAATTCTTGAAAAGTTATTATTAATCCTTTGATCTCTAATGATGGCTTTTATTTGTTCTGTAAACCAGAACAAGCCATTAAAGTAAAGAAAACCTTAAGAGGCAAATATCTCCACTGGGAAAGTGCTCTATCCCTTCCCTACTCTGTCCTTCAGCTTCTCTCCAGTTTTCTCTGCAGCAAATTCCAAATTCCAAAGTCTCCAGGAGGGTTTCTCAGCAATCCAGAAAAATAAGCATTCAAGCATTCCCCTCTATTGCCCCACTGAAGACCTTTGAGCAGATCAAAACATAGAAAACACCAAGTAAACAGTTCAAAAAGCAGCACCTGTCAAATGATGTTTTAGAAATTGAGTATTCCTGATATTTTTAAAACCATATTTTCTTTTTCTTTTTTTTTTTTAAAGGAAAAAGTGTGGCAGTCAAATTCAAAAGTTTGTACTGGGAAAAGGCAAGTGGTTTTGGTTGAAAGAGAAAAAGCATTTTGTGTGGCTTTCATTTTGTTATGCTTTTCATGTATTTTTTTTTTTAAAAAAATATATCTCCAGTTCAAGGAAATCTAAATTAATCTATTTTCCTGTACCAAAATCACATATTATTGGAGCTTCCCTGCCCAAAATCCCACCAGGACTGTGCAGAATCTTGCTGCAGCACGTTATTTGCCAGGAATGTTACCCTTGGACATTGTGATCTGTCCATAGGAGGTCGAGCTTACAGAAAGATTTCCAAAAAAATATGTCAGACAGAGAGCACCATCTCTTCTTTTCCACTAGGAAGATATGTTCCATGACCTCACAATGGGTGAGAGAAAAGAGTAGAGAAGAGAATGTGTACATCTGTATAAATTCTGAACCTCAAGAAAATTAAATAAATTCTGAATCTCAAGCTCCAAATATTTCAGCATTATCCCAAAAGTATCTTCATAACAGTCGTATTGAAGTCATATATTTCACTAGGCAGCTCAGGGAGGTAATTTTTAAAGCTGAAGCAATAAAAATAACCTGGAAAAGTGAATTATTCAATTGAAATGGCAAGAAAAATATGGTCCTGCAAGAAATAATACAACATATTGCAGTTGACATCTGAATTTTCCAAAGCAGATCATACAGCAATCAAATCCAATTTTATAACTATTCATGAAATGGGAGTTATGTGCCAGATGCTGCACCTGTAGAAATGAAAAGCCAGCTTCCATTAGCATCCAAACCATGGACTAGAAATTCTGATTTTATGCCTCAGAAAAAAACATTTAGTTCAATCTCTAATTTTTGTTTTCTTTTGTGAAGATGTGCCAGCATATATTGTGTCCTGCTAGAAAAATCAATATTTTAAGAGATACCTAAACAATTCATTTCAAAAGAACACCTCTAATTCTCTTCCCTCCACCTTACCCATATTGTTTCTGGCCTTTGTGGATGTGCGCTTCAAAATTTCCCTCACCTGCAAAAAAGAACAGTGGGATAACACACACACCCTCTTTTAGCATGAATTTCATCATGGAGTTAGCAATAAAACAAAGTTCTAAAATAGGTGGCTTTTGCAGAGTGCATTTGCACAATTATTTAAGTCATTTAGCAGATTTTATTAACAGATTATCTGCCCTAACATGTGTGGGCTAAATCCTGCCGTGCCATGTCCTTGTAGATGTATTTGAAGTACAAGGACTGTATGGAAGGAAATCTAGTTAAAGATTAGGAGTAGGGATGAAAAGAGCTTTGAACAAAGAAGAGGAGTCAGTAGCTTCCCTGCAGAGCATTTCCCACTCCTGGACCACCATGCAGCCCTAGAAAGGAATTCCTTACATACATATATGTCAGGAATTAGTGTTCTGCAAGAACACACAAATGCATAAATTAATGAAATTAGCAAAGTTGTAACTGAAACACTTCCTGTAAATCCCATTCTAAACCCCACTAGCACATCCCACTCAGCACAAGAAGACAAGGATATGTTATTTTTAACTCACTATTCGGCTGCGGGTTGCATTGTCAAAAAAGGTATCTTTGTCTTTGATGTTATACCTAAAACATTGAGGAAGAAGAAATTCAGCTCTGTTTTAAGACATGAAAGCAACAAGTAAGACAACATGTAAGATTCTAGTCACTCAGACACCACAGCTAATCAGAAAAACAGGTGTTTAAAGAGAACATAGATGACGTAGTACAGTATGATAGAATGTATTGTTTAAGGCCCAGTCATTTAGAGCTCTACCAGGATTGCACTGATGGTGGGCATAAAAATGCAAAATGATTAGCTAATATAAAATGCTTTTTGGGCAAGAAGAACCTCTCTATGGTTTACAGAAGATGACCTTTTAATATTTTTCCTATAACATCCCCTCAACACTATAACATGCTGGGGTTATGTTATTAAGTTTCAACCAGCCCGATGCAGATGTTCATTACTCTTTTCCTGGCCAGTAAAAATTCAGCATTTCACTTGATTTCAAATAACCATTCCACTGGAATTATGCTTTCCCTTAAACCTCAAGATCATCACATGTGAAATTAGCTGCTCAGTTTATTCTCCTCCATCAATTTGACTCATATTCAGAATTAATTAAAATTGTCAGAGGGCAATAAATGAAATGGTGGGTCACTGTATTTATTACTGAATTTTATTTATCGGACATAAATACAAGGAGACACCCAGGAGGAAAAAAAAAGAGTATTTCATGTCAAACTGGGCCCAGAAATATTATTCTGAGTGAAAGGGCAGGTGTCAAGAATTCCTTATCTGCATATTACTAGCTGAGTTTTAATTGCTACAATAAATCTATCAAGATGGAAAATACCGCCATATTTCTACTAGCTCTTGCTTTTTTCAAAATAGGCAGTAATATCCTTTACCAAATAATCAGGAATTTGGTGGGAGGATTTCTATGTTTCAAGTTAAACGTATGGAAATTTTATTTGCTGCACTGCTTCCAGTGCCTTATCCTGTAGAAGTAAGTACAACACTGGCAGAAAGTCTCTGCAACTTGAATTTCTGTTAATCCACTGAATATCTAACAATTTTGACAATTTTTATCTAACAATTTTAACAATTTTCCTCAGGATTTCCAGATACGCTTGATGAATTTCTGAATTTTGACTGAAATATGGGAAAAAGAAATTCCAACTCTAAAATGATACATTCCATCTTTCTTCATTGTCCATCACATTCTAAAGTACTCACAAATATATTTTCTCTCTGGAAAATGGGTAGGATAAGGTTTTCATCTTGGTATTTTCTTGTTGTGGCACCTGGGGTTGCAGAGGTTCAGTCAATTTGCACCATATTCCATTTAATGTTTTGAGTATTCCCTTTTCTTCTGTGATTTCATACATCTGAGGAAATAAAACTGTACATTAGTATGTTCCTTCCAAAATTACACTAAAATGAAGAAAGAAAAAAACACAACTGCTGTACACATATGTTTAGAACTGTAATTAAAATAAGTGTCTTCTCTGAAGACGTATTCCCATATAATCGTAAGCACCTGAGTCCATCTGAGTTGCAGTTCCAAAAAGTTCTTGTCCCTCAGAAACTGCTTCCAGGAAAAAAAAATCACCACAAACACTCAGTGCAGAATTATTAATTCAAGAAAAAAGAAAAGAACCAGTTCTTCATCCAGAGCTCCAGGCACTTGCTCATCTCACAGTTACACCATCTGTCCAGAAGGATGCTCTGAAGGATATTATTTAAAAATTTACCAAAATAGAGGAAGAAAAAAGTAACATCTACTGCCTTCCTCTCATCCAGTAGGCAGGGAACCTTATAGTAGAAGGATATACAACTAGTCAGCCAGAACTTGCCCATTGTGAAGCCTTATTGTCTGTGTCTGAGGAAAGCTTTGTTCTTCAAATGCCTTTCAGCTGCAGCTGACTGCAGGTATGACTTTCTCCATAATTATTCCATGTCCTGAGGTTGGAATATTAGGGATGTCTTTTCCTGGCTTTTCCCTCCTGTAAACTATAACAACACTGAGTAGCTCCCAGTCAGTGAGTACCAAGTCCTTTGGCAGTGGATTGAAAGGGGTCCTGCTAATTCCCTCAGTACTCTGGGATCAATTCACAAGGCCCCAGGGACTTCTGAACATCCAGTGGATACTGATGGTCCCTTAGAAATTCAGTGGCCACAAATGGAGAGCCACAGCTGCAGTCCTCTGCCTCAGGATCAGGCAGTCTAAGATTATTAATATTAAAGACTGAGGCAAAAAAAAAGCATGGAAGGCCTCCATTTTTCCATCACCCCTGCTTGTCAGGTGACCATTTCCAACAAGTATTGGTCCAATATTTTCCTCACCCTTTCTCTTTTTATTAACACACTTTAAATATCTTTTAGTTTTGTGGCACAACACTGGCTAATTTAAACTCTAGCTGAGTTTTGACCTGTTGTGTTTTCTCCCTGAATATGTGAACCACAGTTTTGTAAACTTCCTGTGAGGCCTGGCCTTGTTGCTAGGGATGGAAAATTTCTTATTCTTCTTAGGCTTCACAAGGAGTTCCTTGTCCAACCAAGCACTCACAGAGCACTCCAAGGCAGATTCCCAGGGACCAGTGCTGAGTAGCTCCCTAAGTGGTTTTGAGTTTACAACTCTGCTAACCGTTTTTTTCCTCATTAGACTGAATATTCAAAACTCAACCATTTTTGGTTGCTGTAGCAAAGGCAGCCACCTACTATCACAAACCCTACATGTCCTCCTCTATTCACAAGTACCCAGTCTGGGAGGGCATCTTTCCTAGCTGGCTCACTGAATCCTTGTGGCAAAGTATTATCTTCAATATCTTCAGGAATCTCTCAGACTTGCTTGTCACAGCAGTACAGCATTCCCAATTAATGTTTGGGAAGTGGACACTTCCCATAAGCACAATAAATTTCTCCTGGTTGCCTATGGAATAATTCATCAGTCCTATACACCACTCAATGACATCTGCCTTGTTTTCCATCCCCCTAACCCTCACCCAGAAGCTGTCAACCTTATAAACCCTTAACTGCAGCTTTTCCCTTCCACACAGGACAACTTCCCCACCTCTCCATCTCTGTCCATCCCTCCTGAACAGTCTTTACTGCCCTATCCCAGCACTCCAGGCACAGGATTCATTCCCCCAGGACTCACTAAAGCCAGAGACATCCCAGCTCTGCCCCCAGAGCAACCCTCCCAGTTGCTCCTATTTGTCTCCCATGCTCATGTTTGAGCCTGGCACAGTCTCACTCACCAAAATATCTCTGTTATCATATCCAGAAGTCTATATACAGTTAAAAGGGTTTAGAGGGTACTTTTTCTCAGCATATATTATATTCTGAGAGATTATTTCAAACTGAACATTTGGGGAAAAAAATATTTGCAACCAATTTGTGTTTAGAGGTGGATAAATACTTTCCCCTGAAAATGCCCACTTTTTGTGGTTTAATAAGATCCTTGAACAAATAAAAATAGCACCACAGAAAATACCTGATGTGCCTTGAAAGCTTTGAACAAAACCAGAACTTTCCTCTTAGTGGTTACTGGCTGAATTTTTTATTTTATATTGCCAAATCCCCAAAATACAAGATTTCAGTTTTTTCAAAGTAGATTACTTTTTTTCCTTTAAAGGAAATTCATCTTTCAACTGTTTTAAATTAAAAAACAATTTTAAAAATCACCCAAATCCTAGGAGATGAATAGAGCTTTCCTGTCAAACTTGTTTCTGGTAGTGCTGCCATTTCTGCAGCAAGAGATAACAGAGGATTTTTTTTATTTTTGGAGATAACAGAGGATTTTTTTCTCTCAATCAGAGGAGAGAAGGGGATGCATAACTGCTGTAAATGAGGAGGGTGCCATCAGAGATTATCAGCTCCTGGACAGATCTTAACCCAGGCCAAAATGATGGCAGTAGTCATCAAATAAAATAGTGTAAAATTTACTTTGGTGCACTGTGGGTGCATTTGCAAAAAGTTGGAGGGAAAATTCCCCTGAGGGCAGAAAGAGAGAGAAATAAGCAGGCACTAAAAATGCATAAAAGGAATTAATTTTGGAAGAGATCAAAGAGAGGACTTGAATATGTAGAAAGTTTCTGGGGGTACTGTAGCTGTCTAAAACTGGCTCATTTTCAAAGACTGATTGGAAATATCTTTTTTTTTTTTTTTTCTCCTGGGATGCAAATGCATAAGAGTATGCAAGAGTGATTTGGCCAGTCTTCTAATAATGGCAGGTTGTAACGGCATGAAAAGTAAACCACAATGAAGCTTTTGGTGGGTGAAAACAAGACGTTCAAATGAACAAACAAAGATCAAACAACACAGTGGGAGAAAACAAAATCAATTTTTCCTTTATTTAGAATGACAATGCAAAGAAATAAGCGTTTTTCAGTGTAGTTGATGAGTATCACTAACTAAAAGCACAAGGCAGTTCCTCTGACTCCAGTGGACTAAATAATTTCAGGAACACAGATTGGGGGATTTACTACTCAGAATTTACAAGGTTTGCCAGCAACTCTGTTGAAAACAGACAGAAAAGAGGAGAGTGAGCTGAAGTTTCAGTGACAACAGGCAGGTCTGAATTCACTAAGTCACTGATACCACCAAAACAGATTCTCTGGGGAGAGCCTCTCTGTCTTTGGAGAAGTCTTAAGACAATGGCCAGTTTCATACTGTCTCCCATACTACCCCTCACCTTTGAGGGAATTTCCTTGACAAAAATCCAGACAGCTCCTGCCTTCTCAGCTTTCAAAGCCCTCCTTAACACTCACTTCTGTCATCACCCTCCTGAATGCAGCTGCCTCTGTGGCCTTTAAAAACCCCTTTGGAAATCCCATCTTAAATGTAGCTCTGAACAGTAAATCATCTCAAAAGACTCGGAAATGTGAAAAATAAGTATCTCAGCTCTTTTTTTTTTTTTTTTTTATTTTTGAAACGAAGTAACTCCTGGGCTATGGGTTTCTATACATTTAATGATGATTCTGATTTGCTTCTTCAATCATAAAACTTGTTGATAGAAAATGGGAGATATTTACCTTTTTAGTGGGCATTTTTATTTTAAGAAGTTCTGCTTCTCGACTGAGGACTTGCCAGGGTGCATGTATACGGACAAAACTGAGTCCTTGGATCTTGTTCTGAAACATAAAAAAAGGGAAAACAATGTATTTAAATATTCTTAAACAAAATGTAGTGCTAAAGTCTCAAGTTGTCAGCTCCAATTAAATCATTCAACAGTAGGCAACAATCACAAGGAATAACCAATTTCTGCTACAGCTGGGCTGCAAAGTGACATTTTCCTTAAAAGCTGAATCTTTTATGCTCTAAAATCCTTTAATCTACTGCCTGCAGTGTGGCTGCGTGTGCACTAGGATGACAGAAATCTACAGGTCCAGATTTTGCAGTGATATGAATGAGAAACCCCCAAGATACAGCTTTTTTTGTATATTGGTATTTTAGAAGAGATCTGATTTCTTTAGTGGGCTTTTGTGTCCATCTGAACCAACAAGATAAAAAAAAATTTCTCCTGCTTTGGGTGGGCTTCACTTTAGCTCTCATTTTTAGTTTTGCCCAATAATTTTCTGGACACTTCATCCGGTTAGTGGTTCCTTACAGGGAATCAGGCCCAACGTTTGCTGCCATAAATATCTGCAGTTGGAGTAGCAAACCTAAAGAAAACATAAAAATATAACTTCTGAACAGAGATATGAGCCTCATGTTTATGTAAATGATTGGTTATCCTGGTCAGAAGCATAAAATGCCCAAAAGAGCTTTGGCACAGCCAGTTCTTTGCAAGCTGTGCAAAAGATGTCCTGGTAGCACATCTGAACTACAGAAAGGCATCCTGAGAGCAGAAAGCAGCATCCCTGAGAAAAACATGACAATTAAAGGAAGGAAGGTTCAGTGTTTTCCTCAAGGCACACAAATAAATTGTACCAGTAAATCACAGGGATAAACGCTTACTGTGGAAATGTAGGGAAGGAAAGTTGCGAGGGAGATTAGAAAGGGAATATCAGAGAAATCAAGGCAATTACCAGCTCTCACACTATCTCCTATACTGCACCTCAATGATCTTGTGATTCAAAGCCTTGATTAACTCCAAGATTAATGATCTTTGTGTGGCTGCTTTCATCTTTATGTAAACCCCAAACCTGTGTTTGCTGAATGTGTCCTTATNTATATATATATATATAGTGATTATCCTTTTTGCTGAAAGCTGAACTTTTTGAAACACGGCTAGCCAAGCACAACTGAGCAAAACTAAATTTATTTAGACACCTCTAAGATTAAATAAATCATACAATACTAAAGGCATCAGGTTTGTCAGTCACTATCAAGCCAAGAAAGGGCAAAACCAACGATTTTATTTTGGAAGAGCCCCAGGCTTTTTTTTTTTTATGGTGAGCACACTGTTCCTAGGAACTTTTCAAATACAGAATTCATTGCTGAACACCACAGCTTAGTAAGTACTTCTCATCATTTCCTCATCATGAAATCAGTAATCACTCCATATTCAAGGAATACAGTTTATAAATAACTTACATATTAAAGAAATAATTATTTTTAAATACTTGTCCAAAGAAAAAGATTTCTGCTGTGTATCTTAACAGAAAGAAAAAGTAACACCAAAGGGTAGAAAGACAATGAAAAGAAGTTATTAACTAATGTCTAGGGAGTCCAGGGAACTACCAATCTTTCTAATTATTTTTTTTAAATGTGCATAGGAAATGGAAAAGGCATAAATCATAAAACCTGAAGCATGTAAACTTCTTAGAAAAAAAACAAATAACCAAAATGTAAATATTTTATCCTTCAATAATTATTAAATAGACAGAAAAAACACCTGGCAGCAATGTTTTAAGGGCTCCAGTTAATATAATGAAACAACTTTTGGTGATGTAGCCACACTGGAAAAGGGACAGTGAAACAGTTTGTAGTGAAGAAAAGAAAAAACAGGTCCTATTAGCTCAGTAAAAGTAATCATCTTCTCATTAATTCCATCACCAAATGGATCCATCACATCTGCAACTGCAATTGTTCAATATTAATGTCTGCTCTCCTGATACCAGCCCTGGAAATCAAGGCAAATACCAAAGTGATGTGATAGTGCAAATAAAAAGCAATTTCTTCGCATTATCACAGAACTGTGGTCACCTCCATTTCACAAGAGCAGAGCCAAGTGTTGAGCTGTTGGCCCCCAGCACAGGTAGCACTGGATTGCATGACACAGCACTGCCAGATTCAGGCAGAGACTGCAAAAGTGGCTGGTTTCTGCCAAATAGACTGAATTTCTATCTGTGAAACAGTGTGTTTCTGCTCCTACAGTTTTGTGTCCAACACATAAATTCAGTTCATCACTGATGATAGTTTGGGTCAGTTCCATTAGAAAAAGGAAGGGCAGGGCACTGGTCCAGGTGAGACAACAACACTCAGAATCTCCTGACATGGACATGTCAGTCCAGAGCAACTCCCTGCCCATGTTAGCTTATAGCAGAGGCTGTATCCTATGGTTGTGGGCTGTAATTCTGCCTCTTATTCTATGAAGACAATGGAACTTCCCTCTATCAAAAGGCTTTTGTGAAGATAAATATGTTCCAGGTTGAGAAGTACTCAAATAAGGCAATAAACTAATAAGCCAGTATGGCTATATATTATGCATCTTCTCATTTTCATATTTTCCTTCACAAAACTGTAACCCTTCTACCTTTGCCAAACTTTCTCCTTGCTATTTTCATTATTTCTCCAGGGTATAGATTTACCTCACCTCATGGGTACAGAGATATGCTTGAGACCTTAGGCAAAGCTGCAATAATTTACACATTTTGACAGTTTGCTTTTCTCTTTCTTAATTTCTACCAACAGTGATGGTGTAAATGTCTTGTTTATTTTGTTCTCTAACTCCCACCTGTGAACATAAACAGTTAAAGAACATATTAGTGTGTATAAGCATAGAACAGAACACCTGGTCATGAAAGATCTGGCAAAACACCTTAAAAAAGCCTATATAATTTCAGTTTCTTAAATAAAGCACTGTAGAATGAAAAAGTTGGCTTTGCTCATCCTTTGCAATGTTTCTTCATGGCATTGCAACCTCTCCAACCAAAATCTTCCCACTCATGTACAGACAGGAAGTGTCTCTGAACGGAAGATGATACAGGAAGCCTAAAAACACAGGCGTGCTTCCCCTGAAGAAGATGGAAATTTTTAATGGAAAGGAACAGAATGAGAATGAGCTGCTAGAAACTCAAGCACAAATGTAGAATAGATTGATAAAACTNAAAAAAAAAAAAAAGGGATGAAATTCCTACTATTATTGATCACTTTGCTCTTATTTCTCCTGTAGGTGCAACATGAATGACAAAAATCACTCCCTCACCTTCAGCTAACATTTCTTCAGTGGACCAATGCTATTTTAAAGAGCAGAATGAGCTGCAGAATCTCTCTTCCATCAGTCCACTGGGGAAGTCAGTTTTAAGAGAAGGAAGGAAAAATTTACTGGGCATGAGCAGATGTTCTGGTAATCATTTGCTGAAAATAGATTAATAACAGATGAGAGGTGAAATTTCAGTGGGTGAAGATCAGGAGCTTCTGCTGAGCTTTTGGCTAAAAGCAAGCATGTGTCCCTGTCTGGGGGATTATATTCCATGCTGGCAAGAGGAAGGACAGTGTGACCTAATTGGTTGCTTCCAGCTCAGGCTCATATGACTATTCACATTGCAAATAAAATAAGGCAAATAATTTGATTAAAAATACCAGATGAAGAATATGGCCATTGTGTAGTTGAACAAAAATAAATTGGAAAGTTGTGCTTTTCATGAAGTGATATTAGAAGATGAGGAATTAGACCATTAGAAATCTTTAAAAAGCTTAAAAACTACCTCATGATGGGAAATTGAGGTAATTTTAATAGACACTAATGCAAAGTAAATAAAGTAGGGAGAAAGGACGAGGTGACTCCTGCTGCATGGTAAACAAAAGATGCAGAACAATGTCTGCTGGATGTCCATCTTGGGATTACTAGAACCACATCTCCCACACTTTCCTAACATTCAAATTAATCAAAGAATTTTTAAATAAATTTGAAACCATCAATTTAATTTCATAGCTCAAGAGACAAGCCATTTACTTCATTTTCTGTGGGCTCACCAAAATAAAAACCTATAGGACTACTCCTCTGGTAAGATTCCTTTCCCCACTTTTCCAGGCTTCACCTGCAGCAGTTCCAGGTGTCTTTAAATGCCCTTTTTTTCCTTAGGATGTCTGACAAGGATCTGCTCAATTAACTTATTCCCAGAGGGCTTCTTGTATTGCAAACATCTCCAAAAGCTAGAACTTGCTTTTCTCCTTGCCAGAGTGGATTTATAACTGTTTACTGGAGACACCCCCTAACTGCTGTCCTCTGGTTAATCACCTGAAAGGATAATTGTGCACATGCTCACCACTTTGATCAAATGAAATGCTATCAGTCTTCTATTTTGAAAGCTCAGAATCACTCCTGCTGATTCACTGTGCTCTGGATGTGTCACTAAAGCCAACACGTGGTGCTGGCAAACATTGTTTTTGTTAGACCATTCACTTGTTATTTAATACAGCCATCCTCAGTCGAGTCCTTTTTCACTTGCAGCTGATGTCCCACAGGACTTTATCCTTGGCCTTGCATTGTTCCATGTCTCTATCACTGCACTCCCTGATTATATTATTTAAATTACTAAGTATTCCTAGGCAGATGACAAACAGATTTGTTGCTCTCATGATCCCTTTTTTTACCTTGTCAAATCTATATTCCATATTACAGAGTTATTCCAATAACTTTCAAGAGTGGAAGTTTTTCAATAAATTCATTCAGAATTATTCAAGATATATTTATATCTTGGCTGCTTCTCTGTTTTCTGAAGCTGAGTTCGGTTTTCCCATTTCAATAGGAAAGCTCAGCATTAAAGTCAAATGGAAGAAAATCTGGAAGGTCTGCTTTGCTTTTCAATCAGCATATGAAGAAAAATATATTGGTTATTTCTTTCAGTTTATCATGATTCTCAGCACTATTCTAAAGCAGGGCTTTAACAGCAGCCTATATTGCCTTTTTTCTGTCTTGGAATGGAAATGCATAGGTTGAATAACATTCAAATTTCTCCAAAGGAGATTTTTTCTATCTTTCCTGCCTTAACAATAAAACACATTAGGACCTGCATCAGCTGCAAGTCTGAGATTCATTGCAAACTTATCACCATCAAGGCCACAGCAGAAAAACAACGTGTGATAACTNTTATTTTTAAATACTTGTCCAAAGAAAAAGATTTCTGCTGTGTATCTTAACAGAAAGAAAAAGTAACACCAAAGGGTAGAAAGACAATGAAAAGAAGTTATTAACTAATGTCTAGGGAGTCCAGGGAACTACCAATCTTTCTAATTATTTTTTTTAAATGTGCATAGGAAATGGAAAAGGCATAAATCATAAAACCTGAAGCATGTAAACTTCTTAGAAAAAAAACAAATAACCAAAATTTAAATATTTTATCCTTCAGTAATTATTAAATAGACAGAAAAAACACCTGGCAGCAATGTTTTAAGGGCTCCAGTTAATATAATGAAACAACTTTTGGTGATGTAGCCACACTGGAAAAGGGACAGTGAAACAGTTTGTAGTGAAGAAAAGAAAAAACAGGTCCTATTAGCTCAGTAAAAGTAATCATCTTCTCATTAATTCCATCACCAAATGGATCCATCACATCTGCAACTGCAATTGTTCAATATTAATGTCTGCTCTCCTGATACCAGCCCTGGAAATCAAGGCAAATACCAAAGTGATGTGATAGTGCAAATAAAAAGCAATTTCTTCGCATTATCACAGAACTGTGGTCACCTCCATTTCACAAGAGCAGAGCCAAGTGTTGAGCTGTTGGCCCCCAGCACAGGTAGCACTGGATTGCATGACACAGCACTGCCAGATTCAGGCAGAGACTGCAAAAGTGGCTGGTTTCTGCCAAATAGACTGAATTTCTATCTGTGAAACAGTGTGTTTCTGCTCCTACAGTTTTGTGTCCAACACATAAAATCAGTTCATCACTGATGATAGTTTGGGTCAGTTCCATTAGAAAAAGGAAGGGCAGGGCACTGGTCCAGGTGAGACAACAACACTCAGAATCTCCTGACATGGACATGTCAGTCCAGAGCAACTCCCTGCCCATGTTAGCTTATAGTAGAGGCTGTATCCTATGGTTGTGGGCTGTAATTCTGCCTCTTATTCTATGAAGACAATGGAACTTCCCTCTATCAAAAGGCTTTTGTGAAGATAAATATGTTCCAGGTTGAGAAGTACTCAAATAAGGCAATAAACTAATAAGCCAGTATGGCTATATATTATGCATCTTCTCATTTTCATATTTTCCTTCACAAAACTGTAACCCTTCTACCTTTGCCAAACTTTCTCCTTGCTATTTTCATTATTTCTCCAGGGTATAGATTTACCTCACCTCATGGGTACAGAGATATGCTTGAGACCTTAGGCAAAGCTGCAATAATTTACACATTTTGACAGTTTGCTTTTCTCTTTCTTAATTTCTACCAACAGTGATGGTGTAAATGTCTTGTTTATTTTGTTCTCTAACTCCCACCTGTGAACATAAACAGTTAAAGAACATATTAGTGTGTATAAGCATAGAACAGAACACCTGGTCATGAAAGATCTGGCAAAACACCTTAAAAAAGCCTATATAATTTCAGTTTCTTAAATAAAGCACTGTAGAATGAAAAAGTTGGCTTTGCTCATCCTTTGCAATGTTTCTTCATGGCATTGCAACCTCTCCAACCAAAATCTTCCCACTCATGTACAGACAGGAAGTGTCTCTGAACGGAAGATGATACAGGAAGCCTAAAGACACAGGTGTGCTTCCCCTGAAGAAGATGGAAATTTTTAATGGAAAGGAACAGAATGAGAATGAGCTGCTAGAAACTCAAGCACAAATGTAGAATAGATTGATAAAACTGCCAAATAAAACAAAACAAAACAAAACAAAAAAACCCAAGGCACAGACCTGTGCATTATCACAGTGTTCAATGCAGGATTTATATGCAGGTGAGTAACAAATATGCCAGGATTGTAATTCATTTTAATTCTTTCCAAATATGCATTTTGGATTAAAAAATTACTGCACTTTCATCACTATTTTCCAAATGTTTATCTCTGCCCACTAATCACTACAGCATGAAAAGTATAATCTTCAAACATGAAGTAAAATCATCCCTAGTTATTTAGAATAATTTTATCAAAAAATTCCTCCTATGTCAATGACACATTTGTTGCTACAAAAGCCTGGCAAAATTTCAACACATCTTCTCAGACTGAATACCATAAATAATAATAAAATGTAAAAGTGAAAGGCTCCCCATCCAAATCAAACTGCCTCAAAGAGGAAGGGTTCACTCTACCAGCTCCTGTATTTTGGCAGTGTCAATGGAAAATCACGTAATCAGCTGGCCTGACTACATTCAGTGCCAAATTAGCTAAAAAATAAGCCAATATTCTGTAGAATACATCATATCAAACTTTATTATCAATAATAAAATCAACAAACTCCTTGAGGCCAAAGAGTTAACATTAAAAGGGTAAAATGTAATTCATCTTGAGGGAATGAGACTCACTAATCTGCACAGAGATTTATGGCCTAAACAATTTCCCAGATGAAGCAGCAAGAGCATGGAAGTCAATCTTTAGACCAGATAACAGGCATGTAACCAGTGGGGGGATTAATGAAACAGAGACTGAACACTTACTCTAGCAAACTCAGTTTCAAGGTAAAAAAGGATTTGGAGAAAAAAAAAAGAAAAAAATTAAAAATACTTAGAACTGAAAAACACATGAAGAGTATTTTAAAATATTCCTTCACTACACCATAGTTGATCCGGGATGTTAACAAACAAACATATGAAGGGATGATTCAATTTTGTGTTGAAAGATTTTAAAGTTGAATTTGTTCTTAGCAAAATACTTTAGAGGGCGTTCTGTAATTTGAAAGTGTTAACAGATGGTACAAATGTACTCAGTTTAATAAGAGTGTTCTCCTAATCAGAGGCTACAATCTTTTCCAGGATGTTGTGACCCTTCGAGGTCTCCTTCTCCAAACATCAGTAGCAGTAAAAGGAAGGCTGGCTGTGTTTGCAGGGGCTTGATTGGGAGGGGATTAAGATGAAGGTAATCAAAGTATCTGGGCTGCCTTGCTGGCTGGCAGGGAATCCCAAACTTCCCTGGACAGCTACAGCCTCATTGCAAACAGGAAGAGATGGGGAAGAGGCAGGAGCAGTCCCACAGTAACATCACATTACTCATTTTGGATAAGGCAACAGGTCCAAGGTGGAGAAATAATCAAACAACAAGAAATTGTATAGGAGGAGAACCTTCACTGCTGGAAAAAAAATAAATAGTCACTAAGGGGATTTTGCAGTGTTAGCAGTATCCAACATCAGCCTAAGTGGCCTGGAGAAAGATAAAGCAGGAGAAGTTTTTTGCAGAAAAGCTTTCTAAGAGCCTAAACAGTGACAAACAACTCTCAGTGTAAATAAATATAAAGCAATATCTGAAAATTAAATCCAGATTAATATATAAAATGCAGATGCTGGGCTCCAATTTCACCTATACTGGTCAGTAATGACACCTCAAGGCTGAAAATCTTTGAAAAATAACAGCTCACTGTTTTCTAACAGCCAAGAAGTAAAGCAAAGCTTACATTTTATTAGGAAAGGTACAAAGATTAAGAAAAAAAGCCATTCAAAATAGCAGGATCCACATCTTGAACTCAACGTGCACTCTCTGCCTCCTCACCTCCAAAGAGATAAGTTAGACTAAAAATGGGTTCAGAGGACCCACAAAAGCCTTGTTATGCCATCTACATAGGAATCACTGAGGACACTGAGACCTTTTGTTCTGGAAGCTTGAGGAAGATTTTGTGGCAGTCTATAAAATCCTGTGTGATAAGGGGATGGGGTGTGGATGGACTGCCTAGAGACTCTTCCAGAGCAAGCACTACAGGGCCTCAGACAAAGCCAAATTAAAAATGAACAGAAGGACATAAATATCAATGCAGCAGGCAAGTACCTCTGCCTTGTGGGTGCAAAAACTGAATAACATTTTAAGAAAAAACTATGCCAGACTTTGGGATAGAGATCCCCAGTAGGTTCCTAGGTGGGCAAACAGCATCACATGGGGAAAAGCACCTGAATTGAACGTAGCTGTCAGTAGGAGAGCATCAGAGAAGAAGCGTCACAAAATTTGTACTATTCCTGCTGTTTCCTAAACATTTTACCACTGCAACTGCTGGAGACCCTGCACTGCACTGGGGGAATCTCTCACACCACAGGATCATTTTATCACCAATACCTGGAGAAGCAGTTCCCCGCCAGCGAGGCACAAGCCTGCTCCAGACGAAATGTGGAGCTGAGAAGCTCTGCTGGGTATTTGCAGGCTCTGCAGATGATTAGAAGGCAGCAAGAGCAGCAGCAGCAGCCTTGAAATCTGAGCAATTCATCAAGCAGAGATAAATAATTGCTTGAAGTGTTGCAGCAGAGGCAAGCACAAGAAGCTTGGCAAAGGGGCTTGGACTCAGTGTCCAAGAAATACCACACTCGTAGATGGAAATTGCAGTATTAGAATATTTCTGGAGCTCTAGGGACCCAGCACCCTCAGCTAATGTGGTACCAGGGCTCAAAACAGTATCTTCCCACAGGAGCAGGGTAATCACTGAAATCAGCCAGTAAATGGACAATATTGGATTTTCAGGAATGTTAATTAGCCAGCACGTTCTAGGGATCTCTGCAGAATGTGCTGAATTATCGACACTTTTGAAAACCAGGCCTCAATACACTCAGTTGCCCAAAAATAGGGTCCAAAGGGAATCACTCAGTAGATATCAGTACAATAACTATTACAACACATATTTTTTTCATCCATCCTGACATTACTTCTCTCTACATACCCTAAACTCTGTTGGCCAGATTTAGCTCACATTTCCATCACCATAAATTCAGAGTCACTCTGCCAATGCAAAAAGGAGCCTATCAGAATATATAAGTGCCAGTTTGCTCCTTTGTAACACTAAAAATTAAAGTAGGATTATTAAAAAATCAGTTGTCAAATCATTATAAATCAAATATGAATTTCATTTTCTATTACAATTCTAAGAATAAACTGTCAGCAAACACCAAAAAACTAATATTTGCTAAAGCTTGAAATATTATAAAGTTGCATGTTCTCCAATACATTTCACGACAGCATGCAACAAAAACATTTTAGTGAGATTTTACTTTTAGCTTGGCATTGAAATATGACGATTTACATAGGAAGCTGAACAAATCACTTCTAGAGACGTAAGGGTCAAGTGGGCCATTAATTTTCAATTATTAAAAAGATAATTAGCAGATAGAATGCAGGATATTAACCTGATACACTGCCAAAATGTTCTGTGTCATGAGGAAAATGAATTAGCAAAGGAAAAAAAAATGTAAGATTTGTTATTCGAATCCTGGTGGCATCACACAAATTTACAGGAAATCACTACCAGGCTTATGTAATAAATGTGGTGCTATACACTGATAGCAGTAAGTACCTTCCATCTTCCACATCTTAAAATCCATTTTATGTCTCATTAGAAGTACTCTACATTTTTTCATTTTCATAAATCTTTTTGCTTGTTTTACATCAGCTCACTCAAAACCACACAGTAAAGCTGCTTGCACTCATGCCTTCAAAAAATATATATACATTAAATCACAGTGAACATTTTTGAGCTTCTGTTTTGGCATGGTTCTGTCATATTTTTCCCCTACTTCTGCCATAATGATTTTCTGCTAAATATTACAAGTTCAGAAAATGGAGAGCAAGTAATAAAGCCACAAGCACACTATGCTAGACTGTGACTTAATAAGAGGCAGATATGCTCAGCAAGAAAACACCTGAATCACAGAATGGCCTGGGTTGGAAGAGACCTTAAAGATCATCTTGTCCCAACCCCCCTACCATGGGCAGGGACACCTTCCCTAGCCCAGGTTGCTCAGAGCCCCATCCAGCCTGGCCTGGAACACTGCCAGGGATGGGGCAGCTCTGGGTAACCTGTGCCAGGGCCTCAGTACCCTCACAGGGAAGAATTTCCTCCTCATATCCAATCTAAACCCTGTTCTCTGTCAGTGTGAAGCCACTGCCCCTTGTCAAGAGTCTCTCTCCATCTTTCCTGTGGCTCCTATCAGGTACTGAGAGGCCACGATGAGGTCACCTCAAAGCCTTCTCTTGATGGCCCTTAACTCATTTACTCTCCAATGTGATTCCTTCTATATATCATGACAGCAGCTGAGGAGTGCCGAGTTAAAGCTTTCAGAAACCAGTGGGGAAAACAAAAATCTCCTTATACTGCTGTCATTAAGGCCTGCAGAATTTAGCCATCACTTTTAAACCCCTGGTGGAGTCACACACTTAACCTCACATACTAAGAGGGTACTTCGAGAGCATTCACAAACAGAACATAGGGGAAGTGGTTTTTGGAGTAAAAATTCTTATGCCAAGCTTTGAGTGCCTCAGGAGGGTGTTCTCCTGAGGATTTAAGAGACTCTGTACTTGAGAAAGAGCCCCAGGACACATTCTCATAATAAACTGCCACAGCATTCACTGTCCTCTGGCCTGTCAACTGTTAACTGTTGCATACACAAAGCGTTCAGTGTGATCACACTTCAACTGACATCATTAAGTTCACAACAAATTATTTTTTATCAGGACTGAGATAAAAAGGAAAAAGTGGGAGGGGTTGTTTTGCGTTCTTTTCTCTCCACTTGTTTTGTTAGTCTCCAGTAAACAAAGATGTTTCAAGCAAAACTTGGGTCCATTTGCAGGGGGCATGACCAGCTCTATCTATCAGTATCAGGTTAACACTGATCACAAATGCTTTCAGTTCTTGGCATGCAGTAAGGAGAGTACTCAGAGAAGAGGGATTTAATCTGCAAAACTGGGAGCCACAAAAACAAACAAGAGAGAAAATCAGCAGATTTCAGCAGTAACTGGCAAATGAAAAGAGACGAGGAGACTAAGGCAGGAAAAATTAGATGCATATTTTAGCTTGCTAAAGAAATAATACAGAAAATTGAGTCTTTGCCTTTCATTGCTACATATCCATCCTGGGACTTCTATTACACAAATACTGCACTTGTGGTCAAGGATAATTTAAATGCATTGTGATATCCTGACTGTACAGTTCTTCAGTCAGAAGTCTCATTTGCAGATGTTTGAAAGAACAGCACGTATTACCTTATATTCCCACTTCAATTTTTCCTGGCTACTTTGTTCTATTTTCTTATACACAAATTATAGTCTTGGTGATACATAATCCATTATTTTTTCTCTCTGTTTATTCAGAACTGAATAACTGGATCACTGAATAACTGAGCTGGATCCCCATCTGTTGTACACTCCAACAGTAGTATAAATAGCAGTAACCACACAGATCCAGATCTGGTTATATAACTTGTGCACAGGATGGGAAAACATTAAAAATATAACTTTAAAATTAGCGTTCACTATTAAAAATATTGACTGGGGCTTTTGCCGAGAAATTCACACATCAATTGCAGATAACTGAACAGATGTTTTGGCTGAAGCAGGCTTCAACTGAGACATTCACACATATGCAAAACTACCTCTAATATTGGTAAGATACTATGATTTTAGAGCTTTCTCAAGTTTTGCTTTAACAAAGACTGTTAAATAAATATTTGCAACATGTGCTCACTTTTTTAAAATATTTATAGACATGGTTTACAAAAAAAATTGCGGCTATTTGCAACGCTCCTTTTGGACCAAAAGCACAAACACACACAACACATATAACTCTGGAAGTCTAAAAAAATGCCTAATTTCTCCTTAAGTCCATGTGTTAGTATAGACATGTATGTATGGATATAGGTCTATACACACAGTTATATATAACCAAATTAGAAACCCCTCTTTGAACATTCACCTTTCAGTTTTTCTTCCAGAAAAACTGCTCTGGTGTTCAAAGCTTCTCCTCCTGCCCTTAGCAAAGGAATAAACACCATTTGAGCTTTTCACATTTCCATTTCCACTCCAGCACACTTTGCCTACCTGTAATTAATATATCAACAGATCAACAACTAATCATGCTGCATTTGTCCAAACAAGACTTCTGCAGAAAAACAATAGCAAATTCATGATGCATTGCCACTGACTGGACAAAACAAGTTGATAAGCAATATTTAATAACTAGAAAATACTACGTAATTTATTAGGTATTTGTATACAATTATTAACTAAAATTTTATACTTTCTCAAAGTGGTCTATAATAAATACAGCTGTCAATGTTACAGACAAATGGCAGAATAAAGACAAATTTCTTGGGAGGAAGAAAAGCTGAAGATTTACATCAGGTGTGTGCAGGTAAAAGAAAAACATTGTAAGAACAGACGCTGTGGGAAGCAGATTTTCAGTTGTGGGAAATAAGTGTAAAGATGAATACAGACATGCTACCAAGTGAAAACTTTCCATTTTTCATTCTCATTCCCCTTCACACAAATGCTTTCCCACATTTTTTACCCAGAGAAGCTGTGGCTGCCCCATCCCTGGCAGTGTCCAAGGCCAGGCTGGATGGGGCTCTGAGCAACCTGGGCTAGTGGAAGGTGTCCCTGCCCATGGCAGGGGGGTGGTATGATATGGGCTTTGAGGTCCCTTGCTACCCAGACCATTAGAGGATTGTAGGATTTGAAAACTCATTTTCCAGTGAAATAACTTAGCACCCACTTGGTTTTCAACTCCACTTTTCTGCTGTTTTCTATTCAACAATAAAGGAGATGAAAACAGGAAAACAAACTGGAAACCAGAACTGGAAAGAATCCAGATAGGATGCCAGGGAACAGAGGAACAGGAGGTCCTATGCCCAAAAATATCCTCAGTCTCATGACAGTTTTTGGCTAGTTAAGTTTGATTCCTGCCTCTGTCCTCATGTATTTAAGAATATTTTATATTTAACAACATATACTCCTTCTAAAAGTCATTTCACAGCATTTTTGGCATTGACACAAAGACAGACACAGGTATGAGTCCTGCTGGACTTCCAGGCCTCCTTTCAGGAGCTGCAGGAGATAACAGCAGCTCCTCAAGCTCCTGTCATTGCTCTGAACAGGCCTCTGAGAATCAGGATGAACTTTTCTCTTCAAAAGCACCTACCCCTTTATACTGATTATACAAAAATGTATCTGAGTACTGGCACCTGAATATGGAGAGTATCAGGCAATAGGAGTTTTCCTTGTCCTGTTAGTACTTGAAAGAGGCCTTAGGGGTGTATTCAGGAAATGCCAGCAGGTCAGGCAGTGATCCTGCTCCTCTGCCCAGCCCTGGGAGGCACATCTGGAGAGCTGTGTCCAGTCTGGGATCATCAGCACAGGAGGGACAGGGAGCTCCTGGAGCGGGGCCAGCAGAGGCTGTGGGGATGATTTGGGGCCTGGAGCATCTCTGACAGGGAAAGGCTGAGAGGGCTGGGGCTGTGCAGCCTCGAGAGGAGCCCCAGCTGAGAGGGGCCCTCATCCCTGTGTGTCCCTGGCTGCAGGGAGGGCTCCCAGCAGGGCCCAGGCTCTGCTCTGGGGCCCAGCAATGGCACCAGAGCAATGGGCAGGGGCTGATCCCAGGAGGTTCCACCTGGACATGAGGCAGAACTTCCGTCCTGTGCAGTGACTGAGCACTGGGCAGATTGTCCAGAGAGGGTGTGGAGTCTCCTCACTGGGGATATTCCAGAACCAGCTGGACACAATCCTGTGCCCTGTGCTCTGGGGTGGCCCTGCTGGAGCAGGGAGGTGGGACCAGTGACCCACTGTGGTCCCTTCCAGCCTGAGCTATTCTGGGATTCTGATTCTGCCTCTTTCATTTCTTCTACTTTCCCATCTGTTTTCAAGGATCCAGGCAGAAGGAGGATACCCACTGCCTCAGTTCCTAGATTCAGCTTACAGCTTTTGATGTATGATTCCTTGGCTACGCTTTTTATTTGGTTTTAATTACACTGGAGTGCTCTGTAATTATATGCCAATTATTATCTTTGATAATTACCACTGACATGTAAAAGTAAAGGAATACATTTTAGAGCTATCTATTAGTCTTTCATGATACTTAAAATTCTACAACATTAACAAAATTGGTTTTACATTCTAATTACATTTGCATCTTTTTTAAAAATAATGGAAGGGAGAATTGCTAGGAGCACAGTACATGATTACAGAATTGCTATACTGATATCAGGAGGGCTACCAATCACTATATTATAAAACCATCCCTACTTTTAAATACTAAAATGAGCTGTCTTTAATAACATCATCTAGCAAGTCACCTGCTATGTGTTGTTTGTCCTGCCAGAGAGTCTGAGCATTATGAAGATATGGAAATTAACAACAATTTACAGCTGGATCTTGGTAGAAGCATTCCTTGTGCTGACTTTTCTGTGAAGGGACTTGCCAGTTGGTGGCCACATGTGACAAAACATCCCTACACCAAGAAATACTTTCCAGGAGAGTCACTTGTGAACTGTGGCTCACAGGTGAAAAACAACTCAGGGTCCCTTGTGGTGCAAGCTGTGTCTTAGGTCGTCACTGTGCTGCTCTCAGGTGCCTCCTGCAACACGTCAGCTGAAGAGTAAAGCAAGTCCTTTAATGAGCAAACTTCAGTGCCTCACTGAAGCTGAACTTGGCCAGCTTTGGGTGAGCAGTTTCTTAAGGACAGCTTTCAAACAGGAGAGAATAAGGGAGGAAGGAAATTTTGCACAGAAATCATTGAGAGAGAAGCAGTTAAGAAGCATAAAATCAGCGTGTCCAGCTGCTCCAGCTGTGGGTTGTCTCAGTGGAGAAGATCACAGGCCATGGAATAGTCTGAGTTGAAAGGGATCCACAGGGTTCATTAAGATGTCCTGATGTTATGACTTCACATGGACCTGCAGCTGATGGCAGCTGATGAGCAGCAGGGAAAGGTGAAGGGCTGACTTCAGCCAGAGAAGGATATGGTGACACTGAGGAGGGGCAGGATTGCTGTGGATACAGGATATGAAGGAAGAGCACTGTGGACAGAAATGGAGCACCCTGAGGTGGCCAGGCAAGCAGCCCTGCAGGACACTGGTGTGAAAGGACAGAGGGGAATATGCAGAGGCCAGAGGCAGGTGAGCAGGTCAAGCACTGGTGAGGTGAAGCAGGTACCACTCAGTGACCTGTGAAAGCTGAGCAGTGCCACTGCAGGCAGAGAGTAAACACTATCCAGTGAACTCACAGGGACCTGTGACAAGCAGGGAGGCTTGCCAGGGCTGCAGGGCACCACAGTGGGTTGACTGCACTGCAAAAGCCTGAAAGTACCACTAATTTAACAAAAAAAACATGGCATGAAATTTCCTAGGTCCCACTAACCAAAGTGTGCACATTGAGAGGGTAGAAGAGCCTTCCAGTGACATTCCTTAGGGACACAATCTTTAGGACATTACTTTTGTCTTGATGACCTAACTGGACTCAGTGGAAGCTGAACATGTGCACACCTTCAGAGGCAAGCAAAGAATGATCAGTCAAAACCTGATTAATTGCAAATGGAATATAAGAGTTGGAAAAAAGAGCAAGAACACCAGAGGTTTCCAAGACAGGCAAACTTATAAATGAGTGAGAATAATGGGAATGAGGCAAGCAAAGGCTAGAAAAAATGACACTTAAATCCAGAGAAACTAAAACTTGAAAACCCTGTGACTTACAGGACATGCATGGAGTTGAAGCTTTGAAAGCATTAGGAAACTCAAGTCATCATTCACACTCTGTAACCAGTTTCAATGGGAGCAGACTTAGAACTTTGAGTGACTTGAGGAAAAGTCTCAAGTATAGAATGGGTAGTGATATCCTTCCCCATATTGAAGGGATTAAGGAAAAATTACAGTAGTTTGAACTAACACTTTGAAGATGTCAGTGTGGAGTTCTGCTTAAGTATTTGCAAGATCTTGAATATATATATTATATATCTCTGAAATGTTAATTTTTCTTTGTATTACTGAACTACTCCAGGTAAACCACATCTGAGCTTAGTGAATGTGGAGACAAAGACTGGAGAGAAATTCCCCATGTCCCAACGGGAACATGACTAAGGGAAGTGCAACTGGGCTCCTCTGGAAGAGAAGGATGTTGGTATTCTTCCAGAGTACTCTGTTGGCTCCAACCTATGGAAAGCAATGGCCACCTCTACATTCCCAGGAAAATCCTTCTATTGGTGCCTTTTTGCTCCCCCTGAAAAGGTTGCTGTTCCCAAAAA
>VXBQ01006211.1:844952-889442 GCA_013400175.1 Phainopepla nitens | reverse complement strand
AAAAAAAAAAAAAAATTAGTCCACATAGCTGTTCAGTCATTTTCAAGTAGCTCATTCTCTCCCAAATACATTTTGTTTATTTATTTTACTGGGAGATATCTTATGAAACTCCAAGATCATCTACCAAACTCCACCTCCAGGATTTCCTTAAAAGTACAGTGTATGGGTATCAATCCTTTTAGCGATTCTATAATGCTTTAAAATTATTACAGAATCCAAGAATTGAAGGGAAAAGCCAGCAGAGAGCTGATTAGTTAATCCCCTGATGCCAGAGCTTAAAGCAAACATATCCATTATCAACATATACAAACAAACAAACCCAAACAAAAACCCACCCAAAACTAAACAAAAAAAAGAAAAAAACCTAGAAGCCCCCCAAAAAATAACAAAGAAAAATCCATGCACCTGTTCAAAAGAAATAATTTTGTCCAACCATTTGGTTTCAGGCATGAAATCATTGTTACATTAATGCTGACCTGGAATAAGTGCACAGAAGTTAGAGAATATTATAGAATGCAGCACAATATTACATAAATCAAGATCCAACATGATTTTTAATTTGGCCTGTTACTGTGAGCACATACCTGTACACAAGAGAGGTTCAGTAGAGGGCACACATTTATCAGCACTGCGTACCAAGGAGAGAACCCACCCAGAAGATTAAATTTTCCATGCTGTGCATGGGGATTTAGCCACCAAACTTTCATTAATGGTAACGAGAACCGTGCAGCCCAATGCCACTCTGCTAAATTATTTTTCCCCTTGTTCTATTCAGGACAAAACAATGGCTGACTTGGAATCGCTGGAATGACAGAAGCAACTCTGTGATACAGTTTTGACTGATTTGCCTTTTCATGTGACTTAATAGACCTTGCAATGACCAGGAAAGACACTTTGATTACAATCTGATTACAACTTGTGGCTTGTACATCATTTTCTTCTTTTTTTTTTTCCAGGATGTAGCCATGTGGGACAGTTAATGAATCTTTCCCTCTCTGACATCTTCCCCCCACTAAATCTCTGCTCATCCACAGGAACTATCACTAAGCTACTGGAACTCTGTTCCTATCTAGAACTTAGGTCTGCAAAGGATTTAAGAAAGAGTTTGAGCTGAAGAGGGTGCTCTGGTTACTAAGGGGAAATTACTCTGTTTTTTCTTGAAAAGACCCCTCCACTGTTCGTGTTGAAAATCTTGAATCCAGTTTTCACTCCAAAATGCCTCCCTCTCAAGTGCAATATAACATTTGAAAGTGTACATAATGTAAAATGTCTAGGGACATTTCTTCCCTGCATGGGATCATTCCTTCCCTACAGTGTCTCACTTCCCACAAGAATATTGCTTGCCTGTCTGAGCACAATGTCATGATCAACGTGACATTAGAGTAATTCAGATTTGGGCAGAGTGACACCCACAGCCATTACAGTAATCAGTAAAGCAAAAAGAGATCAAAATGTACAAGAATCCCACAATCCTGAGTCATTATTTACATTACCTTTCCCTGAATCTGCCAAAAGACAGCAAATTCCACCCCCTCACTCCCCACACACACAAACAGTTGTGGGGTTTTTTTCCCCCATAAGACAGTCTTATCCTGCAAGAACTAATTTCCACTGTCAGATACCCCTACAGCCTTTTCCCTGCTGGAATCCATTCCTGAATCTGAGAAGGCAGATTGACACCTTATGGAATGCTTTTTGATTTTTCTTATTGCAGGCAGAAGGGAAAAAAAATAGAGAAAAGAAGACAAGAAGAGAGAGACGCACTGTCTTGGCTCAGATCTTTTATATCTACAACATAAAATAGTACATAAATAAATGTATATATGTATAAAAACAACATTTTGAAAACAGGGAACACTTATCTACAGTGTTGCATCTACTCCAAAGCAGAATTCTCAGTGGCTCTGATTCAGGCAAAGGATTTTCCAAGAGGTGTGAATTCATGGCTAACCAACAATGCCTCTAAAAAAATAGTGAAATCACAGGACAAGTACCCAACCAGCAGAAATTCAGTAGTGAGCACTCCTTTGGCACCAGAGATACCTGCAGGGCTGTTTGCTGCTAGAGACAAAGTAAGCAGTGTCCTGGGGACAGGAAAGCAAACAAAGTCTCATTTTCGCTACAAAAGAAATCCTGACATTCAGGGTTTTTTTTTGCTGTCACAAAGAAGAGGTCGAGGTGCATCAGGCACTGCAGTTGGGGCAGTCCTCACCCAGCACCTCACCCCAATAACAGCTGTGGGACCACTGTCATTTAGGAGCTCAGAAAAGCAACAAATCCCAGGGCCAAATTCCCCAAACTATCTCATGTTTTACTACTTTATTTTCATGAAGCTGCACTGGCCTAATAGCCTTGGAGAAATTATCACTATTCAGCCTCCAAGCCTCCTCTGCAGGCACTGTGGCAGCATCACATCCCTCAGGGCTTCATGTGTCACCCCTCAAACCCTCCCCAGGGATTTAATTTGCACATTAAAACTTCTGCTGCGAACGAGAGCACTGATAATTAAAATATGTTTTCAGAGAATCATCTGTGAACAGCGTAGCAGCTGATTTTGTTACTGTGCCTGCCTTATCTTGCAAGGGTACACTTCTTCCCCTGCCATGTCCCAGCAGACCTGTACAAGCCATTCCCTCTGGGCTTCTCATCTGCCAGGCAGTTTGTAGGAATTGAAGTAGTTCTCCCAGCAGGTGACAGAACTCAGCACAGGACAGAGAGAAATGAAAACACAAATTCAGGAGGCTATTGGACATTTCTACCAGGCAAGTCTGCTAGAAACAGTATTATGTAAAAAATATATGTAAAATTAGGATGCCTCTGGCCCAAATCCCATTGTAAGTATCAGCAGCATACACAGCCCTATTCTACCTTCACCTAAAATTGAAGATATGGTTGACTTAATTTCCCAATGTGCAGACAGTGATAACATTTACTACTGCTCACCCAAGAGCTTTATAAATGTTATTGATAAAACATAGATGATTTTTTTATATCTCTTAGAAGCCATTAAAACTAAGGTACCTCATAGCTGAGTGCCAAGAGTCTGGATGGTAATTAAAATACAGAGTGAGTCTGTCTGCCCATTCATCTATTCAAGTCACAACACAGACATTAAAAAAAACCCAGGATTCATAATATGGATTTTGAGTTTTGACAGCACAGCCATTCTATTTAGCCACCTTTTACTATGGATCATTATTTTAATGCTGATTTAATCACACCTAAATCCTATGGGGCTACTTCAAAGTCCTGTCTGAAATGGAGACATAATTTCCTCTTAAATAGTTAATCAACTTGTCAATATTTTCATCACGTTCACTACCACTGAAAACCTTGCCTTTCCTGTTCAGCTTTAATTTTATAAGAGCTGTGTATTACATTTCAGCCCCATATAAGTAACATACAGGAGCAGAACATGTTTTAGCTAATTAATGCTTCTGTAACCAGAGTCACTGAAAAATATGCATCAAATATTTATATAATTGGCTCCCCAAAGAAGTCTTACCTCCTTCTGAGGGACTGAAATACTGAGTCCAAAGACCTAGAGCACAAAAGACCCCAGTCTGTTTCCAATGCTCCATTACTCTGTTTGTATTCTCATTGGCATCAGGAGGCATTCATTAACAGGGATAAAGGTCAAGGGCTCAAATTTCCATATTCTTTTAAAATTAATGTTAGCTACTATTAAGCTTTCCTCTGCGCTTTGGATGAATGAATATTTTGAAGCAATTACAATGCCCACACTGAGTGCCTGCAAGGTGTCTCACATGTACTAAAGACATGAGACGTTTTCCTGGGAGTATTTACAGGCACATAGATAGATTTTAGGGAAAAAAAAAACATATTTTTTTTCTTTTTTCAGGCTTTTAATTACTACTGAATTAAGCAATACATGTGACGTCACTTTGGCTACGCTTTGTCCTTAGGAGCGGACAGGAGACAAGCCTTCTGCCAATGACAAATAGGGAGCACCTTAGTGCAATAAGAGTGCATTTTAACCCCATAAATAAAATCTACTGCAGCACTATCAGCTTTTGTTTGGTTCAGGCTGGGAAGGTGTTGGGAGATTTGTTTGGCTGGTGGGGTTTTTAAGTTTACGTGGGTTTTTCTCCACAAAAATTCAAAAATATGCCTTGGAGCATAAAGGAGAAAAATCCAATCACAACCTCCACCATCAGTAATATTAATATCAGCATTGAGGACCTTAAGGACTTCCTTCCCTTCAAGTGTAATGTAATCAAGGGAGTTTAGTGAGACATTTCTGAAACAATACTAGCTCAAAATTTGAGGTTAGATGAGCATCTTGGAAGATAATTTACACTTTGTTTTAGAATTGTCATCATCTTCCCCTTGAAATAATATTTCTTCTCCCAACTGCTGCTTAGCAAAGTACATTTCACTTCCAACGTGCTCGAAAATGATCCAGCTCTGTCAGAATGCCAAGGCACATCTCCAGTGTCTTCTTATTCCATACCTATTATGCCTTACCATACTTAATACTAATTGAAAATAGAGTGTGTTACATTTGCAGTCATTAAAGCAACAGTAAAATTCAAATTTAAGGGGATGACTGGTTTCAAATTAGGTGAAACACAATTACCAGTTTCCCCGGGAACAAATAATGAACAAACAAAAACAAAACAAAAGGAAGAAAAACAAAGCAACAACAAAGGTAAAGGAAAAGTTAAAAAAAAAAAAAAACAAACCCAAAACAACAAGAATTGAAATTTCCATGGTATTTATTGCCCTTCCTGGGCAACATCATGACCAAGACTGTCATTGTGCACTTTGTCTTGGACATGCAAAATATCATCTCAGTTTAAAAACAGGAAAACAAACAAACAAAAAAAAAAAACAAAACAGGAAGGTTGTATTTAGAGAAATAAAAGTTTTTCTGGACAGCAGCAATACCAAATGATATAAAGTTATTAGGAAGTTGGAAATGTAGTCAAAAATTTCTTAATTCACAAATAATAAGTGGGTGAATGGAGACAGTCCATAGTCTTGCCTATTTTCCATGTATTCAAAAACAGCAATATGCCTCCTTCCATATACAAATCATACACCTGCATTTTTTCTTGTCCTCTTCTTTTACACATTGGACAATATAACTGAGAAAGGTGTTTATCCCTAGTTAACAAACATATAACAATCATAATAATGCCACATGTTAGCAAACATATTAACATCACGGAAATTCCCACTTTTCAAAAAAAGATAGCTGCAGAAATAAAGATATTTTAAATTGTTGTAAATCTATCTTGTGTTCCTGGAGATGAACTTCCGGATGTCTAAAAGATTTCAGCCTACAAAAGCAGCTTCTAGAAGAGCTCCCATGTCCTGTGAGGTCAGTAGACCCAAACCATTCCACGATTCTTTGATTCAGGACATCCCATTATTCTTAAATTAGGGGATTTTCTTGCAAAACCATAGGAAGACGATGTAAGGCAAAGAAACTAAGGCCCGCTCTAAACCAAGGGTCCAAAAGTGGAATTCCTCTAATATTTACCTTTGCAGCCAGATCAGACTTATCTTAAAACCTGATCCAGAGCATATATTAGAGACTATATCTCAACTTCCAATAGCATTATATGAAAAAAAATCCATTTTTTATATTAGCACTGAAATGAACAACAATAAGGTTTGGAGAAAACCTCCTCCAAACAAACATTCAGTTCAGCATAATCCACTGGAAATGTAGCAGTAGAAAGTCCACTGTGCCATACAAAAATACAGATTCTGCTTTAAGGCTGTTCTCAGTTTAATGAATTTATAGACACATATTTTTTCCCAGGACTGAAAGCAGAAATTTTACTCATATCAGCTCAACACACAATTTTAATCCACATATAAGGACAGCTGTGCCTTTCACATGTGCCTAATCAGCATTTTCTATGAAATTCACAGCAAGAAAACAGGCAGAACCTTCATGTTCCAATAGGAGTTAACTAACAGAAGAAAAAAACAGTGATGTGAGAGAAAGGAAAGGAAGTAAAAGCCACAGGTCATGGGCAGGGAAGAAAAAGGATAAAGCACAGTCCTTTCAGTCCCTTTCAGTTTCTCAAGAGATTCTGGAAGGGAAAACACTTTCCTCTTTTGATTAGACAGCTTGTGTGTTGGGGAAGGACAGGAGGAGGGGTGGGGAACAGGAGTGACTCTGTACATACACTTTTTTTGTCATTTTCAAAATCAATTCATTTTTTTCATAAAAGAACTGATCAACAATTTCCTGTGAACTTCCCAGTTCATTTACAAAAAAACTTTTTCTCTTCATAGTGAAGACTGTGACAAAAAATGTTTTTTTTGATCAGCATTTTATGACATCATTTATCACTTTGTATGTTATTTAAGAGCATGTGTCATCAGTTGGAAGGAGGCCAAAACAGAATTTCTATCCAGCTGGACTTAGGATAAGTAATGAGTCAAATAATCAAATCCAAATCTTCTGCTTCACTTTTGGGTTCTGATGAAATTGCGAACTGAAAGGGGTCTCCAAAAAACAGCTGTTCTCCTGGGTTTTATGCAATTTGGTTATAAAAATCATAGCAGTAAGATGGCCATGTACTGAACTATAACCCCACTGCACAGCATAAAAGAATCAGGATCTGAGATCACTGTTTTTCTGCTCAGTGCAAGGATGGCTCAGCCAGGCTGCGCAGTGAAATACAACTCAGAGCCACCTGCAACTCAGAAAATTAAGCAAGGAAAATGTTAAGAGTCAAAAGACTTTTCTATTTCTTTCTACCCCTGCTAGTGATTTAACATGCATAACTATGCCAAGCCAGTCAGTCTCAAATTTTCAGATTCAGTCTGTGATTTGCTCTGTGTTTTGGAAGTGCTGACTGGTTGCACTGGAAGCAACACGAGCTGGAACTTCTCAGTATGTACAAAAAGAAGCTCTAAATCTCTCAAATTTGGTGTCAAGAGCAACAGAGCACCTAAACCAGAACTCAGCAGAGATTTCCTTTCATTGGATATAAATATCCATGGCTTTCAATGGGGCACAAAGGGATAGCATAGAGCTCAGTGCAACATGGGATTTGGAAGACCTGTGCTCAACTGATGACTGGCAACAGCCAAGTGAAATAACCACAGCTCCCAGCTGACATGAGCACAGCATCACTCCAACATCACACACGTGGGAGAATAAAAACATCATAGGCTGGGATCTTCTCCTGTCAAAGCATAGGAGCTGCTCATTCCGTGGGTGGAATGAAGAAAGGGCACAAAAGTTACATATGGCTGAGAAGAAAGCTGAGAGTCACACTGAAAATACTGTGAGGAAATAGAAAATGTCTTAGCAATGTTCCAGAAGATTACTTAAGAGATTCTTTTACTTTAGAGATTCTTTCTTCATTTTAGCAATATTTAAGTTGTTGGGGTTTTTTTGTAAGAAAAGTATGTGGGCTGCATGCCATAAGAACATTTAGATAGAGAAATACATTTTCACCTGAAGTAAGAGTGAAATTGCTACTCAACACTACATTAAACAACAACAACCACCATGTCTTTCACAGGCAGAAAGGACCAAGCCACGCAAACACACCCTGGCCACCTTCACACGGTATTTTGGGCATCCAAAGTGGCCATTATCCATGGGTACCCATGACGCCATGCACGAGGTGCAAGTCTCCCTCTCTTACCTCAGGGTCTTTCTCAATCTCCAGCCCCGCTTCCAGCAGGTTCCGTTCGTACTCCTCCCGCTGCAGCCGCCTCTCCTCCTCCAGGGCATCCAGCGGGCTGAGCTCCAGCACCCCCAGGCCCGGCAGCCCCGGCCAGTCCCGCAGGACACGCTGGCCATCATCCTGCTGCTGCTGCTGCTGGGGCTCAGCGCGGCCCTTCCCGGCGGCGCCTCCGTTCGAAACCAGGGCCGCGGAGGCGGATCCGCGCCTGGGCCCCGGGGAGGCCGTGCCGGGCGCGTGCTGGGCCAGGCGTCTGCGGTAGTGGTAGGCCAACACGTAGTCCACCTTCCTCTTGCTGTCCCTGAAGTGCAGGCCACTCGGGGAGGCCTGGTCCCTCGCCCCTCCCTGGGTCCCTTCCACGTAGTTGTTGATAATCTGGGATAGAAACATAGGAGTCACACAGACAAGAAAGCTAAAAACCCAAGTAGGTGGTGAGGGGGGTCTATCTCCACACGAGCACATGAAGTCACGAAGAATCCAGGTATGACCTACAAATACACTTCATTCCTCCTCTGACCATAAACTAAACATAGTTTAGTTTATCCGAACACATGAGATTCCTGCAGAAGAGCAGGTACACAGGCACACCACAACTCTGTCGCCCATTTCTGCACATGCAAAGACCAAGGGCAGAGGACACCCGCATTTTGAATGGGGACAGAGAAGTCAGAATAAGGATCACATTGCAGGCCATGTGCCATGTGCTGTGGAGCAAAGCAGGCAGGGAAGGGAAGCAAAAACAGTATCAGAAGGGAAGAAATTAACCTTAGCCAGAATAGGAGAAATATCTTTAATGTGGTTCAAGGTCCAGAATGGCAGGGCTGGACAGAAACACTTTGGAAAATACCAGGGATTAGAAAGGATATGTCCCATGAATGGCTAGCAGTGCTAGCTTGTATTTTAACTGACCAGTAACACTGCAAGAGGGAATCCATGGCTAAAATCCTTCAAACCACTCATGTTACACCCAGTAGCCCCTCAGACCATCCCTGCTTCATCATCTCCCTCTCAGAACCCTTCTGGGGTGCAGCTCCAACAGTAATTCTGCCGCCACTCCCCAGCCTGGATGGGAATTCTGCAGCATTCTGAGGCATTCACTTGCACTTCCCACTCGTAAAGACAGCCCACGAGTTTTTCAAACTGTTTCCAACCACCATTTCCAGCACAATGCTGCAGTGTAAAGCCCTTCAGAGAGCTCTCTAGAGTGTTACTCACTGGAGTGACACCAGCCCTCCAGTGATGGCGGAAAAACACAAAAGCAAGGGTCAACCTGCCCCGAAGCAATCACCCATAACCTAATTCCAAACATTTATGGTTCCCATAGGTGACTGTACAAGCAAAATCTTGACAGTCAAAGGTTTCTTTCTCTCTTCTTCTCCCCTTCCTTACATGTGCTGGTAGTGCTGAAAGCAAAGTTAACCACTTGCTGTATGGCATTTATCTTGTTTGTTAACATAACACAAATATATGAATGCATTATATAAATGTGCACATTATTATATTCATCAACACCACCAGATTCTTGTTTTTCATTGTTTTGCTTCACTTAGTTTCCCACAAAGTAGCTTTCAGCCGTCATGTCACTAAATAAATCTTGGGTTTACATGCATGCTACACCCTTCATCCTTGCACAAAATTACCACCAAACAATCTGTTCTGCCTATCACCCTTCCTGCCTAAATTATATATGCAGTCCCTTCAGGCATATCCAAAATTACACTCAGCACTACGTTCCAGCAGAATATAAAACTGCTTGTGAGACAGCATTTTATTGCAATTCCCCATCTCCTGACTAGATTCATTTTCATGTAGTACTCACGGGCAGCCCATGCAAACTTCCCAGATCCATCTCTGCCCTGGCGAGGAAAAACCCGTGGCAGATTTCTAGTGTCCCTCACAGAGAGTTCCAGGCTATACAGCACAGGAAGAATGATGTCACCACCAGCAGGTCACTGGTGCAAGGCAATGCATTAGCTGGCTCTAGAGAAGATGAGTTCTGAGCATCCTCTCCTCCCTTATTGGAGAGTGTGGGCAGAAACAAGAAGCAGGAGAGGGAACAAGGAGGTTGGAGGATATGAAAATCACTTCGAGGTTTTCCTGTTTGTTACTGTGTGGAGCCACCTGCCACATCCCAGCCACCTGAGAGGGCACCATAGCAACACTTGGGGTTGCTGGAGTACACAGGGGATGAGGAGAGTCAACAGTGACTCTGTGTACTCTTTTCCTCACTCTTGGCAGCAAGGTGCCATCCCATAATTATGGGCATCCAATTCACAGAAAACTAATCAAAATTCCCACAGATTTCACTAAAGACATTTCTTACCCCTAAATTTGCACTGCTTGCCTTACCATGTGACATTCTAGCACAAGAAGACTTTTTCAGGGAGCAACACTAAAAGTTGTAATTTCCAAAGTGTCTCTGAAGGAACTATCAAGATTTTTCTCTCCTTCCCCTCTCACAGCCACTGTGAAAGTCAGAAACAGTGATTTAAGTTACCAGCTTATGTTCTGCTTTCACTGCTTCTTGATGTTTCCAAGACAAGAAGCTGTCACACCAAGGAGTAAGAAAATGGGAAGGTAGGATCAGCATTTCCTGATGATTTTGTTCTAGTGGTCTGATAGCAAATATATCACTACAAATACATCCCAGAAGAGTACAAATATATCGATACAAATACATCCTCTAGTAACAGCTCTCCACTGAACGCTACAGCCACACCACACTTCCACTGGGAATCAATCCAATCCAGCCCCCAGCACAGCTGGCCCAGGGTTGGCACAGGCACACCCAATTTAATGATCAACCTGCAGACTTTTCTGCTGCTGGGGATAATAGCAACGCCCCTCCATTCCTGCTCTGAAGGATTTTGGCTAAAGTAGAAAATTAGGAAAAGTTTGGTGAGATTACTATTGCAGAAATTAATTCTTGTTGTACACAGAGAGACAGTTGAACCACCTGAGGCTGTGGTATCACCTTCCTCATAAAGATTCTTCTCGCTGTTCTGATTTAACCAACACACAGGAGAGTGCACCCTGCTTTTCTCACTCTGCTTCAAGCCTCTTCATAATCCCAAATGCACCTGAGGTAGAACATGCAACCTACTTACAGAGCTTCTGTAGGACACCACGGATGCTTCAAGAGCTCCACTGGTCCCACTTCTGTGCCAGGAATTCCGGTTCTGAGGAACAGTGAGGTATTTGCTGTTGTAGGCTGAAAAAGAGCCCCTCGCTGATTTTGTCCCCTGTCCATTGAGAGTCAGGTGTGAGGAGGGCAGAGCAAAGTCTGAGGAGAGATAAATACATAAAGCAGGTTTCGTACAGGTGGTTCCCTAATGGCATGGGAAATACTGCAGTCAGTAGACACTATTCATTCCTAGTGATGTGAACAGTTCCAGTGGCATCAGGTAAAGGTACAAACTTCTGGATCATGGTCATTCTCCATAAAGAACTCTGTCCACATGTGAAATGCTCATGAAGTATATCTAAAATTATACCTACATGTTCTGGTCTCAGGGGCTAATGTCTGGAATTTCTCGACATGCTCCCCTTTTCTTGTGTTTGACAAATTACATGGTCACAGTGCAGAATAATGGAGGGTCTAGAGGGGATGGAAATCATCACAGAAACACAAAATGGCCTGGGTTGGAAGAGACCTGAAAGATCATCTCATCTCTATCCTCACTACTATGGACACCTTTCACTGTCCCAGGTTACTTTGAGCCCCATCCAGCCTGGCCTGGAATACTTCCAGGGATGAGACTTTTCTGGGCAACCCGTGCCAGGGTCTCACCACCCTCACAGGGAAGAATTTCTTCTGGATTTCCAGTCTAAACTTGCTCTCTGTCGGTGTGAATCCATTGCCCCTTGTCCTGTCACTCCGGGCCCTTGCCAAGAGTCTCTCTCTCCATCTTTCCTGTGGACTCCCTTCAGGTGCTGGAAGGCCACAATGAGGTCACCCCAAAGCCTTCTCTTCTCCAGGCTGAACAGTCCCAATCATCTCAGCCTTTCCTCATAGCAGAGCTGTGATTCTCTGATCACATCCCTCTGATCCTCTTGGAGTTCTCCTTGCTCTAACAGGTCTATACAGGCAGTAGCACAGTGAAAAATGCTGATAAAAAGCAGTGGATACAGAAACCATTTGGACACACAAATGCTTCATACTCTTTCCCCCTCTAGTGGTGCCACGGCTGAAACAGGATTGACTGATCCACACTCTCATTCTCTTGGAGAATTTCTTACTATGACGGAAAAGTTATGTCTTGGTCCTTCCAGCCTTAGGGTTTTATACCCAGGAGAAGACGTCCTGTACACATCTGCCCACATGGTCAGCACCATCACCACTACAGAGACAAAGCACCACTGCCTCTGTCTAGTCAGGACTTTTCTCCAGGAAGAAGAAGTAACAGCTTTCATCTAACCAGGGAGACACCACATCCACTACGTACTGCTTCAGTCTGGAAGTTGTATTTCTCCCCCATTTAGCTGAGCCCCTTCTATCCTCTCTACTCAGACTGAAACTGCTTCCCCACCACCAAGTTCTGAGAGAGGAGACAGTGGAATGCTAAAAAAGGAAATGCTTGGAGCAGGGGGTCTGATCTCTAAATGTTATGATTTTTCTTATGTGCCGTATCAATGCCAGATTAGGGTCCAACAGCACTTGAACAGTCCACAGATTGACTCACCCATCTTCCCTGTCTGATCTCCCAAGCAGATCCGAGCTTGGTTCACTTTAATGAAGCACATAATGATGCCACGAGGGAAACTCCAAGGCAAATAATTAATAAGTGAATGTTTCATTCCCAAAGGCCACACACAATGTTTCTCCAGTATTTTCAGACTAAGTCTGGGATATCTCACAAGACCTTTACACAGTCAATTAAAGACCTCTTTTTCTTTCCAGTCCTTTTAACTAGGCCTAGGAAAAAAGCTGTAGTTCATTTATAAAAGCATGATTTCATATCCATTATGTTTCCCAGCCTCCAGAAACTGTGTCACGAACCTGAGATTAACACTGGTAAATTAGTGAGGCAGTCAGGGACTCCCAGTCAGAATAAGTTTTTTGATGGAAAAGCAATTGCTTTATCTGTATCTGGAAGACTCCTCCCAAAAGCTTTTCATCTTCCCAAATCAGACCAATTGAACAAAAAAATATTTTGTTTTGAATGCATTTCACATTTGACAGTTCTTGCCTGTGGCACAGCAGTGCCTCAGGGGCTTCTGCTTCAGATGCAACCTGACCTCATTCTACCCTGTAAGCCTTTATGACATCTGGCCTTACATGTTCTCATTCTGTAAATATTCTGGAGGAATTAGTATCAATTTATCAACAAAAACACGTTGTGTGTTTGTGTATGCATGTGAATATATATAAAAATTTTAAATATGCACACATGCATAGCTTTGGTGTATATTTACATATATTTATATGTATGTGTCTCCAGAGAACAGCAGTCCAGGGAATCTTGAATTCAACTTGGAAAGCAAACATTCATGACCTACACTCATTCTACAAAAATAGCTGGGGAGCCATCCCTCCAGTCAAATTCCATCAAGTTGTAAATGGCTTCCAAGGACAAGATACCTCCCAGACAGAGCTCAGTGACCAGCTCCAGTTCCAGTGCCAATTCCCAGCCAGTCACCACCTGCTCACTCGGCCTCTCTGCACTCCTTTGCCTCAGCTTTTTGCAGATTTAAGGGTTGGCCACATGTGCAGCAGTCGACCTCACTCTTTGTTTCCGGGTCCTTGTCCAAAGTGCCACCATCAAAAAGTTGCACGGACTGCCAGAAGTGGAAGGACTGAGAGGGTGTGTTAAAGGACCACACTGCTTGTGAAAGAGGCAGTAAAGGAGTCTGCCTAATTAGGAGCTCTGTATTAAATCCTGAGTAACAGCCAATTAACTGAGCTGAGTGGTCCAGATGATCAGATTATCACAGCACAGGTACTTGCAGAATATGCTGCAAATGGTTTGGTCATCTAGGGCACAGACAGGGAACTGCTTTCGTTTAACTTCCTTTCTTTCCAGTTAAGTATCAGAAGGGATCTGCACTTCTGAAATACACCACAGTTAGAAGGATGCTCCTCTGCAAAGCTGTTCAAAACATCTACAATTTAGGAGCATTGTTTGGCAAACTCTTAACTCTCAAGAAGGGATGGAAAAACCTACTTGAACTTACTGTTTCCTTGTAGCTTTACTCAAATATATCTTTTTCAAAGGACATATGTATACATGAAAACATGTAGCATGGTTATACATGTGCTCTGTAGGTACTCACTAATTAATGATTTCTCAGCTCAGAACATAGATGAAAAAACTCAGCTCATGCCAAAATTACTTCTTGTGCACATCACCAAACTCAACACAAAAGCATGATTTCCTCCACTGTGTCTTCAAAGCCAGCGTTTTAGTGCCTTTTAAGAATATAGGAGTTAGACAGACAAGGCTGTTTGGGTTGTCTCTCATGCCATCTAATTTGCAGCCTGTGTGCTCAGTACCTCTCAGACTGCAGGTGGAAAGGCAAAACAAATCCTGACTGATTCAGCCCCCAGACTAATTCAGACATCCTGGGTGCTCTTGCTGTCTGAACCCCATGCCAACACTCAGTTTGAAATGTCCTGAGCCTCCAGGATACCCAGCAGGAGAATCTCTTGGGTAGCACTCAGTATTTCTGTTGCATTCCTTTACATTTGGTCATACATAACACAGATAGCCTTTGCCTTCCCACCTCCAGAATATGATTAGTGAAGAAATACTATTTACAAAGAGAACCATCCAATTCTGAGTTTAGTTATGGGATTGATTTTAATAGAAGTTAAGCAGCGTAGGACTAAACACCTAAATAGCTCTTGAACCATTCTAAGGAGAGAAATAACAGGTAGCTAAAATTTAATGGTCAAAATCTATCCTTCAACTATTCAAATAAGGAGTTTGAAGTTCACAGCAGAGATACAGCCTTAGAAACAATGAGATAACATGGAAACAATTGCAGATTTTTTGACTCTGACAGCAAAAGAAAATGACTCAACATCAGCACTGATGAAGTTATAGTTATATATATAATAGAAGTTATTCTAAACTCATACATCTGGAACTCCAGCATGAAGGATTTATGCACTGAGCAGATTTTCTCCTTTTGTATGGGAATTGAAAGCTTAGGGCTGCCCATTTTCTCCTGGAAAAGGATATTGCTCACTCCCCACAGTCGCACTGCAATAATGCAAATGCAGGTGGAAACAACAGAAGACCAGCACAAGGCATTTGCCTGGTGATTGTGTTTTCCACACGGATCACAACACTGACCCACAGCTGTACTTCTGAGGCTTCGGGAGAAATGAGCTCTGCATGTTTTATCTCTGAGCTCCTGTATGTATGTAATTCTGTACACAACTCAGCTCTCTGTATGTAACTGGGCCACAGATTTCTCCTTTTTTATTTTTTTTTAATTTTTTTTTAAATAATGCCCTAAAAGAAGACAGAGAAGCCCTTCCAAAGTACTCCTTTCTTTGTTCTCCACCCTGTTTTGGCCTATCCCACTTCATAGGCAGCAGTAAGAATGAAACAGAGAATAAACTTACCAGGCATGTGTGTTTCCATGTTGCCTGGAGGTTTGGCTGGAAGTTGCGTCAGAGCTAAAATAGGATGTGGCTATGCCGTGCACAATCTCCTTCTGCACTGGCTTAAGGAGGGAGCAGCACCAGCAGCTATTTCCATCCTGCCTTGATCCTGCTTTAAGCAAACCACAAACTGAAGCTAATTAGCGAGACCTTCTGGTTTGTGATTACCACCATGGAGGGAAGAGAGGGAGAAAGACCAAACTCCCGTGACCTGAGAGGCCATGGCAATTCTCTGCTGGAACTTCAGCACCTTGTCTTCATGCTCCACAATGCCTCAAGAAGCAAGGTAACAACAGGCATATTTTGTCCAGAAGGCAGTGGAGAGGAAGGAAAAAGGCTGGTGCAGAACCACGGCTCTACAGCAGAGCCAGCGCTGTCCAAAGAACCAGAACTCGAGGGTCAGATTGTCTTGGAGATGGTTTCTGTGGGGAAGAGTGTCTTTATATCTACACAGCTTCACAATGCTTCCAGGTAGGAGGTAAGTGCAGAAAGCTTTTTGTAAGGCTCTGTTTCAAGTACTCAAGTTACCTCAGTGCCTGGGCGCACTGCTTTTCCTGCATGAAATATTCAGGGGATTATCTTGTAATCAACTGTCTAATCAGAACAGGTGATGGATCCTGCTTAGCCTTCAACCTTGCAATTTAAGCAATGTATAGGGAAGAAAAGTTGTTGACGAACAATGCCATCTGAGAAAGGACTCCTATTTGCTAATGATAACTCGAGGGAGATGTAACTAATTTGAGCCCAAATATTTTTCTTCTTTTAGCCTATTTATGACACTATAATGGTTTTGCTAGTGTGACAGAGAGATATGGATTTATTCAATGCCTGAATAAAGTCCATTGGTTCTATGACCTTGTGAATCAGGATAGTGCACTGTGTCACTGCTGGCAAGGGTAGAAGTTGTCTCTGTCACAGAGAGATGTGCTGAGGCACCCTGGCTGTGCTATCAAACCTGCTGAGTACATAAAGGGAGCAGTGCAGCTGCTGTCTCCCAAAACCTGGGCTGGGTGATGTAAAATTTTCCCAGCAAGACTAAGAAATTTATACGAGGTTTTAAATTATTTAAATCACCCTACTCTTCTTGGTCCCTACTTTGAAATGGCATTTCTTATCTTCTAACCAATATATCAACAGGTATCAAATACTTTGTCCCTTTTACTCAGCTAGTATCTTATGTTACTCTCAGAAATTCCTTCAGAAGTTTTAAAAACAATTAATCTGTTTCCTAGACAGGGAACAAATCTCCTGCTTTCTACATCTATCTCAGGGAGAGGGAAATAAAAGCTTTCTGAAACTTTCACTATTTTCTATCCACAATCTATGCTGCTCCAACTAAGCTCAAAACCAGAAAGGCAAATCCTAGCTGATTCTGGAATAGTATAAGGATGTAGAGCCAGGTCCTGCTGGGATCCCTGTGGACTTATAGCTCTGCCTGCACAGGCTCCAATTACCACCTTCCATAAGCCATAAGGATGGGTGTGTTACAGGTAATACACTTAGCTCAGGTAATAAATAATATACACAGCAATATGAGAGGAAGTAATATCCAGCTGCTTAGAATTGAAGTAGTCTATTTTTAAGACTTTCCAGCAGAGAAAATAATCATATCTTGGCATCACTGTCTTTCCTGAGGTACCTGGGTATGGTGGTAATTGATAATGCAGAGCTGTGACAAATAATATCAATATACCCGCTCGTGTTTCACCTGCTGTAGAGGAGTGGTGCTTGCAAGTCTGTAAATTTAGCAGAGAGATTAGATGTTCTGAATTATTGAGGAGTTATATAAGACTCCTCCCCAAATCCATTCAGCATTCCTGTAAATCTATCCTGTGGCACAGTCAACAATCCAGCTGGTGTTCTGAAGTGGCGGGATGTGCTCCTAATCATTGGTGGAAAGGTAAAGACCAAGGTATTTCAAACTCATCAAGGTTCACAAACAGTATGTATGACTTGAGAAACAGTATTCCTCAAAGCCTGGCTTCTGCTGGAGAATGTCAGTGGAGCTGTCAGATGTAGAGTACTGTATGATAGAGTGCTGGCACCTTGATTGTAGGCAGGACTGTGCTCTTCACTCCTGCCAGGGAGGAATGCTGCTAAAAGTACTGGTATTGCATTAATTGCTGCTGTGAAAGGCAATGAAACCTGCACAGAGCAGGTCTGAGCCCACTGAGTCCTCAGGCAAAAGACAGACTGCTCTTTTGGGGCAGACTGCCTGAAAAAGTTTGATTCTCATGACAGCAAGTCAAAGTCAAAAAGGTATTTACCTCCTCAGCCTGTTAAAGGAGATGGTATAACATTCCGCTCGGCTTTTTCTTTCCTGCCAGTCTGTTTCTACAACAGGATTTTCAAGGAAGAAAGATCCTTCTGGCCTTGGAATACACAGGTAGTAGCCACGCCTGAGTAACAACATGTAGACCGCACCAAAGTCCCCAGAAATCCCTGCTGTAAGCAAAGTCAGTAAGTGCTCTTCTCACGGGCTGCATTGCCCTGACTCATACAGTTAATTAGCTAATTAGAAGACCTGTCTGCAGCCACAAAGCCTTAGGCTGCAATCCCATCAGCTTTCACGAGCTAAGAAGGGTCAGTCTGGGTGAGGGCACAAGCTGAAACAAAGGGACATCCCAGCATGGTAAGTGGAAGAGGATGACATTTGCCTTTTACTCCCAATCCATCCCTTCTCTCTGCTCCTCTCTGATGCTTCAGGTTGCTCTTCCAGAAATTGCTGATCTTCAGCTTCAGATGAACTGTTGGCTACCTGGGTGACCCCAATTCATCTGTGAGGGAGCTCAATATCTAGAGCCAGCTACAGGAAGGAACTGGTGTGAGGGTGGAGATAAACTGGTGCCAGAACTACTGCAGCAGGTGGGGCTGGTGCCAATTAAAACTGGCTCTCTCCCTTTGGTGTTATTGTGGCCTATGGCAGAAGGCACAGAGATGCATGGAAGGCCTGCACTTCTACAGCTGTGCAGCAATAAAGAATGTCTGGAAAGAATAATAAAAACAAAAAGAGCTCACAAATCAGGGTGTGTGGGATCCACAGCTGACTGGCAAGAGAGAAGCAGCAGGGATCTGCCTGGTTCCTCTGAAAAAGGAATACTACTTACCTTTTTAGTTGAGAGCACAGGAGTTTTTGTTTGTTCCCAAAGGGAGATTTCCTTGCAGGTGGGAAGATGCTTTGACCCATTTAATCATGTCAAGTACCATTCATTATTTTAAAATTGTTAGTTAAATAGGAAGCTTAAATAATTCTTGCCTTTCAAAAACATGCATGGAAATAACAGTTCTCCCATATTTTTGAGAAATTAGTATTTCCCAGTGTAACTGCTTCAACTGACCCAAGATTCCTCCAGGACCAACAACACTCTGGAAAATCTTTTGTGCTCCATGGCCCAACTGGACCAAGTAGAATTTAAATGCTTGTAAATATATACCTAGCAGCAGTAAGTAAATTAAACCCACCACTGCAAATTCTGCATCTAAATTAATTCCAACTTTTGGAACAAATGCAACAGGGGAAGTTCGGGCACCAGGAAATGAGGGAGATGATAAGCACTGAGCTTTCTCCTCAAGTTGGTCTGGGCAAGGGCTGAAGTACGAGCTGTCCTTAACCCTGTACACAAGTCCTGAGGACTTGCAGAATTTACACAGCCTGTTCTCAACAGTTTCTTTGCACTCAGCTTCAGGAGAAACATGTATATGCACTGCAGAAAGATATTTCATTGTCCAAGCCACAATCAGTATTGTTTGTGTACCAGGAACATCCTACTCTTACTCTAAAGCCTTATCCCATAATTACTGTACTCCCTGAAAAGAATGGGAGGAAAAAGAGAAAAAAATTTTAAGTCCACAGTGTGTCACTAAGGACTGAATTGGGGAATGAAAGTGTAATGTCTCTGCAGACAATGCTAAATGATTTGGGAAATGTTCTTTAGGTATAAGCAACTGCTTCTGAGCATGATCTATTTGCGGTTGTTCTTTTGGGTTTTTTTCCAATAGTGTGGATTAATTTCCACAGTGAAATGAAGGGAATCTCTCTCCTACAATGTACCCCAAGATGAATCAGACTGTGTTCTGTTGTGCTGGTAAGCTTTATTGTTTGCTGTGTCGATACAATCATTCAGGACTCTAATGGATAAGGCAGTGTACAGAGAAAATGAGGCTTGCACTGTGAAGTTCCTCCATCATAAAGCTTCAGATGAAGCACCTGGGCTTCTGGGCAATGTTCACGGCGAGCACTGGCGAGCACGGCATTCGCACAGCGAGGCGGAGGGGATGGAGTGCTGCACCACGGTCCCGTTGGGACACCGCAGAGCCATCGTCACCATGGTGCTCTGAGTGGCTGTACAGCAGCTGCACTGGTCTTCCCACTGCCCTGTCTGGGCAGAGTACTTGGTGGTGCTTCTGCACTTGCCCTAAATGGAAAAAGAAGAGAGCCAAAGTTTGAATGGAGCCTCATGGCACTCAGAATCCTGGTTCTTTCCTTCAAAATATCCATGGGTGACTTTGTCCAGCTTCTGTGGTCTGCTGTAAAACATGAACTCAGAAACAGGTGCCTGACTCCAGAATGTGGGGTGCTGCTCAAAGAGTAACTTCTTACGGGCATAAGCAGAGCAAAGGAGAGGTGAAGAAACTGCTCACACACACAAAAAAGCTCGGAATTTAAAATCTTATAGGGAATGTCCAGAGCTATGGTGTTGGCTTCTGAGCAAATGTGGCTATCATGCGTTCAGAAAGTGCTTTAGCCCAAATGCTGCAACCCACACATCTACTGTTGCCCTGCTGGTGCTATTTTTTCTTGTTCTGCTTGTCTGGCCACTTAACTAATTTAGAGCAAGCTGTCAGTGCCTGTAACTATAAGCCTTCATGACGTGAAAACAAGCAGCCCCACATAACACTCTGTCAGAGTCCATTTCCTTTGGTGGCTTTGTGCTCTTATTTCCCAGTCTAATTAAATTAAAATATCCTATCATGATCAGAGAGCACTTTAGAAAAAATGTACTTAATACTATTTATTCCCAGTATAAAATCTGGACTTCTGCAGGAGAAACATCAATACTCATGACTTTATGGCTAAGTACTATTTGCTTTGTAGACAGGACAAGAGGTCAAAAATTATTAGTATGTCATAACTTGGATTGCACATAAGGGTTGAATAAAATCCTTGTATGGGGCCTGGTTATCTTGGAAAGAGCAGAGATGGGTACACCCAGAAGGGAAGTTATGCTCCTGTTCTAAAAGGAAGTTGCCATATAAGGTGTAAGCAGCGATGGGCTGGAAATTAAACTTTTAATCTGATTATGGAAGACACAAGACATGTAGAACACAACAGCTTGGTGCCATGGCTAACAGAGGAATCCCAGAGCTTATAGGGCACACAAGTCAAATCTTGGCACTCAGGTTTAAAGGTCTTTAAAAATGTCATTTATCTAAATACCAATTTAAATTCCTCTAATCAACCCAGAGGCTCGGTGCTTAACTACAGACTCTGAGCTGAAAATAGCTTCACAATGTGAAGATAAATATTCCTTTTTTTTTTTTGTAGAAAGTCCTAACAGAGTCGTTAATTTCTGATGGAAGCAAACAGTGGGATGAATGAAGCCTTTGTGTCTAACACATGTGCCTTCTTTCATGCTGATTTGACTAGGGAAATTTCAGCATCACCAAATTATTCAGGAAATAAGTGCCAATGAGGTTAACACCAAGTCAATCAATGAGAAACTGATGTTCCACTTACTGAAGTGAATCCATGGGGGAGGAAAAGGTTTCCTTTTGGGAAAGAGAAAGAGGAGGTCTTGGGGCAGAAGGGGGTTGATTTTTGTTATTTACCTCACAGTGAGAAATGGGCACCTCCTTTTCAGCCACACATCCATTGATATTCCCATTCTGCAGTCTGGAACTTACTGGATGACATTCCACCTCCACACCTATCAAGTAAAAACAAAAAAAAAAAAAAAAACCAAAACAAAAAAAAAACCACAAAAAAACAAAGTGTCTGACACTGCTGACAATTGCTTTTTGTAACTCACTTCCCTTTACTCCTGAAATTGCTGTCACCGAAATGTTGCTCCTGGTAAAATCTCTAGCTGGGTGTGTCTCCTTAGAGTAATTCATGGAGAGTTGTGTGAGTATATCACACAACAGCCCTCAAATTCCGATAGAGGACGGTTTCCCTCATGTTTCTTTTCAACTGACTGCTTTGTTTTAAAGTTGCCTTGGCCATCTAACACCAGCCTCCTCCCTGGTCTTAGACAACTCTCCTGTTAACTCTGGTAAGCAACAGGGATTCTGTTCCCCTACTTTCAAAGAGAACCTCATCATTAATATGTTCAAACAACTAATCCAGAATATTTTCCTCCAAACTCTTGTGCATTTTGGTCTGAATCTAAAGAGTTGTGAAGGAGCCAATGCTTTTTTCAGCTGGTATTTTTTGCACAGACAGCAGCAGCTCTGTGTAGTGTTACTACAGTTCTATGTCTCTGTGAAACAACAGGCTCCTACTCATACCCATTTCTAGCTAACCAATTAAATTTCTGTGTTTAACAGAATACTGGAGTGATTTTTAGGTACTATACAAAAGCATTTCAGAACGTTGAAAGAATTCAGCAAGGCAACTGCACAAGTAAGTACATACACAAAGGGAAGAGAAAGGTATCCATCTTCCTACCAGCAAACACAGCTTTCCAGCAGAATGCTGGTACCAAATTGACTCTTGCTAATAACCTTAAGTTTCCTTTAAAAAAAAATGCAGCTTGTTGCTGGCTCCAGGGCTGGAAATGCCCTTTCTCTTTTAATGATTTCATCAGTCATTTATAAAAATTGTCCACCTGAAAGGACAGTTGTGTTCACACAATTGAAAAGGACACACACAAAAAAAAAGTCATCAGCCTCAACACATCTTCAGCCCCTTGTTGATCCTGACTTATCAACTTGTTCTCTTGTTACTTGACCTGTTATTTACTTTTTTTGTTGACTGTGCCTCCTCTGCAAAGGCAAATGCTTGTAGCATAACAAGACACGTGAGATTGAGATCAACAGAGAAAAGAGGTGAGAAGCAGAGGCACAACTTCTTTGTGAAGTCAGAAAACAACGAATATCCTTTGCCAATTATCAAGTCTTGTGACTAATACCACAAAAATTCATGAGAAAATAAGATCTGTTCACTTGTGTGCTCCCACAAACTTAAAAGCTGGAACAATGCCCTCAGACACACTAAAAAACTCTAGTTGTGAAGGCATAACATGGAAAGGGAAACTGGCTCCTCAACCAAACTCCTTTGCCCAAGGACTTGTAGGACTCTGCTGAGCCAAAGGCATCGACTTGAGGGAACAAGTTCTTTGCCCAATTCTTTATGGCAGAGACATTTGAAAGACAGACTCTCTCAAGACCTTGGAAGTAATGCAATCTGTGTCCATGAGAAACCGAGCTGCATCCAGACAAAAGATAAGTGGGAATAAGGATTTGAAGGTCCATTCAATGTGGGAGGTTTCAGGCACTCAGTACATCACTTAGATCAATTTGCCTTTGCTGCTGCAGGGAGCTATCACTTTCAAACGACTCTAACTGCCAAATAAATCTATGCAATGAGCTGTGCTCATTTGGAACTAGCTTCTCCTCGATTACAGTGATTGGCACTCACAATTAGTAGAGCCTGCCCAACACCCTGTCTTTTAAATCTCAAAATCTTTTTGTTAATAAACAATTTTGAGTATTTCTTACTTGTAGCCTGGTAGATTAAAGCTCCCTAAACCAAATTACCTGTTTGATCCATTTGATGACAGTCTCTCGATAGCTTTCTGACTTCTATCTCTCAAGCCAGAGCTCAGTGATTATCCAGAAAGGCAAAGGCTGCAAACTCTCTAGGAGTTACCATCCTTCATCAGGGGTATTATTGAGCAGCTCCTGTGCCAGTGTGGTGATGGGCTGCTATGCTGGCCATCTTTTATTTATGAGCACATGCATAGCACAAATAAGAAAATTAAAGGACATAACACAGGCAAGATGTTGATATTCTGACCTTAAAGAAAATTTCAATCCTTTGTTATCTTTTTTTTTTAATTTTATATAAGCTACAGTATAATTGTTAACTTACAGAGGAGAAAACTGAGAAGTTATCTGCTCACAAATGCATCAGAGATTCATTTTAGAAATGAGAACCCAACCCTGCAATCCTTCCTTATGTAAGCAAACCCTTCCTACTCTCACAGCCTGACTGACATTTGGATTATCCACACAAAGATGCATGAAATTAAGAGTTGCAGGATTGACCCTAAACTGACATATTTAAGAAGCAGTCAAGCTCTTCTATAGAAATGCATTTCCCCTACTATTCTTGGTTAATATGTTATCAAAAACATTACTGCCACCAGGGTTGGGCTTTTTTGATTAATTAATTTTAAGTTTATTGATTATTCATGAAGTGTTTTCCTCACATATTCAATAGTATCAGGTTATGTGACTTGTTGGGCTGTCTGTGCAGGACTGTTCCTGTTATCACCAGATGAACAATAAAATAAAACATTCATAATTAACATCTGCATAAAATGTGGAGAGTGTCTATTTCTTTCTAAGCACTTGGGAATACTGTCAAAACATGTGTTCTAGATGACAAAACATGACAGCAGCACCCCAGTCACCAGGTGGGCTTCTTTGATGGTTTATTATAACCACATTGCTAAACTCTGTTTCATTATTCTGGATTTTATGGAAAATGTAGGTACTTACTCTGCCTTTTCCATACAAGATTTCTGGATTATTTACTTACATGTGTCACAGCAAGTGTTGCCAATTTTTGCAATTCTGCCCTAAAGTGATAAAAAAGAAAGCTCAAATTTTGGCACAAGAGATACACTTCTGTTCTACTGAAGAAATTTTATAAAACAGGGTACTAAGAAAAAAAAAATAAACAAAAACCTGAATTTCTATACTATACAAATCATAAATCTACATTAATCATCTTCTCTTTATCCATTTTAAGATTTTGCACTTGTGGTGGTATTTTCTGGTAGCTAACTGGAAATAATTGACTTATTAGCAAGTTCAACACCTGAAAATATTGTTCTCACCTTCTATTAGGAGCTTTCTAAAATAAAAACATTAAATATAAATAAATTCCTGGAAACCAGAACGATAAAATCAGTAGCATTCAACTCTCATATCTGTTTAAGAAATTTCACATCTGTCAAGTAAGTTCTAAAAGCCATAAAACTTTATGTTTCTTGTTTCCTTGCTACAGTCCAGAAAAAAATTCTCAGAAATATATCAATGGTGCAAATTATTGAAAAAAACATACTGAAATGGAAAATGGAGAAATATTTACACTGCAGGGTGATGCCATTGTTGCACCAAACCCCTGAGCTTACATGCAAAAGTTTAGAGGCTTTTTCAATTAAATCCCTATAATTTTGATCTGCAACAAGATAAAAACCACTAATTTTATAGCTGAAATAGTTCTCTTTTGGGGGGGGGGGGGATAGGAGAAGAATAAATGCAGTTTGAGAAATTCTGTTTAAAAAGTAAACTGTTTCTCACTGATTTTCCATTAACATCACTTGAATGTGATGATAACCCCAAGCCTGTAATATAATGCAGCATTTTTTCCTAAATCTTTGTTTATACAACAAAACTGTGTATTGTATTATCACAAAGTGAGAAATGCCCTGTAGCAGCTTTATTTTTCCCACATCATACATAACAAATCCTCCATTTGTTTCATGTGTATGAGGAGAGTGGTTTGGCCACAAGCTTTATTAAAGCTTCCCTGCTTCCTGTCATGCCCAGGAAAATGGGAACAGGTGGATATAAACCTGTAAGATGTGTAAAACCCGACAGATAAGCAAAAGCAGGGCCTCATGTGCTACACTTGCACCTCACTCAGCTCCTCAGTTTGTAATTAACCTCAAATCACAGGAAAGATGGGTGGATACTTTGTGCAGGGTTTTTTATTCTACTAAACAACTGCAGTTGTGGAAGTTTGATCTTCCTACAGTGGTGTGAAAATTCCTTTCTCTAATCTCACGTAATGCCAGAGAAAAAATATCTTAGCATTTCATATGCACATTCCTCAGGTTGTGTCATTGTCCACACAGTTTTGCTCTGGATCCCAAACTGAGAACATTGTTAGAAGCATCACTTACAAACGTTTGGTACTTCAAATATTCAGCTTCATATTCATTACAGAATTATGATCAGCAGCCAGCACAGTCCCACAAAAAGCCAGCTTATATTTTAAAACAGAGAAAACCTACATCTTTCTGAATTTCAGAGAAATTCAAATTCTGTTTTGCCAAGGTGTTGGGAGAGGGTTGTGGTTTCCCACTCCAGCACACAGAAGGTTCCAGAACCATGACAGAGTCCATTAGGAAACCTGGGAACAGGACCCCTTTCAATACTTACTCCTTCAGCCAAGCATCTTCTGGCGTCAAAGGGAGGACAGCCAGTGATTCTCCTTTCCCAGATAAACTCCCCTCTCTCATTTACTCTACAGGAGTGACTGTCACAGCCATCCTGAAGGGATGAGTTTGCCTGGAAGGATTGAAGGGCTGTTAGCTTTACACAGAAACAACAGGGGACAGGAAGTTTTCAGATATTCCTTTGCTGATGTCTCCAAGTACCATGGTGATGACATTTATAAAACACAGAAATATTTAGTAAACAGCACTGTTTATCAACAAATTTTTGTTTAATTCCATGGCCATATTGATCATAGCTCTGCCCAGACTGCCAAAACCTGACCTTTTTCAGCCCTTAACAGGGAAGAAATTTCCATTAACTTAGAAAAAAACTTCTCTAATTGAGTATTTGGGGATCTGGCCTATGATTTATCTTTTAAAGAGACTTACATACCATTATTTACCTTCTGGATGAGTTGGGAACTTCTTTAGAAAATATATATAAAACACATCTCCACCCTCACATCAAATCATTTAGGCTGGAATAAATCCTTAAGAACAAGTCCAGCCATTAACCTCCCAATGCCAACCAAGTCTACCACAAATCCACATCTCTAAGAGCCACATCCACACATTTTTAAAATCCCTCCAGGGCTGATGACTCAACTCCTGCCCTGGACAACCTGTGCCAAAGCTGGACAATCCTTCCAGTGAAGAAAAAATTTAACATCCAATCTAAGCCTCTCCTGGCACAGCTTGAGGCTGTTCCCTCTTGCCCTGTCCCTTGTACCTGGGAGCAGAGCCCGATCCCCCCCAGCTGTCCCCTCCTGGCAGGGAGTTGTGCAGAGCCAGAAGGTTCCCCCTGAGCCTCCTTTTCTCCAGGCTGAGCTCCCCCAGCTCCCTCAGCCCCTTCCCCAGCTTTGTGGCTCTTCCCATACTCTCACCATCTAAGACTTCTCACAGAAATGGAATACAAGAACATTTTAGATGCTGTCTCCTGCGACAGAGAATAGGGTTTAACCAGAAAAATATCCACACTCCTGTTTCAGAACATATCATGCCAGGCTGGATGGGGCTGAGCAACCTGCTCTACTGGAAGGTATCTCTGCCCATGGCAGAGCATTGGGACAAGATGATCTTTGAGGTCCCTTCCAACCCAATCCATTCTATGATTCTATGCTGGAGAAGTTTCTCAAAATTCACATTTTCAACTGAAGTATTTCACATTTAAAATGAGGGGTTTCATTTCTTCTTAACACCTATTAGAGGTCATATTCCAGTTAAAGGTCCTTGATAACATTCCTGAATCTGGAATGCCCCTCTAGAATTTTGCACTGTGGTATGAAGTCTCCTATTTTTTCATTTACAAACAAATTAACTTCCTTGATCAATTATTATGAGATACAAAAAACCACTGGTAATATCATGCTACCTAATCAAAAAGGAAGAAAAATGCACTTCCCTGGGCTTCAACAGAAGTTAATTGGACATTTACATTTACTCATAAATAAAAGAAAGAATGCTTAAAACTTACCTGAAGATATTGAATCCTTCCATCTCTCAGTCTGATGCTACATGAAGTTGGCACACATTTTCCACAGCAAGAGCCAGGGATTTCCTGCCTTCTGTAGTTCTAGAAGGTGAAGGACATTTTTTCTGGGTTTATTTTGTTTTAAGCATGCATTCTATGTTTATTTTAAGAAGTTTTTTTTGGGTTTTTGGGTTTTTTTTTAATAAAATTCAGTGGACAAATGATAGCAAAATGCTTCTCAGTAAAACCAATGAATTCTACACAGTGTGACATGGAAAAGTAGTTGGAAGTGCTGAAACTGGAGAGAAAAGGGCAAAATATACAGTAAGCATTGGGCGGGGAAAGGGCAGAACAAGGCTAAGCTGGAAAATTTGGAGTATGGAAATAAAAAGAAAAGGGCTTGATAATACAAGAGAGTAAAAGAACAGCAGAGAAGGTACAATATTTATTAAAAAGGGAAAGGACAGAAAGAAAGAAAGAAAAGCGGAATAATGGTGCCCCACAAACACCATTGAAGGGAAAAACAGTGGCAGGAAAAAGAGCATGCGAGAATGAGCAGCACTAGATGGAGAGGCAGAAAGGTATTGAGTGGATAATGGAAGGGAAAGGAAAAAGTCAAAGTCAAACCAAGCAGAAAGGAACTGAGCTAACACATGAAGTGTCCCACAGTAACGTCCCCAGCTGCTCCAGATAACCAACAGCTGCTTACGATGAGATGAGTATTTTTAAGAAAACCAACATTTTCTGGTTCAGTGAAGGCATGCATGTTATCCATATGTTTTTTATAGAATGAGAATTTGGGCAGGGTGGGTTACTATTAAACCATTGGGGGAAAACATAGTTCATTGTTATTTAGGTGAACTTTCCCTACTAGAAAAAATATAAGCACCTAAAGCAGGTCATAAAATGACCAAAAAAATGACCCTCTTGAGAAGAATATGCTGGAGTTGGCTGCACTTCAATTGCCAGTGCTTTTCCTTACACAACTTCAGCATCCAGGAGAAAGCAGGTGCTCCTGAGAGAATTGGTACTCTTAACCCATTTGTACTCTTAAATTTTATCCATTAGCAAGGAATTGCTTTTAATCTGGGTATACCATGAAGTCAAAGGCTTTGAGACAGGAAAGATCCTGTGAAGTGTGTTAATCCCATTGGCCTTAGGGGGATGAAGACATTCTGTATCTTATTTGATTTTTTTTTTTCCCCTAAAGCTCCACAAATTCATTACAATGGCTAGAAAGGGATATATACTCCTAGACCTGCAACTTCCCTTGGGTAGCTGCACATCTCCCAAGCAGAAGTTCACAGTCCTTAATAAGCCCAACTGGAAATGGCCCTTTCTTCAGGGTTCTCTGTCTAGTCTGTACTTTTGGGTCACATGGGGAAAAGGAGCTGTCTGGGAAATGTGTGGGTGGTGAAAAAAGGAGGAGAAGAATTTTTCCCTTCTTTTTTTTTTTTTTTTTTTTTTTGTATTATATTGATTCCTCTACCTTTAATTTCTCCAGCTGGCTCCTTGCATTGAGCAGCAAGAATGGATGTCTGTGTATCTTTGTGTGGGAACATACACATGCACACATGTCTCGGGCCACAAACGCAATCTGGTGTATCTGTTTGGTTTTTTTTCATGGATCTGCCAGGTTATATTTTGTGGAAGTTATATTTTGAGAAAGATGCTCAGCACTGAGCTTGGCTGTTTATCTTCCCATCAGAAGCCTATGTCTGTAATCAAACCTTACAGGAGAGGTGATAGGAGGGTCTAGAACCATAAAAAAGTATTCCATATTGTCTTTTTTGTCATAAGCTACATCCACACCACCAAATAAAAGAGGTCAAGTTTGACAGCCAGTTTGACAGCCCAGTGGACAAGTGGAACAGTTATGAATTATCTGAGCTGTATTCTCCACATGAAACTGGCTGGCCTTGGATGTCCCTGACCTGCCCCTGGATGTCATTTGGAAGTCACAATATCATTTTTCTACTCTCAAAAGGCCAGCTGGGAGACTGTTGACATTTCTTCAAGAAAAAGGGTTGCAGGAAATAATTTGAGCCTGAAGTCTTGCTGTATTTTTTTATTGGTAGAGATTACTCTCTACAGAAACTTAACTAGATTTCCAGTCATTTCCAGTTCTACTTCAGGATGAGAGATGGGACTCATCAAAAACTCTGCCCCTCTGTGTTCCAGGGACCCTATCAGTGTCTGCCTCTCCTGGACATCAGCCAGGAATCCCACGTGATCATGTTAAAGATGTAGATTTTGGGTGCCACGGCCCACCAGGGCTTGGCACAGGCCCTGGGTTTGGCTAGGCCCCATGGGCTCCATCCACTGTCCAGGGAAAGGATGAAGAAGAGGGAGAGGCATTTAATTTTCTTTTCTGTGAAACTTAGCTGCTGGTCTGTGCTCTTTGGGCACAGGGAGATCAAATCAGCCTCTGCAACTCACTTAGGTCTCCTTCTACTCAAGGCATTGGTGCTAAGAGAGAAAACTACACAATTGAGCAGTGCTAATCAGGTAATCCTGTCACACTCTTGGTCAGTGGAGTAAAAATGGAAGCTATATCCCTCTGCCTTTCTCAGCCAAAGTCATTCCCTGCAGGTGATGGCACTAAAGCAGCAGCAAAGACTTCAAAACCCAGTGGGAACTGATGGGGACAATCACTTCACATCACTAAAGGCATGGGCTGGGAACCAAACAAATGCTACTGAGCCCAGCTTTTAGACAATTTGGAAGAGTCACAGGAAATGCCTGAAGCATGGAGATCTGGCTGAGCTGCCAGGCCCTGGAGGGACAGACAGCACTGTAGGAAAGAGAAGCCAGCAGTTCCTGCTGGAAATGATTTGACAAACCTTATATTGCCCTAAGGGTAAGTAATCTAAAATAAACAATAAAATGTGCCTGTGGAGCTGAGTACCATATAAAGTTATATTTAGTACACTGAGGATTTAGATCAGATTTGGTGCAAATCATCTAATTCATGGAAAGAATGCAGAGCCAAGACTTCTCAGAAGAACCTGAAGAAAGGCCAAAGGCCCCAGAGCTGTACCAGACCTGAACTGGTGCATAGAGTGACGAACACGACTCTCACCAGACACATTGCTAAGCAGCCCCCCAGACTGCTCACACTCACCCCTGGGCAGGCCTGGCAGTTCAGCTTGGTGCACCTCAGAGTGTATTTCCGGGGGGCCGACTGGAAGCAGTCACACGTCGTGCACTGATCCACCATCAGGCGCTTCCCGTGCTGAAAATATCGCAACCGGTTTGTCAGTCAGTGACCATCTCACAGCAAAACTCACACAAACAAGTGACTTCAGCTTAAATCTTCCATTAAATATTGAACTATAATTCTTTGCTAGAGGAACAAGAAACCCATGCTGCCAAGTTTCCAGAGACCCCATTTTTTTTCATCTCTAATTCCAGAACAAGCAGCATGGCATGAGGCTATTTTTCAATAACCCCCTTTAGAAGTCCTTAATCTGAGAAATGGGATTGACATTTCTTTGTTGCTGACAAATCCAGCAGGCAAGAAAGGGATCCTTGAAAGTCATGAGAAAGATTTTTTTTTATTCTGACTATGTGGTCACCAAGAGTTCATTTTTTGAGTGCAATGAATCGATTTGGCAACTAGTTTTTATTCTAGAGCGATCACAACCCACAGATTATGGGCAGAAATCGCTTGTTATTGTTTTTGTAACAACACTGCTTGGAATCTCTAAAGGCCTAAAAGCTTTAAATTAAGAAAAGACAAATTAAAAAAAAAACAAAAACAGAATTACTGATTGAAGAACTCTACTTGTCCATAGTCATAAGCAAATCAGGCTGAGCACAATACAAATTCCCTGAGCTTTTCCCCAGCACCTTGTTTTCTGGATCCCATCACCTTTTCAAAGCAAGCAAAAAACTACATTTAAAATGCAGAGCAAAAAAGCTGAACCATTAAGAAACAAAAATATGTGGAGTCAGTAATCAGCTACCCTGCACTGAAAGGAATTCTAAAGACAAACTCTTTCTTCCTCCTAAGTGCAAAGCCCTTCATTTCAGCCCCAAAATAACAAACCACAAAGGTTGATGGGACAAAGTGGGAGAAGCCTACTCAAGATTTTCACAAATTTCTAAAAACTAATAAATAAGGTAAATAAATAAGGTAAATAGACAATTTTGCTAGATTATGAAAGGTTTGAATTGTGCTTCAGATATTAATAGAATGCCACTGTTGATTTGACTTGGTACTATTCATATCCTCAGATTCCTTTTTGAATTATTAAATGCTCATGAAACAAATGGAGCAAAAACAAGAAGCTAGCCACTGTAACAGAGTAAAAGCAATACATTTATGGGTAGTTTACAGCCAGTACTCTGAAGGAAAAATGTTCTGAGCACAGGATTTTAACTACATTCTTATTCTGTGCCCCAGGACAACAGAGGTCCTCAGGTTCTCTATAACCAGTAACAGTAATGACTCTCTCCTGAGGTCTCAAAAAAGGATCCTCCACATAAAACATGATAAAAGAGGAAATACCAGGGGGAGATCCCTGTCTTTTAACAGCTCAGCTTGAGACTTCAACATGGGATTCCTCAGCTTTCCAGGTTTAACCTTTTGTAGTGACTATCATTAATCTGGAAGGTTAAAGAACCTCAGTGGAGGCAGGCACGGGGATAGACTCAAAACTTTGCTGCTGGAGAGGGCGGGTGTGGTGGTTTTGGCAGGGTACAGACAATTTCCACCCCAGTGGCTGGAATGGGGCTGTGGTTTGGATTTGTGCTGCACTCAGGGTTGATAATACAGAGATGTTGTTGTTATTGCTGAGCAGGGATTGCACAGAGCCAAGGCATTTTCTGCTTTTCCTATTGCCAGGCTGCTGGGGGGGCCTGGGAGGTTGGGAGGAGACACAGCTGGGACAGGTGACCCCAACTGACCCAAGGGACATTCCAGACCTTATGGCATCATGATGGGAATATACAGTGGGGAGAAGGAGGAAGGGGAGATGTTGGGAGTGATGGCATTTGTCCGCCCGAGTCACCATTCTGCTTGTCTGGGAGGGCTGAACATCTGCCCAACCATGGCAAGAAGTGAATGAATTCCTTGTTTTGCTTTGCTTGCACAGCTTTTACTTTCATCATCTTTATCCCAGCCCAGGAGTTTTCTCACTTTTACCTTCCCATTCTCTCCTGGATCCTGCTGGTGGGAAGAGAAGCGAGTGGCTGCTGGCTGGGGTTACACCACAACAAGACGGAGAGCAAACATCCTATGAAACTCCAGATTTCTTGTTTGATCTTAACACTGGAAAGCAGTCAGACACCAGAGTGACAGTTCTAGTGCAGACCACGTGTCATGGTTTATTAAAGAATGCCTCAGTGGCTCTAGGCTTTAACATCATAAAGAAAAGGTCTACAGAGCCACGACTGGTATCACTGATATCCTCACAGAACCTTCTAATAGTTCTAACATCCCAAATGAGTACAAAATAGATAAAGTTGAATTCATAAGACAGTCACTGGGAGAGGCAGGAACACAGGGATTACTAAAGGTATGTTGAAATGGAATCTTCACAAACACGTGCCTTGAACTTTTGGAGGAAGTCTTGTCCCGATCCCAAATTTGCTTGGCATGACAGAACTGAACAAAATAATGGATTGATACAGATTTTTCCCTTTATATAACACACCTATAATATGCTTTCTTAGCTAGCTTGGAATGAAATGTCAACACCTCCTAACCCACTGCCACCAAAATAACCTGCATAAAGCTCAAATCTGCTCAGATCACCTTCAAAAACACCACTCAGTAAAAGCCTGAGAAAACAGATGAGAGATACAGATAATCCTTTTGGTAAATACAGCCACCTGCTTGGAAACTTGCAGTTAAAACCCACAGCATTGTCAAGAACAGCAGAGTGGATGCAATGCACCAAATTACTGGAATATAATATTGGTAATCAGACACATGACAAAAATGTAGAGGGATTAAGGACACGGCCAATCACCAGAAATGCAGTAAAACACTCAAAACTCGGAACTATTAAGAGAAGGAGTTAATGTAGAAAAGTTTTCCCTTGATATAAAACGAAACTTGAAGCCTTTTCTTAAAGGACCCAACAAAAAGGGTTTGAAATCCAGGAAGTATAAACTTCTGCGGACACCAGATCTTCCTTCCTGACCAGGACTCTGGAACCAGTCACTGAAGCAGAGAACAGTACAAGACAAAGCTGGAGTGACGCCAGGTGCTCAAAATATTTCAGACATACAGCTAATTAACTTAAAGTAAGTCATTAAATGAAGTCATTAAATGAAGTTTAAGAAATCTTAGGAATTTTTTTTTCAATATTGCAGAAGACATTTTATTTTGAAGTTTTCAAAACACAGATATTTCTCATTTTGCCTTCAATGTGACATTTTGTTTCAAAATTTGCTTAAATTTTTTGTAAATATTTTGAAATGCTTGAAGAGAGAAAAAGTGCTTTACTTCATAAATCAGGTGAATATTTTGTTGGAGGAGAAAAAAATTAGTTTGTCATGGCAGAACAGCACACACCTGGAAAGAGCTTTGGTTTGCAATACAGAAATTATATACATATACACATACAGAATATATAATTCTATATAAGAGAAGGTGGAAAGAGCTGCTAATTACTGTCCTGCTTGACATTCCTCACAAATACTGTCTTTATAGAATGCCAACTAGTTCTGACAACACACAATAGACGAAACAAGTAGAAGAATCAAAGAGAAAGTAGATTATTCCAGAATTTGTCACTTTTAAGCCAGTGCTCTAACAAGAAAGCCTTTATTTTCTGACAAGAAAAACAAGAGTTTTTCCTTGGATTTAATTCTACAGGGAAGTCATCTCTACACAGAATGACGGATGCTTGATGACATGGCTTTAGCTCCAAAAAGCTGATAAACTTATGCCTTTGGACTACAAAAAAAATATCCAAACCACAAGAAATGGATGGAGAAAGTTCTCTCTGCCACACCACTAAAATATAAAGAGATTTGAGTAAATTTACTTTTAAATAAATGAAAAAGGAAGACAGACATTGACAAAGCAGGAATGAGTAGGTTAAATGACTAAAGAGAACCTGTTTCCCTGGGGGATGGTGAGAATATTTAGAGCTCTTTGACACCAGAGGTGCTGCCAGAATATGGATTTAGGGAAACAATGGACAATTGACAGAGCTCTCCAAAGATAAATTCAGCATAAATGAGATCAGATGCTTAACTCCCATCATTCCCACTATCACGGGCTGGGTTAAACATGTCTTAATCTATCCATTAAATACGCAGTTGAGAAAAAATTTCCTCACAGGGCATATCAGCAGAGATCTTGAAAGGGAAAAGAGGTCAAACAGGGAGGAAGTTCAGCTTTCCTGTTCCTGCTAATAGCCATGGAGGGATACCTCTCCTTCCCCACAGGTGGAGGAAGTCCCCACCCTTGCTTTAATCTGCCTTATCCTCGAAGCAGAATATGGGAAGGTTTTGCTTCCCCAAAGTGGGCAAGGATCACTTGGGAGATTAACCCTCGTAGAGAGTTTCCTGTGTGTTTGGGAGTCTGCAAACCATTACAAAATGCAGATTACCACAGTTTCTAAGCACTCTTTTCAAGCATCCTTCACAATAAGGATTGCTGTCCCCATTTTGCCAGAGTTGGACATAGACGTGCTGAGCGCCCTGGCACTGCTTTTACTCCAAGGTCTCATTTGCAGAGGTTTTATCTGGAAAAAAAGCTGCCCTGTGTTCTGTGTGTGTATATTCTGACAAGTGTGTGTCTTTCAAAAGCTCATTCATATATTTAAATATCTTGCCATCTCAACAAGTAAAAGGAATTTGTGTCTTACCCCAATAACAGTGCCATTCATAGGGCAACCATTCAGGGGTGCTGAAAAAGAACAAAGTATTCCACTTAGCATTACCATTATAATGACAATTCCAAGATTTAATCAACCACAGCTATGCTTTTTTGACTCAGTACAGTTCCACCTTGAAGAAATTTGTATCCAGTTTCACTGTAAAAAGGCATAACTGAACCCCCTTATATTATACCTTGAAAGGCAACAGTCTGTCAGAGCTATACTTGATGCTGCATAAAAATATCTCTGGCTGAGCTATTTATGAACAAGTACATGGCAGAACATAAACCTTCCCCTCCAGTTCAAGCCTCACACTCTCAGAAGATGAACTCAGATTTTCTGCAAATTAGAGAGCATATATCCTCTCCTGCTCCCACTGCTCCCTTCTCACCCTGTGGTTACACACACACTTGTCAACTAAACATCACTGTGAGTCTTCCCAGACTGAGGCCAATTGCCAAATGTTTTAATTTAGACTTTTGTGCCAAGATTGTGTTAGGAGTCATAGAATCATAGGCTTGGCTTGGAAGGGACCTTAAAGATCATCCTGTTCCAATCCCCTGCCATGGGCAGAGAAATCTTCCACTAGCCCAGGTTGCTCCAAGCCCCATCCAGCCTGGCCTGGAACACTGCTAGGGATGGGGCAGCCACAGCTTTTCTGGGCAACCTGTGCCAGGGCCTCCCCACCCTCAAAGGGAAGAATTCCTTCCTGATACCCAATCTAAATCTCCCCTCTGTCAGTGTGAAGCCATTCTGCCTTGTCCTATCACTCCAGGCCCCTGTCAAGAGTCTTTCTCCTTCTCTCCTGTAGGCTCCCTTCAAGCAATGGACAGCAGAATCCCCCCTCCCCTTTTGCCCATAGGGCTTTGGATGCAGCAGCAGGTGCTTCTGTACTCAGTGCCTGAATTACACAGGAGCCCTTCAAAGTGGGGCTATGCTTCCAAAACATGCACTTTTAAAATTGTTGCTGAGAAACAGAAAATCACTCCATGAAACAATTCACGCTGGAGTGATCCTGTTTGTCATCCCTCAAACCTTACCACATCTGCAGGAGGGACAGCAGTCTATCACTTGGTCACAGCGCAGCTCAGTTCCCTCTGGACAGTCAGGCACATCCATTTGGGTGCAAGAAACATTTTTTTGCTGCACAAAAACCTCATTGTTCACCCGCACACACTCGTTGACAATGCAGCGGTTCCAGGGAGATCGCCACTCCGTGCCAACCTGAGGGGAAGTTGTGAGAGGATTAAACACAAGCAGCAGAATTTGTGCCCCTGGGTAGCGGGAAGGCTTGCCAAAAGCACATTTACTGCATCAAGAGCAGTGTCACTCAACAGTTCTCCAAAAACCCTTACAATGACAATCAGTTTATAGAACATGCTGAGTTTGTAGAGAATAAGAATTACAGGAGTACCCTTCAAAAGGTCAAATAACATGCAAAGAAGGAAAAGGCACTCCTAACTGGAGATAAATCTGCATTTATTCCCTGGTAGCTGGCTGCACTGCACTGCAGCTGAGCAGCCCCTCTTTGTGCTGCAACCTGCTGCAAGTCAGCTCTGCTAAGCCCAAAGGGGGCTTTAGCAATAGGATCTAGACCTGAAACATTTGCAAATGCAGAAAAGACAAGATCCTGTTGACAGTTCTCTCATTATCATCACTCCCAGGCCAGGCCAAGCGGGAACTTCAAGTGCTATTTATGGGAAGAGACATCAACAGAGGCCAGGAGGAAGATGCTGCCATAGTTCATTGCTGGGAGGAGCTGCTCACTGTTTTGTGGTTTTATTCCTTCACTGATACCACTCTGAATATACTTCAAGAATAGCAAAACTGAAGATCAGATCCCCATCTGCAGTGAGTTCAAACTTCTTTGCTCAGAAAGTCAGGAAGCACATTCTTTTAGTGTGTTTAATACTTAATTCTTCTCTAATGGCAGAAGAGATGCAAAAAGACATAGCAAAGAAGAGACTGCAGAGAATTATTAATGTGTTAGGACACTATTAATGTGTTAGGACAAAAAAAAAAGTCAGTGAGAGACAGTGGGACACGAAAGTAGGCCTTCTAAAGGATGAAGCAGAAAAGAATAGTGATCTACATTAAGAAATCCCCTTGTTAAAACCGGGAAAAAGGCAGGTTGAAAAATGACACTTTAACAAGCTTTTTTAAGAAAAAACAGCAGCAGACTGCAATAAAAATTAACTGGGATAATTTAAACAAATAGCTGATAATTTAAACAAATAGGGAGACATTATACCCAATGAACATTCTTTCAAGCTATCATGGCTGAAATTAGTAATTGTACACAAAATATCTGGCCCAGAAAAGGGTGAGGAGGATTTGCACGTGGGCAGGTCACAGGATACCCAAAACACTGTCTCTCAGTGCTGCTTGATGTGTAGAAGAAAAAGCTGATAACGTCTTCATCTCCTTACATGGAACACAAAATAATTCCAGGGGGCTTTTGCTAGGAGGGAAAGCGTCCATCCCACTGGCGCCTCACCTCATGCAAGGGAGGATCTTCATCACCCCGAGGCCAGAAGTGTGGCTCCTCACAGGCAGTTTTCTGACATCTCCCACAGCACTCCCCTTCTGGCACAATGTACTTGTAGCCCTGGAGGAGGAAAGAAAAGGACTTACTTATCCAGGAGGAGGAGGCAAACAAGAACATCAATCCCAGTGTTTTCTTTTATGATCGATGTTTAATGTTAGCAACCTTTTATGAAAAGGAGAGCTTGAAAAAGGACAGATATCATTATGAGGTTTTTTTTTTTAATAATTAAAAAAAATTTATATATAGAACAGTGTTTTACAAAGGCAAATTAGAGGTAAAAATCGCTCTTGTGGCATCTTGGAGGTTAATCAGCACTCTCAGCTGCCCTTCCCATTCCAGAAAATTCAAGGGTGGGATTCAGTCTGAGCACATTCAGACATCTGTGTTTAAGCAGAGGGATGATGCAGGTTGCTCAGATATGTAATCCAGAGACCGGTTTTGTGACTGATTTAATCTTTTCATAGAATCATTTCGGTTAAAAAAACCATTTAAGACCAAGTTGAACCATTAACCCAGCACTGCCAAGTTCAACACAGTTTAAGCCAACATTTTACCTGCAAAAGGCATTTGAAAAAAATTCTACAAATTAAGATAACAAAATGAAACTACTATGCAACACTTGAGATTATGTATCTTATCAAAGTCTAATTCTTAATTATGGAAAACTAAACAAGCAGCATGAAAATTGAACAGTAGGCCCCCTGTTACTAAAGAAAAATCTTCTTATACATCCAGCAAAATAGATCGAAAAAAACCTCAACCCACAGAAACAACAGGAATCCCAATTCCCACTTTCAATACATATTAATCCCCTCAAGGAAGCAGCCAAATAGTGAAACAGTAAAATATCTACGTGCAAGAAAGCAAAAGTCTTTAATCTAATTAGACATAAAATATTCTATATGTTATAGCTAGGCAGTCTCCAAGGGACAAAACATAACTCTGATCTCAGTACAGAGCTGAAGGAAAGATGTTCTGTCACATAATATTGTTCATGTGAAAATGCTTGTAAAACTAAGCATAATTTTATTTTGGTCAAACTGAATTACTGAGGGATTCCCAACTGCTCCCTCCCTTCATGATTTGTCCCTGATTTGCAAGATGAAGCACATTAGAAACCTTGATAATCAGTGCACTTTAATATGGAAGTTTATCTCATATAACTTCAAAAAGTGTGATGGCAGACCTTGACCCAGCTTTGTGAGAAAAGCTGTGCTGTTGAGCATTTGTTTTTACAATACTCTTATCTGCTAAATACATGTCTGAAGCCTCTGAAGTATCACATGCAACTTTCTGTCTGGCAAACTCAAGAGAAGTAAAAACCCAAGAGCTAGTACATGTTATGGGGTTTTTATGGGTTTTTTTTTTTCCTTTTTTTGTGTAGCAAGATAAAAAAACCCTCCAAGCTGTTTTCACAGAAGTCAGATGACACTGTCAAAAATGGTACTGCACAGCTTTAACACCTGGTAATGAAATTAATGACCAGGAGCAGCAGAGAGTCTAAATATCATCCTAGTAATGATTCATTATTAAAGAATGTATTTGATATTAATAAAACTTTTAGTGCCATCTAATCTGAACTGAAAAACAAGTTTAAGGTCAATTCAAACTGGATGACAGCACTGCTGATGTCCTTGATATGTATATCCACGGAATCTGGAGTAAGCAAAGGGAAAAAAAAATCTGAGCTACCCAGGTAGTCTAACATTTTCAGTTTTGGTTATACAAAACCATTGGTTGTTATCAAAACCATTAAAGCAGCTGAAGAAACTGACAAATTCCCATAAAGAACTGGCATCATTTCCACTAAGTCTTTTTATGTGTTTTTAACCAGATATTTTTGATGCTGCAATGTCAATGAACTGTAGCTCTGCATTAATGAGATTTTATTGGAATAACAAATTATTGATAAATGATTGCTATGAGCTGAAACATAGCCAGATACTTTAGACCTAATATTTCATAAAAATTATGCTAATAGAGAAGCCTTTTCTCCATGGAAACTGAAGGGATTCTCCTGAAACAGGTAAAAACTCCCACATCTACCCTTATGGTTTTTACTATATTTGCCATCCTCAAACTTTTTCACCAAACTCTGCACTTGCTTTGTTGTTTTTTTTCTAATAGATTGGGGTTTTATGGTTGGTGCTAGAGAATGATGCAGTATTTAAGATCCACAAGGAACATCAAGTCCAGCTCCTGGCCCTGCACAAGACACCCCAACAATCCCACCATGTCCCAACATTTTTTGAGTTCTGTCAGGCTTTGGGCCATGATCATTCCCCAGGGAGCTGTTCCAGTGCCCCACCATCCTGCAGGATGGTAAACCTTTTCCTAATATCTGGCTTAAATCACATTCCTCTACCAATTCTTTGTACCAATTATCTGTCTATTCCTGTTTGACCATCTAAATATAACAAAGCGGCTCACACTTCCTTTGCAGGATTCCAAAAGTAAACCACAGGGTTTTATAGGATGTAGCAGATGTCTGAGCACAATAAAGATCCCAGCATGAGGTGTTATTACTGCTACAATAGGCAGAGCTGAGCAACAGACAGAGCTGAAATGGGAACTTCAGAAAGTGAACTTGAGCTAGAACAGACATCTGCAATTGAACTTCAGCCATCACGAACACTTATTGTGCAAGTGGTTTAAATGACAGACACTTCAGGATGCAGTTTTTCTTCTATCAAAATGTAAAATAAATTTGTCACTGATGTTCTTGGCAGCAGGATGCGATCCTAAAACAATAACTCTAAAATAAAGTCAATAACACTCAGACTCATGCTCTTAGATTCTGCTCCCAAGATAATCCATCACTACAACACTTATTTTTCTAATTTTCTCTGGTTACTCTCTAAACAAGGAGCCTGGAAAAGGATCATTGCAGGTCCCCACCAGGGCTCTGCTGGTTATTGCAGTGGTTTAAGTGTTACTCACCCGAGAGCAGAACGTGTCACATTCTTTGCCACGACACTCCGTCATCTGAAGCCCTGTAACATCATCCCTCAGACCAGTGCAAGAGCATTCCCTGCATCCATCTTCCCAGGTTGTCCCAACAGGATAGACTATGTTGTTGTGCACACACACCTATTAAATGCAATAATTAATACATCAAAGAACACACTGCTGCTGTCAGGGCACACTGCTGGTTCCAAAAGGCTGCATTTTAAGGTGTGAAACCAACCATAAATTCTGTGGAATATTTTGAATCCCTTAGAAATGCTACAGGTCTTTAAATTGTGGCCAGCCTGTTAGGGAAAGGAAAAATAAGTAAAAACAAAGCTACTCTTTTAAACAAAATAAATTGGAGAGTTTTATCTGCCATAGGTGGAGCTGCTCAGCTTCCCTCGAAGTGTAATGTGACACAATATTTAGGGGTAATAAACAGTAAGTCCTCTAGAAGGAGCCTTGAAGACAAAATTTCTTCCAGCTAAACCATCTGATCTGCACAGATCCTACTTGGAGTTAAAAGATTTCATCCTCATATCCTCAGGCCACCACAGCTACCCCTAAAAATCAGAGCCATCCCATATATTGAACTTTCTATTAGTAAATTTTACAGCTTGGTATTAAAGACAGAACATCATTTATTTTAATAGCTACAGCAAGTAAGTCCCAGAGACATAAAATTAATTATGCAAGGTCATGAATTACTTAGAAATGGACAATAAAAGGTAAATGTCCTGAGCTGCAAGACAATGTAACCCTTTGTTCAGGTTTAATGAAAAAGTTACATTGCCCTGAAATGTCTCCTTTGAGCAACTTTATCTTAAAGGTTAACATAATATAACAACTTAATAAAAGGTTGGCAAAATAAGAAAAATATACCCTAGTGAAGCTTTAGTAGAGTCATAATTTGGCAAAAAACTTAAAAGGGGTGATATAGTTTTTAAAGGACACAACACATTCTCAGGCAGAGACAATGGTAATCAATAAGCACAAGGAATTTTAGGTCTAAGGTGTAACAAATAGTTCAATAAATTTAGTGTGGGATTGGAAGAATATATAGTAATGGTAGTGGTCCCAAAGTCTGTATGTCTGTTACTTGAAAACAAAAATCACTTCTGAAATTCCTGATGTTTGAGTGACCTTTCAGTTTCAAATATTTTTATTTTTTTAATATTATCTCAAAGTTACAAAAAATGGACTGGTTATGTCAAAATAAATTACTGTAATAAAAGAAGCAACAGTACGAAGTAGTAATGTGTTTCTTTCAGGCACTTGTAAACTAAAAATGCCTTGGTATCACTTTCCAGCAGTCTCATTGGGGGTTTATTCATACCTAGCTGGCTGCCTGCTTGCTCCGGTGTTGCCACTCCATGTGGAAAAGACACTGATCTGTGGAAAAGACATTTCACTTCCCTTACCCGGTCTGGAACACAGGTGGTTGATACACAGCCGCAGTCATTGGTGAGAGACTGGGACAGATAGCCCAGAGGGCAGCTCACTGTGGAGTTCCTGCAGCTGCAGGCACACTCATATTTATCACAGCACTCGGTCTTGACAACGGTCAGCGTCCGATGCGACGGGCAGGAAAGCCTTGGGATGGAGCTGCACATTTCCCTGTTGCAGGCTGGCAGAAAAAGGTGGGCACCATGTCAAGCTCATGGATTTATGGAGTGCTGCCAGTGAACAGGACAGTTCTCTGGCAGCAAGGCATAAATCACCACCTCAAACTGTTATAAATCTGCTTAAAACCTGAGGAGCAATGCAGATATAAAAGGCTCTGGTTCAGGAACTCAGAAAAATTCCTGCCCTGCCAAAAAAATTCTTGTCTCATACACAAACAAAAAGATTTATAAAATAAGCATCAGGGTCAAAGAACACATGTCCAAGAGTAAAGTGTTTCTCTCGTCCTTAATTTGAAAGTGTACTCAAAGTGTCAACAACACACTTCTGCGAAGTCTAGGAAATCATTACACGTCCGTTGGCACCAAAATTAAACCTTTCAGAGGGGGAAAAATAATGCCTAAAGGAAGTTGTCAATGTTGCTCAAATGCAGTGTTCCAGTGTCACACCCTGCTAGGAAAAATGATCTTACCACATGTGTAATTTGGTCTGCATTCTCCGGGGTTGGTCAGGGCAAGCTGCAGGCCAAACTCACAGACAGGGACAGGAGGCAAATCACAGGAAACCAGGTCACACACTAAGAGCAGAAATCCAGAGAGTGGTTAAAACCACGCTTACTTAGTCCTCAAGAAAAGACACACATGCACACATGCATATCCCCATTAAACTCACACTCAATTGCTGTCTTAGAATATGAAGTACATTAGAGTTCAACAGGTCAAAGTTTGTTTTCAAAATAGCTTAGAGAAGAGTTCAAGCTCGGGTTATGGGGATTAAGGTTCTAATGTTATACTTAATGGGCAAATATAGATGATGCAAAAATAAATGCTTGAGAAAAAAAAACATTCTCATGTCATTTAGACAAAAACAAATTGCTCCATTCCCTTCCTCATCTACTACAGAAAGAGGGACAAAGTTGGAAGTGAATGGAGACTCATATCCTTAGGAGATGTTTGGTTTTCCACATGAAGGATTGTACAACCATTCACTGGTATCAGAAATGCAGCACTGAATGAAATAACTTTTTTTAAAAGGGACTGTATATCCTAGAAATATCTGGTAAAAGTAGAGACCAAGAAGATTCCAGGAGTTTACAAGAACCTACCACACTCGTACTCAGGGCAGCACTGGCCAGGGCCCCTGCGCAGACGAGCGACTTCACAAGGACCACACTGGACAGCTGGAGAAAACACCCATAAAACAAGTCTGGATAAGAACTAGGAAGCCAGGAACCAAAACGTCAATTCAAGTCCAATCACAGAGCTAAATGAATTTACGTTTAACAGTCGGGCAAGGTCGGATTGTGCAGTTTATCTTCTTGTTATCCAGACACGTGCAGATCTCGCAGGGCTCATTCTCGGGAATCCACGTTTCCAGGTGCTGAAGGAAAAAGCCCCAACAGAGTGTTAGATAGAAATTCCATGCTCTGGTCACTGGTATGTTGAGATGGGAGGATGGGAGTGCCTGAGGGTGAATAACATTAACTTGGAAAATCAGAAGATTTATGAAGATTTATCTATGAAGGGTTGGTTGCTCTGACGACAGTAAAAACCTAAGGAGACAATTCTGCAATGACTGTAGCGTGCCAATTCAGTGAAAAATGTAAAGAACACGTGGATGGGATGAGGAATTACTATTGTTTTAAGTGTCAAAAATGATCAGATAAAAATGCAATTGGAGGCTATTGTGAGTAACAGTGGACTGGTGCAACTACATACCATGACTGCGTGTTCAGTGGTAATAAGGGAAACAGCATTATTTTGGGAAATACAGAGACGTGTCTGCTTTCTCTAATTAGTAAGTCTTCAACACAGAAAAATAAATAGTGCATATTTTTGTATTAAGAGTATTTGGAGTGTCACCACTTGACTCTCCAATGGACTGAAGACTGGAAAAGCACTATATCACCTCTAAAACCAAAACCATCACTGTGGTGACTACCTGGGGGTAATGAGCACATTCAGAAACCACCAGTAAAGAGAATGATGCCTTAAGTCTTAGCTTTTATACTTTTTTCGAACTCTATGCTGTTTTAATGTGTAGTTCTAGGTTTCATATCAAGGGTGAGTGAGCTCTCTTCACAGAGTAGATAGACAACACAATTCCTTTCTAACTAAAAATCAAGGTGAAATTTTAGGCTCAAAAATAAAAACAATATGAAGAAGAGAGAAAGAACAAGAAAAAAAAAATTCAGACTTCATAACCTGAAGCTGTAATTGGATAATTAACTCAAATATACTGATGGACCAGAGCTTATAAAAGTGTGAGACCTCATGACCAGACATACTTTTTTTTTTTTTTTGTGACCATTGC
>VXBQ01006211.1:829977-844923 GCA_013400175.1 Phainopepla nitens | reverse complement strand
TGACTTGGATGTAGCCCCAAGGAGTTCTTACATGGCCCAAACTGTATCCTTTCAATAAATACCTTTTTATTCTTTTACTCTGTCTAGTCTCTGTTTCCAGGTCAGCCTTTCTAGGCAAAAAGAATAATTTTTCAATTACTGCCCCTTCCTATGAGAGCAGAAATTATTGATATTAAAGCTGCAGTTATCCACAAAGAACTGTGCACAATTAACAACCAGGTGAATAGGGAGGTAAGAGTGGACAGATGCATTATCAGACATTTTAATTTGCACAGCCAATCCAGGTTCTAGGTGAAAACATGCAGAGCAGGTCAGGATGCCACAAAAAAAATGCTGTCATGTAGAAAACTCTGGAGGATGGTATAAAACTAGCACTCTGATAAGCCCTTTAGAGATAGGAATTAAAAAACAAAAAAGGACAAATCTAAGCATACTGCACCTATATTCAGAGATAGTTATATATTTTAAGTCACTCTGTCTGAGTGTTGGGATTAAAATCCCATAAACCCAAACACAATCTACGGTAGAAAAGAACAGAGGAATGAACACCAGAAGAAAAGGAGGTGGTTAAGGAAATCCTGACCCAAGTGCCTGTTGTATTGCTCACATCAAGCCTGCAATGATGGAGAGGGAAAACACCTACATGAGCTGATCCTCCCCTGTCCTCCACCTCCTCAAAAATCTCGGTAAGGATCTAAAGCCCATAAAACACCGCAATTAAAGTCCCCTTTCCTTCAAACACTATGACAAAAATGTGGATTGAAGAGGACTATGTATGTGCAAACTCTAAGAGCTGAGTAGCAGGGGATGAAGAGGAACCACCCCTGTTACTTGGAACAGGGGACACAGGGAAGAGTCTGGAACAGGGGCACGCTCACTGTGTGATGCTGGAATCAACAGTGTCTTTCACTGCAGTCTGGTACCCAGCATCCACAGCTTTTCCCATCCCATACTGCCACAGACAGGGCTGCCTTAACTAAGCAAAATGGATTTGCAGAAAAACCAAAATGAAGAATTTAACCGAAGGAATTATTCTCCTCAAAAAAAAAAAAATATTTATATGGACAAATACCACTTCACATAAGGCTGACTTGGTCTCACCACTCCCCACCAACCACTGGAAATATTTCACACATTAATTGGAAAGGACCCACAAAGATCATCAAGCTCCTGGCCCTGCAGACACTCCAACAATCCCATCCTGAGAGTTCCTGGAGCTCGGTCAGCCTTGGGGCTGTGACCATTCCCTGAGCAGCCTGTTCAGTGCCCCACCATCCTCTGGGGGAGGAACCTTTCCCTGATATCCAGCCTAAAACTCCCCTGACTCAGCTCCACACACTCCCTGGGTTCTGTCCCTGGTCACAGGGAGAAGAGTTTGATGCCTGTCTCTCCACTGCCCCTCATGAGGACTTCAGTGAGCTTTGCAAAGACAATGCAACACATTTTAAGTAAAGGATTCAGATTTATGATTAAATTTTCATTACTCATAAAAGTCTGCTGAATCGAGATGTTTATCTTGGTAAATATTCACTTATGCCATCACTCTTCCTCTCTTTCCTCTAGACTCCCCTCCACATGGAATTGTCATGCCTTGCCAGGTCTGTACAGTCCCAGCTGTGATCTTTATATCCAATCCCAGCCAATTTCACACTAGGGGAGCTAAATGGGGCTGACAGTCAGCAGATTAGGAGGAACTGAGCTAGAAAATAAAGTATCCAAAGGGAAAACAGATTTACTTTCAATGGTGTGAACTCCAACCACTGCCACAGGTTGCTGTGAATGTAGTTACCTGATGGTGTGTGCCATCCTCACTGACACACTGGGTGCAGACTTCTTCACTAACACAGCTGTCACCAAAAATCACCTTTCCCTCTGGGCAGAAGCAGCCTTCTGTGGGATAATCCTTGCAGACACTGACTTTGGTGTTATTCTCACAGCTCTTCACACAGGCTGTGTGGCAGTGGTCGTACGTCAGATGTGGGGCACATTTCATTGCTGAGTGAGACAGAGAAGAAAACACCACCTTTGTCTAAAGAGATCTAAAGAAATGCAGATCAATCTTTTCACTCAAGCTTTCTTTAGAATTCTTTCAATTTTAGAAAGCCATCACCCAATGAATGGATCTGATCCCTTGCAGCACAAATCAGTAAACCACATTTTTAGGCCACATCAATCAGCAGCAACATATGACTCACCCCAATAATGACACGATGGTTTAGGTGAGTGTTCACTTGTCAAATTTTGTTTCCAACACTGGGCCACAGACATAAGAATTTTGAACCTTATGTGTATGGTAACATTGCATAGTTAAGAATAGCCAGGACAAACTGAAGCTTTGAAAAAAAAATTTTTTTTACTTGATATGCTGCAGTGTTCCCATAGAACTAAAGAAAGCTAAGAAACAATATTTTGGTACTTCAAAACTGAACCTGCTGAATTTCTGCATCTTTTCAAATGAATTGCCTTATTAACAGAATTAACTGAATCAAGGGAAGTTGCATAGCCCTGTAACAGAAAACAAAGGTTTTACTGATGTGTTCACAAACCTGAGGATAAAAGCAAACAAAATTAGGGCTACAGCTATTCAAAAAAACCTATGGACACAGTTTTCATACTGTGTATTCCCCTAAGTCTATTTTTCTCTACAGTTTCAATTAGAAAAAGTGTTTCTTATTTCCCAGTCTGTGACTGCTGTGAGGTTTATAAAACTTTCTTTCAGTCCCCTGACAAAAAACATTGAAAGAAAACCCGAGCTCCCAAACAAACAAACAAGAAAAGCTTCATCAGCTGAACTGTCTTCACACACTCTTCTAGCAGCCAACAGAAACAGGAAAAAAAATGTCTTTAATATTAACTCTTTCCATGTTAAAGCCAATTATTTCATATAATCATAAAATGGCTTGGTATGGAAGGAACCTTAAATACTATCTTGTTCCAACACCCTGCCACGGGCAGGGACACCTTCCTCTTCCACTAGCCCAGGTTGCTCAGAGCCCCATCCAACCTGGCCTGGAACATTTCCAGGGATGGGACAGCCACAGTTGTTCTGGGCAGCGTGTGCCCTTGTTCCTCAGGGAACAGTTTCTTCCCAATATCCCACCTAAATCTCTCTGTCAGTGTGAAGCCATTGCCCCTTGTCCTATCACTCCAGTCCCTTGTCAAGAGTCTCTCTCCATCTTTCCTGTGGGTCCCTTCAGGCACTGGAAGGCCATAGCAAGGTCACCCTGAAGCCTTCTCCAGGCTAAATGCATCTGAATTACAGAGAGTATGTTCAGCCATCCAGGAAGAACTTGTACTGCTTGGAATGTCCCCATATGGCATGACAAGACCTTAAGTAAAATTCTACAAGAATGACAGGGATTCAGTGGACTGGGAGGAGGGAAGTAAGGTAATCCAGAACTCTGCTACTGTTATTAAAAATATAGTGTTAGGGTGATTATTAAGATGTGGTGCCTATTTATTTATTCATTAATGCAACTTGGATAAATCAAATGTTGACAATTTAAATTTTTGGCAGTTGCACACAGGCATTTGCAAGAAGGATGATGATGTTATTGTTAGGACACTTCAGATTTTTATGCAATTAGTGTTAAAATGAGCAACTCTTTGTCTATCCTTGTACAGGCCATGTAACCAGATAGGAATTTGAAAATTGCACCAAGTTATTAAGGTAATCTGCTGACATCCAGCTTTGGATATTACAATTTGCAAAGTCTGGCTGAGGTACTGAATTTGGAAAATGGCTGGCAATGTTCTCCCTCTGCTTTCTAGGACTATACTCCAAACAGACTGTGTTCAGTAACCTATGATCCTGGAAAGATATTTCAAACATTAAGTGGAGGCTTAGGCCAAATTCACACTGACATTCTTGACTTCCTATCCCATCATTCCTTCAGTCTGAGTTTAAAACATGAAAAAGGCATTTGTTTTACACATTTTTTTTTTGTATCATGCCTTTAGGATGCTGGTTCTCCAGTTCTGAAATGAAAAGTATCCAGAGAAAGAAAGCAAAGCAACAAGAAACAACTCAACTAGAGAGGCAGGAGGCGAGAAAACCAACTGGGACATTGAGACACTGTGAGGAGGTAGCTGGGAAAGAAAATGCCTGAACACATGCACATCTAAGGCACTTAACTAAACCAGAAACACTGAGGGACTATCTGAGTGTCTGCAACCATCACTGCAGAAAAGTTAACAGGAGAAAGTGGAGCATAAGCCACTTCCAGAATTATTTGTTTGTACTTAATGATACCTTTCCTTTTTGGGAGATCTTTAGGTATGCCTCCTTATAGAGGTTTCAGGGGAAACAGAAACAAACCAAAAAAAAAAAAAAAAAAAAACAAGGAAAAAATCCAGGAAGAGAAAGTAGAACTATTTGTCTATGAGAATTCAAGAGAGAAGATATACAGAGCAGCAGCTGTCTGAGTGTGGCTCTAGCATGGGTGTATTGCTTGCCTTGCCTTGGTTGGGTTCTGGTAATGTGCAATACTCACTGAACTGCTTTCCCACAACACAAACATTTTACCCCCAAAACATAAGCAAAATCCACGCAGAAGAAGAACTAGATTTGCAAAGCAAATTACAGCTTGTTCAGTCATCCTAGCTGGCATGTCCTGGCAAGAAATGACATCACAGAGAGAGGCCTTTTCCCCATTTTCCCTGTTGCGGAAACTTAGAATCACACTGGCTCTGCCACTACATTCTCAAAAGCTTCACCTTTGATGGAAATGGGAGGAATTTGTGAAACTGTTACAAAGAACAGTCTTATTTTGAGCCAGGTATGACAGTGACAGGCTGGGAAGCAGTTCCACTAGTCCAAAGTACGAGTTTCTATGTCCACCTTAGACTATCCAAAGTCTATATCAAAGCAATGATATCTGCTGCTAAAAGAGCCTGGCAGACTCTCAGCCCAAACCTGGTGCCACAAAGGTTCAGTGGCTACAGAGCCAGGTACTGTCACATAGCTGTGGGTTCCTGTTCACAGTACCTCTGTTCCCCTCTGGCCTGGAATTTTACCAGTTAGCAGTTTACCAAGAAACACTTCTTTCATAACATTCAGCTTAGTGGGTGACCAACCAGTTACGAGATCTGCACTACCACTTGTACAATAAACTCAACCTGGAACATTCAAAAAATTAATATTACACTGATGAGATATCCCCAAAGCAGGGCAATTTCCATTTCAGTTTCAGCACAGAGCAAAACTCTTACGGCAAAGCTCAGGTGTTCTCCAGTCTACGCAGACGCCGTACTCCCGGCAGATGTGAGCGTAGGAGGTGATCATCTCACAGGCCTCCTCCTCGTAGCAGCTGCTGTCCATGCAGGCCTCGTAGAACATGTTGGGAGTGATGATGCTGTGGCATTGGGCGAAGAGGTCCGAGAGCAGGAGGCGGCAGTGGCCGGGCGCGCGCTCGGAGCAGCCGTCCTCCCTGCGGCCCTCACAGACCCGGCCCGGCTCCGCCGCCGTCCAGGCCCGGATGAACGCGCTGCTGTCAGCCGTGACGGAGCCATTGCGCAGCGTGAAGTCATTGGCGTGGTTCTGGTCACACAGCCCTGGCAGGATGAGCAAAGGGAAAAGAAAAATCTCTGAATAATCAGCGCTAAAATAAACCTAGAAGAAAAACAGGCATGGGACAGATGACGCTGGTTGGGGCGGCTCGAGGAATTTATGCTATTCCTTATAGCTGTGTTCAATAGAGGCATAAATACCCTGGGAGATGATCGCTTCCTGGGTCTTGTTTTTCATTTCCTCACTAAAGGAGGTACAGGTTATGCCACAGAAGGAGGTGCAATCTCTGTATAGATTGCACCACTGAGGATACCGTCGAATTAACTCACCCTGGTAGCAGTTGCCCTCTCAAATTTTTCACCTTCACTGCAAGCACTGGTCATATTTCTCACAGAAGTGAATTTGTAAGAATCTTAAGTTAAACCCTCATTAAAAAAAAAAAAGAACAAATCTCCTTGAAAAGATAACTTGAAGCAAGAAAAACCAGAAAGCTGTCTCTGCTGCTCTTTCTAAAGTATTAGGGCATCAGTGAGCTGTTACATTGGGGATGAGAGTAGAAAAATTTACACAGATTTCCAATATTCCCCCAGAAGCGTGGGACCAGTTCACCCAGAGAGTTTACAGATTTGGAGATTCACAAATAGCAATAAAATAAATGAAGTTCAAGCCCAAGAAGGAAGTTGTTAAAAGTACTAACTCTAAAACTTACCACAAAGCCCTTTTGTTCCTGAAGAAAAGCTCTTTGAATTAAGTCTGAGAATAAATTCATTGTTTCTTGGAGTAAATGTGAGATTATGTCCAAGAAGAGAGAACTTGATTTCATGCATTATTTCTCCATAGGCAGTGATTTCAAACAAGCTGCTGGAATAGGGGATAAGAACCCTTTCACCATTAACAGTCACCTGTTTAAAAAAAAAGGCGAGGTCATCACATTAGTTCTAGCAAACAGTTACAAACCAACCCAATTTTACAGTTGAAGCACAATTTGACTTTACAAATACCTGAAGATCCAACTGAATCTGGACATAAGAAACAATTTTGCCAGCTCAAGGTTTCTATTGAGTCTAAAAACATACAGAAGTACTTGACCTTTATCCTGTGAATTACATGAACAACTTTCTAACATTTTCCAATATAAGTGCACTCTTTGAGCACCACATGTTTACAGACCAACAACCTCATGCTGTGAGGTTCAAATGATGCTTCAGTGGAAGTCAAGGTTGTCCAGCACCATGCAGAACTTGGTGTAGGTGTTTTGGTCCACTCCACTTTGCTACATGAGTCAGAAGAGATTTTTTTAGCAAGTTGGCCAACTCCTGTATGTCTGAGCAGCCAGAGGCTGAAAAATGGGTTGAGTTTGAATATTCTCTGCTTATAAAACAGATGTAATGCATACGAAGCTGCCCTTTCTTCTAATGCTGAGGTTCAGTTGCATATAAGGTGAGAAGCAAGTCCCTAGACCTGCAGCTGGCCAGTCAGGCACAGCTCTGTGAGGAACAGAGTGCTATCCCATGAACCAAACATAGCATGAAGGACCTCTACCAAAAGAGGAGAATCAGAGTGCAGTATGTCCTGTCTGTAATCCTGCCTTTCTGGCAGGAGTGTCAGGGACACACTGCCAAATCCCATGTTCTTGACATTGGCACACCAGCACCACAGGGAGACCAAGAGGAGAAACGTGTCTGGCTCATTATGTGAACACTGATTGTACCATGATATGGAGAAGAGATGTTAAAAATAGGCTGAAACTGGATCAAGGGAACAGATTTGTCCCCATGACCTGAATTCTGCAGCACGAGCAGACACAGCACAGATGAATTCAGGGTGTGTGCTTACTGCCATGTCACTGAAGAGCTGCACTGCCACACCACGATGCTTCACTTGGATGGAGTCCATGCAGCTCATCCTGGGTGCTGCTCTGCATGGCCCTTCATGGAGCAGGACTTCAACATCGTGCTGCAAGTCTTGAAATAAGGTGTAGGAGCAGTTGCCAGTCAGCTTAAAATTCAGCCCATCAAAAGTGACAATATGGTGAGATGAACTTCCTATACAGACACCTGAAAATCAACAACAAAAAAAACAATCTAGGATTTGCTTTTAAATTTTACTGTTTCTTCACAACTGTTGTGGGCATGGGGAACCAACTAACTAGGAAAGAGAGGAAGGTAATGAATTGCAAATGCTGCAGCAAATCATTGACAAGAAACTTTGGCAAATACTTCATCACATGTGGAGGTTTTTTGCAGTACCTTTCTCTAGGAACAATAAGTATTATAAAAGATTTGGATAAAGTTGCAGAAAATCCTTTTGTCTAAAACTTACTCACATTCAATATGATTTAGTAATAGATTTTACATGAAAATGAAAAAAGGGAAAATCCCTTTCCTGTTTGCAGAAAACTATGACACACCGTTCAACCTTTGTATTGCATTATATTCTTTATAGTGTTACATTTTATTCCAAATAACACTATTTTACTCTTATCAGACACAAGTTGATACCCAGGGACTTTGTTTTTCAGACAGGAAACAGGAAAACTGCAGAGAAATAACATGCACAGGATAAACCAATGGCCAGTTGAGAGCTTAGTGTCCTGGTCATTGGGTTATAAACACTTACCTTGTCTTCAAAAACTGGAAAACAAGGAAGATTACATTCCCAGAAGAACCAAAACAAAACCTGATGCTTCTAGCTCATATGTTTCCAAATCTCTTGCTTAAAGGATAATAAGGATAATAAAATCAATGCCAGCAAAACACGTTTCCTTTTTCCCAGGAAAAACAGCATCCAGGAGGAGGGAAGAAGGGAGGGAAGGAGGTATCCCTTTGGAACACTGGAGCATCATCAGATATTTTACTGTAAATGCTTATAAAGTTCATATATAAATAACAATGAAACGAGGTAGCAATAAAACCATGTTTCGCAACCTTTACTTATTCATGTACATAAAAAAAAAGGATAATAGGAATCCTTTTAAATTTCTCATAGGTTTGTGTAGCACAAAATGCACTAATGTGATCCATTTCAAAGTAGTCCAAGAGCACACAACAGCCATGAATCACATTGCAAACCACGCTGCTGTAAAGTCTGTAACTAGTTCAGCAAGCAAGCAGCAGTGCAACTCCTGAACCATCCTCTGAACTCAGATGACCTAAGAACACTTTTTCAAGGACTTCCTCTTTGCAGAAGCATTTGTTACATCACCCCCACTGTCAAGCCATGGCTGGAAATTGTGTTTTAGCTCTCTAAATGAGTGAATCATGAGCCAATTTAGCAGCATTTTAATGAGTGGCCTAACCAGCCTCCTTCCACAAAAACAGAGATGCTGCCTCACACTGAGCTCCCACTTAGCAGCTCCTCTGCTATGCCCATCTCTGCTTTTCTGATTGCTGTGAATTTTGTTTCACACAGCATCAGAATCAACCTTTCCAGCTGCTACAGATGTTGCTTTTGTTGGCACAAAACCACCATGGTTGCACTGAGCAGTCATTAAAAGAGGATTTGACCCATTGGGTTTTTTAATCAGATGGGGAGGGGGGTTGGGGATTTTTTGCTCCCTTCTTCTGTAACATGAAAACTTTCTACTTTTCCCTGAGTAGTTGTACAACCTTAGGTAAAAAAAAAAATTGAGGTATTGTGGCTCATTAAATTCATAAAGAGATAAACAGTTCTTAGCTCATCTTAACTCAAGTGAACTGTAGGGCTTTTCATGATAATCAGCTAATGGTATGAAAGGTTATTTTCATTTCATCCCTTCAGAAGGTTTTTTATGAAGCTATGTCTTGCATGCCAAAAGTAATGCCCTCATGTTGCTATCTATGTGTTTAGGATCAAGAAATTTAATAAAGATGCACTTCTTATGGGTACGTATCACTAAGACTATCTTTTCAACATTATAAAATACTTATGACCATCCATCAAAAATATTTCTACTTTTTCAGAATCTTTTTAGTAATCCAGAAATGTTAGATTTAAAGTGTTTAAATCATCAAATACACTTTTAGGAAATGCCAAAACTTAGGGTGTAAAAAAATTTGTATATCTAAGAGTTCAGGGATCAAAATCCAGCTACGAGCTTTGGTATTTCAAGCAGTGGCTGGAAGAAATTGCACTTAAAGCACCCAGCTCAGCAGAGGACATTTTAAATTGAGATTATATATTGTGAAGAGGAGGTGTGTGTGTATATATATATATAGGGTTCTGATCTACTTCTAAGAAGTAAGCCTATGAATTTAGATTTAAACGCACTTATGTTTTAAGAAATGGATCACCAGCCTCAGGGCTCCATCCTTCTAACCCCGTCAATGTGAGTGGATGCACTTAATTCCTGTTCCTGTCATCCCAGCCCAGGCACCAATCACACAGTGTTCAGCCTTTCTGTTCAGACATTCAGTGTGAGATTATCTGGATTAGGGAGAATTTTTTGTTATGTTTCTATACTACACCTGCTTGATTAAGACCAAACTCTCAAGTCCTGAGAGGACCAAGAATCCATTGCTTGCTTACAACTTGTCAAGATAAATTCCTGGTTTCTCCTATACATCCTCCTTCCCAGCTTTGGAAACTGAGTGTGAGATTCCCTGATAAAACACTGTCACTCTGCCAATGCAAAAAATAAGCTCAGAATGGCCCTGAACTTGCAAGTAGCATTTGGCATTCCAGAGTCAGCTAGGCTGTCACACTCCTAATTATTTGTTTAAAGGGCTGTAAAACAATTAAACAGCTATTCCTCCCACCCTGGTCACCTCTGAAGTGTTCAGTGGCTGAGAAGGTCCACTCAGCATGACATTTGTGGTGAAACATTTCAGGTGATGGGGAGGCACACATGGACAGATACTCACATGGGCACATCCATCGGCAGCCACAGGTTTCCTCCACCTTAACAGCAGGAAGGTTGCTGTGACACACAGGCTTTGGCATCCTCTCACAGTTGATGTGGTGGCTCTCCAGAACCGTGTAATCTCCTGGGAAGCAGGTCACAGTGTGGCACTGGTCTGGTAATGTCCATTTATCACCAGGCTAGGGAGGGAAACACAGATATGCAACAATTGAAACCAAAAATGCAAAGTTTGGCTGGCGTCACAGAACTACAGCCAGAAAGTGAAGTGACCCTGACAGCAGTGCTACTCACATTAGCCTTGGAATAATAAATAATGGAAGGCACTGTATTAAGGACTTCATGAGGATGAGAAAGTTTAAATTAGAAACACTAAGAAGCAGGCTGAAATTCCAAGCTAAAGATAACAGTCTACAATAGGAGATATTTTGTTCCCATCATCTATAGTTAGAGCTTAGCCATCCTATAACATGCATGGAGAGCAAAGTCAACAAAGAATTGCCCTCAGCTTTACTTTAAATTTCAAATCCTTTAGTTTTCATAAGCCACAGATTGTCAGAGCACAGCAGGAATTAATATTTGTTCCAAACTAGGAAAGTGTGGAATATTATTTTATCAACAACTCTGAAACTTTAAAACAGCTCCTTTCTTCTCAAAGGGAAATTGCTCCTTTACCAGATCAGTGTTATTAGATGCGCATAGTGGATTTCTAGAGCTAAAAAATTAACTGTAAAATGTATTAATATATTCCTGTTTTCTATAGAACAGTCTGAATTTTAAGGCACCACAATTATATATTAATAAATGACAGAAATAGATGTGGAGTGTCTCAAGATTCCGATCTGCAGAAAGCTAAGCTCTCTGGCCCCAATCCTGCAGAGCTCTAAAGTCCATAAGTAGGCTGGATGAGTCTTAAAACAGCGTTCATTCCTGAGGTGTGCATTCCCAGGAATATCCCCCAATGTGGCAAACAGCATTTCCCAGTGCTCTCTTTGGAGAGGTGAGCCCAGAAATACCAGAACAAGAGAAATGGTCTTTCTGTGAGCTGGGTAACATTCCCTGATATTCACAAGCAGAAACATGGGGAAGAAAAGAGAATTGATACTGGGCATGGCCATGTCCCATCCTGTCCTTCGCATCATTCCCATAGAAGAGAAGAAAAAAGGGATAAAATATCTCGGTAACAACATAACTCACAGATTATTCTTGTCATTATGAAAGTATTTCTCCGTATCTCTGAGCTATGGGATGCCATCAAGTCTAAACAAGAGCTGCCAGATTTGCAGGCACAAAAAATTACATATTAAATACAGGTAAATTTACTGGACTTGTTTTATATGTTTCAGGACTTTGAAAAGGCAACTCAAAGTTGCCTAATACCTTTTTCAAGCCTGGAGGAGGCTGTGAAAAAGTAACAAGAGGAGCTTTAAGGACAGCAAAAGTATTTATATAGGAAGAGATAGAATGCTTTTTAATTACAGTTGTCTCTCCTACAACTCACTGAAAGTGGAGCACCTGGAAGGATACATATACAGCTGTGCAAGTCTGGCTTCCATACATATTTAATCAGTTTTATTTCACTCTTTAACTGGACATTTATTAGAAAACATCTAAGAGCTGGACAAGAAAAGCAAAGCACAAGACATTAAAACAAAAAAAAAAAGTTGAGGTATTAAGAAACTCCAAGAATCCTAGTGCAGAGGAAAACATAGGGACTCTGAAGAAAAAGACAGCCTAAATCCCAATTGATATGAAGCTGTAGGAGTAAAAGCAGGACAGAAAGGAAAGCAAAAATCAGGGTTTCTAAGCTGTGAAGGATAAGTCTGCCAGGACACTGCAGGAAGCCTCAGACTTCCTCTCTGAGGGAGCTCTGAACCTACAGACCTGGATGTGCACACTCTGTCTTGCTGTGCATCTGCAGGAGAGAGACCCATGCACCCCAGCAGCTCCCTTGGCTGCTATCTGTCAGTTTAGAGTTCGTTATTTGTTTGTTTGTCTGTTCTTTAAACCAAGAGCTGGACAATACTAGAAATGCCATGGTAATAGCTCGGGAATGTGGGGCTTGCCACCTTAAACAGCCTAGAAATGCAAATTGCTCTACAGATCACTTCATGAGGAAAGATCACTATTATAAGACAAAAAACCTACACTTCTACTATCACTTTTATGCCTGCTTCTAAATTTGAAAACAAGACTAACAATGAAAATTAACTATGCTAAAATAAAAAACAAAAAAACCAAAAAAACCTAATTTATTCTAATTGTCTTGAGATTCCGCCAACTGGCAAATTAAAACATGAAACCAGTGGCTATTTACACAGCCTGTGTTTGACACTCCTGCAAGCCCTTGCCATTGGATCTGATGAGTACCAAAAACTTCCAAGGATTCAAAGAATGGCTGAACAAACTCACAGAGGACAAAACTATCAAATACAAAGAGGTGTCACTTGCAGGTCAGGGTGTCCCTGAGTAACAAATTGTTTATGGCCAGGATAAACCAGGGAATTTTTGTATGTATTTATTAACATTGCTTCCCTGGCTCCTATTTTTGGCCACACAATACAGGGGGTTGGATGGATTTTTGGCCTGACACAGCATATTTGACCTGCTACTAACAATGATCTTAATCAAGAATATTCCTTCAGTTCCAGGGTAGGGGTAATCACAAAACAAAACATGAAAAAGTAACAAATTATAATATCCCCGACACTGATAGGATTTAGGCTGAGATTTTTGATCCTGAGAACTCTGATTTCCTGGCAAACTGCAAGAGATCAGTTCCCACAATCTCCAGGTGCATGACAGACATCCCGGCTGGGGAGCTGCGCCTCCTGCAAGAATTCTCTGAGCAACGCCTGAAAGATTATGAAGCTGATAGAAAAGCCTGTGTTTTCTGAATCAGAGAAGGAAAAGCCTTGATTCTTCCTCCCTGTGGATTTGTGGGCTGTGCTGGAAGAGAGGAACAGAACAGTGGCACCTCAGAGCCAGTGAGGCACAGAAGAGGATGCTGCACACAGAGGCAGGAACTTCCACGGCGTCCTGTAGGATCCATGGGATGCTCCAGAAGGCTGTGGCCTCACAGTGCCTTCTAACATCTATTTTTCCTGGCTGACAGAAGAGGCAACTCAAAATCCCCCTAAAGGCTGCCATTTGAAAGTGTGGTTCATTTTTATATGGACTGCAGCCCGGTCTGTTTCTTTCTAAAAGCATTTCAGCCAGAACGGAAATTGTGCTTTAAGTTTATCACCCCCAAAAATGAAACCTGGCATGTCTGAAATTCAAGTTTGGCCTTCCCAGCACTTATCTACACATACTTGTGTCTGCTTCTAGGAGCCCTGAGGCCTGGACACATGCAGTTCATACAAAATCTGATTTTTTTTTTTTTGTCTTAATAAATAAGTCTTTCAAGTTCAGTTTTTGTTTGTTGAGTTTTTTTTCTTAATTAAGCTGTCAGCCTCAAAGCCATCAGATTACACTTAGTGTCTGATTTAGCTAAAGCCTTTCTGTGTTTTGACCAGCTGATTGAGGCCAACCATGTAAGGCAGCTTTGATAAATTTCCTCTGTTTAGTCAACAATATTCCTTTATTGGCCACACCCTTCCTCTCAGTCATATCTTCACAAGGGAAAAACTAAAGGAATATTTTTTTATGTACTGGAAATTCAAAATAAATCCCAGAGTAGAACTCATTACATGATCCCTACTAGTAAACATGGCACAAGCTTATGCCAGTATTTTTAAATGCATGAAGCATCATATACCCTGAAAAACTTAGACATTTCACCTGAGATGAAGAATCTGAACCATTTATAACATCTGGAACATCACTTTCTTAGAGTAGGATCACTTTTGAGAGATCAGACAAGTTTACTAACATTTCTGAGCATTTTCTCAGGAACTTAATAAGAACTTTTACATAAACAAACTCCAAGAAATTTGATTCCACTGCTAAAGAGACAATTTTCCCTAGAGACAGAACAATCAAACAATAATTATCTTCCTGTAAAATTGTCATAGGGACAAGGTATTTGTAATTTTAGCAGAAGGACAAGGGCCAGACAATGATGTTGTCCCTGCACATGCACCTTTATTTTGGCCATGTGTAGCTGTCCCAGAAGTCCTCTCACCAGGAGATGGAAATGCATTTTTTGTTGTCAGGGAAGACAAACACTGTCACAACTTTTGGTTCTGCACTGACTTCAATAACATTTAACACTCCCCAAGATGAGGTGATGTTAGAGGAAGCCTCCTCTGTGTGCCAAGTTATCCCACCAGTTCAGCATTTTCCTCTTCCAAAATCATTCTTAATATTGTCCCACACTTTTTGTTTTCGGTTAACTGTGAAGATATTCATGTTCTTACACAAATTTTGCAACTTAAAAGCCAGATGGCCAATCCAGGCAATGCACTTACTTTCTTTTTGTTTCCATCCTCATCTATGCATTCTCTGACTGGGTCTGAAAGAGAAGTAGACATCTTTTAGTCATCCCACTCCCTTATCAAGCCTTTCAAGTAGTGGTCACCAAAAAACAGATTGCTTACTTAAAAACTTGATTTAAGCTGTGAGAAGTTCGGGGGGGGGGGGGGGGGTTCGCCGCAGT
>VXBQ01006211.1:725404-829807 GCA_013400175.1 Phainopepla nitens | reverse complement strand
GGGGGGGGGGGGGATTGTGCTAGAGTGTGTGAATCTGTACCTGAAGTCTGCAGGCATTTGTCCAAAGTGTACAAGAACAAGTCACAAAAAGGCATAAACAATGACAGTGGTCCCAAAATCCTCCATGAGCAATAACTGGGCTGCAATTCTACAGCACTGCTTGTACAGACACAGCTCTGCCCCGATGGTGCTTAAAGGATGAGCATGGCTTTGGCTCTGAGGCAGAGTCCAGCCTTCCCTCAGAATCTTGTGATCAGTTAGGAATATTCCTGGAAATTGGCAGGTAATGAGAATTTCCACACCCACATTTATTAAATGCAGAAAGATGAGTAGAGCATATCTATGTAAATAGCTGCAATAAGAACACTCAAGTTCAGTTTCCTTACATTCAGTCATGATTGTGATGAGCATTTGTTTCATATAATCAGATAAATGGCCACAGGGTACCCACTGAATTGCAGTTTCTATGTTGTGTGCTTTCATTACACACCTAAAGATATTTTGGAAGAAATTTCATTTTTGTACTATGGCATGACAAAGTCTCTAGGATATTAAACCACTGACTAGCAAACTCTTTGTAGAACACTAGACTATGCTATCCTATATACACTCCCTGCTCTGTCTTTTCTAGGATAAGTAATGTATTTTCAAATCATTTAGGAACTCTTTTAAACCTTTTTTTAATGGTATTATTTTTGGTACACTTCCATACAAAAGGCAAGACTCCCTCTGCACGACAAATCCAACTGTATGAGTCTAGAGGGGAAAATTATACTTTACAGATTGTATGAAATTTATATAAAACAAAACAAACAGGAAAAAAATCCAAACAAAAATAAAACCCCACCCAAAAAATTTGCATATAGTTTTTTCACCCCCTATCAAAGTCTCCCCATCAGCAAAAGGGAGAGCTAAATTTGTCAGATTTTAGGTGTTGAAGATGTCCATATTTCAAGGCTTTTTGAGCTGTTGGAAAGCTTTCACAAAAAATACAAAGTTTTCACCTCTAGTACTGATAGGTTATAGCACAGATTGCAATAAGAAAAAAGTTACTAGTTCCAAATTTCTATTCCCCATCCTATATCTTGGATCAATGTAATTTACAGCAAGAAAAAGCACATATTTTACAGTGTGAAGAGAGGAAATGCATCTTTAAAAGCTTATTTTAAAGGAGAGGAAAGAAAATGGCAGCTGTTTAAATCTAGAAAATGGCAGCTGTTTGATGCTCTGGAGAGATTTTAAAACACCAGGAGCGATCCCAGTGGAGGCTGATCGGATATCTCTGAGCTGGGCTGTGAACACTCTGCAGCTTCCTCATTCTCAGAGGTCCTTGGCTCCACAAAAAAAGTCCATTTATTGTAGTGGAGATGTAACTAAGCCCTCGTAATGCTGGCAAAAACCTGGGCAATGAGTAACACCACGAGGCAGTGGCTTGTGGTGAGAATGGGTGGATGCTATTGGAACAGGAATAACAACAAGATGAGGGATAAATATCTGTACCCAGACCAAGGAGGTAAAAAGTAAAATCCTGGTCAAAGTTGAAGCAAGGTTCCTTAGAGGAGAAGTGTTGTCATCTACAAATAAATGAATGCTTGTTTAAAACATTTTACACCTTTTTCTCCAGTATCTGTTTCCCTGGGAAAGCAAATTCTTTACTATTTTTCATTTTGCCTCCTATTTTGGCTGAATTTTCTGTAGACATACACATAACAATGTCTGAAAAACACATAACTTGAAATCTTTGCTCACAACATTTCTGAAACATGCCCCATTCATTCATAACAGCTTCAACTTTCCTGGTGTCCTTCAGTTATTAAGCAGTCCTGAGCACTGATTATCAAGATTTTTATCAAGATTGATTTTTACTAAGATGGTAGCTTGAAAGTTCAGGCCTAAGCAGTTCTAAAAACCTTGCTGGAATTGGGCTAACTGGAATGGCAGCTGGATACAAATATAAAGGGCTCAAATTTTGTTTCACACCTAAGTGATGGTGGTGGTCTAGGTCAGTATTTGGAATGGTGGTCAGTGGAACACTAACAACAGAGTGTTTGTGTTTGATTGTTGATGAAGTCTGATTGCCTTCTAATACCAAGAAAAATCACCCTGGCTTTGCATTTTGATTTTTGTGTTATGCTACAGACACGAGGTCACAACTTTTGGACTTACCCATGCACACTTTTTTGATAAATTCACTGTTCAATGTGATCATAGTGGATAAATCTTCAAAATTCTGGAGCTTCATGATTCTGTTAGCAGCAGAGGGCCCAGCCAAAGTCCTCAGCTGCCCTTCATCATATCTGTCCCCAACACCAATTGGGAACAGGGATACCCCTAGGAAAAGAGAGGGAAGGGTTTGAAAGAGGTAAGGCACAGAAGAAAATCATTGCTCATGGATGTGGAGTGTTCATCTCTGGAAGTATTTAAAGGATGTGGCACTTGGCAGTGCTTGGTTAATGGTTGGACATGACAATCTTAAAGATCTTTTCCAACATAAAGATTATATCACTTTTAATTTTTTATTTGCTTTTTAAAAAAAAAAAAATCAGGGAAAGTTTTTCTCTAGCACTTAATTTTCATGTGTTACTTGCATCATTCCCCCCACATTGGCTAAAGGCTGAAATGGTGCTGCTCTAATCACACTGTTAGCTAAGATGAACTCTATTAGTCCCAAGTATAATAAGATCATTCATGGGCAACAAAACACAGCTGCAGACTTAATGACAACATCTTCACTCCTTTTAAATGAAAAAAAAATAAAAGAAAAAAAATAATTTCAATATGCTGTTCTCTTTTTTCAGTTACATGGCAATTGGATTATTTTCAAACCATTTAATTAGAAATAACAGTTGATAGTTGTTATACAGTCCATGCCTTATTCAATAATTCCCAGAGCAACCTTTAAATGAAGTCAAAGTTCCTCAGCTGAACACCTGAGGAAGCTGAGGCACAGAAACAACAGCCAGAAAACTTGAAAAATCATCAAGGCAGCACAAGGATAGTGAAAATAAATTCCTGTAGAGGTCACTGCAGAATCTGATCAAAACCTCCAATTATTATTACTATCATTATTATCTTTATGATTATGAGGATTATTTTTATTTATCATTATAATTATTAGAGTGAACATTTCAAGTTTCACTGAACTGCACCAGTATTGAATTTATGATATTAGACCACATTTCTGCTATCCCTGTCTACCCATGGGATCTCGGTAAACGAAATGCTACTAATTTGTGAGTCCTGGGGAAGCTGTCAGCCTTAATTGCAGATGGGTCCTGAATTTCCCAGTACCTTAAAGGCATCTTCATCTGCATGAGGCATGTTTTGTTCAGGTCTGTTCCTTACCACAACCTCACACACAGTAACTCCAGAAGTTACTTGAACACACCAGTGTCTTAATTTTCCATCTTTTGTTCTAGCTCATTACTTAAAAAGTACCAACTCTACTTATAAATAGTGACAGTGAAATGAGGTTTACTGTTCACTCTTGCAGAAAGGGCAGCAGCCTCCAGAGCATCTTGGGAGCTCCCCGACACGATGACGACCGCAACCTTTGATGCGCTGGCTCTGCCCCCGTGGGATTCTGACATCGCATTCTGGACCACAAAATCAATGGCATTTCCTAGGAAGAAATGAAGAGAGAAATGAGAGATATGATAGAAATAGCCTCTTGCGACTTAAAACTAGATCTTATATTGCTTTAGTGTGTTACGCTAGTAGATAGTGAAAAATATTTCTTCTTAAAGGACTCTGAATGTCTGATTTATTGCAGCTACATGAAAGATCTCAACTATTAAAAACATTCCAGTATTTATTAAGACATCCAAACACAGGAGGACCATCCTTAACTTCATCCCAGCCTCTGCAGTGAGGGGAATGTTTATCCCTTTCCTTAGCCACTATAGCAAAGTTACACTCCTCACTAAAGTAGTTACCTTTCCCAGAAGTACTGTCATCCCTAAAGGATAGATTGTGGAGATTATACTCCTGCTTCGAACTGACGAGCAACACTGACATCCAGTGGTGAGCTGATCCACAGCCTGGCATCATCCTGAGCTGCTCATACAAGTTGTTCTCGCTCCTATAAAAGATCTAGAACTTCCCTAATTTCACTGACTTTCCCCACAGGTGTGAAAAGCCTAATCTTGCCTCCACACTACCAGCAACCTCTCCGAAATTTAAATTCTGATTAATCCATAATACAACTGGGTGATCCATATTAAACTAAAAACAAACAAAAAAACCCAAAACGACAACCAAAAAAGAAAAAAAAGAAAAAACAAACACAAAAAAACCCACAAACCAGCACCAAATCCCACAACACTTGCAAAGAAATTCTACCTGAGCTACCAAATCACGAACTGGCTTAAAAGGAAAGCTGCTGCTCCTTCATTTAACATCTGTGAACACTCAGGCAAATTTTTGTTGATAATTATGACATCAGCAAGAGAGCACTTTGTTAGTACTTGCATTTAGACGTGTATTTGCACAAATATTTACACTGGGAATCATGATATGCAGCTTTCTTAAAAGCTCCTTTGGGCTTGGAAGTTATCAGGTCAGGAAGTAGAAATAAAACTGGGTGAATGATGTGACATTCAGGGCAAACAGTGACTGGTGAATAATAAACACTTGAAAGAGTATTTCCTATGAGTAATCTGCAATAACTGTGGAGCAAAAATAGGTCTGCCTAAGGAATTCACTGTAAAATTTATAATAACAAATGTATTTGTAAAACACTGGAAGTCAGCCTGTAGATAATTCACCAGCACAGTACAACCTTAGCACACCTCAACATTTTGTATGCTTGATATCTTCTTGCACCATGTCCCCCCCACCTTTTCAGTGATAGAAGAAAAAACCCTTCTCCCAAGCTGCTGCAAGCATGGACAAACTTTAGGAATCTCACTCAGCACATTGACTATTGATAAGGCTTGGAGAGCTGGGATTGTTCAGCTTGAGAAAGCACCAGAGAGACTCCATTGCAGCCTTACATTATTTAAAGGGAGCTTATAAAAGAATGAGAGCAACTTATTGTAGTGGCAGGTAGGGACAGTACAAGGGGAACAGTTTTAAACTAAAAGAGATTTAGATTTGATGTCTTGAAGAAATTTTTTATTCAGAGAGTCCTGAGGCACCAGTGGAACAGGCTGCCTTGGGAAGCTGTGGCTGCCCCACTCCTAGAAATGTTCCAGGGCAGGTTGGATAAGGCTCTGAGCAACCTGGGAAGGTGCCCTACCCATGGCAAGAGGGTTGGAATGAGATGATCTTGAAGGTCTGTTTCAAACCAAACCATTCAGTGACTCAGTAACACAGCAACAGCAGTTGGATATTCAGTGAAAACCTCAAAATTTTGAATGTTTTTCTACTTGCAACAAAACACATTTTAAAACATCATTATTAGCTGGGTGACAGTGATTCCACCTCACAAACTACTATTCCTGATCATAAAAAATAACTAACCCCAGGTATTAACTCATGTCCTACACAGCTGTCCCACAATCCTTTATATAAATGGCCTTGTGTCTGTTAAGGTAAATATTAGATACAGAATGGCACATTAGCTAGAAATAACAAAGGATAAAACAAAATACAGCAAATAAAGAGGACTATATTCAAAGTCCCTGAGATTGCTCTAGGACGGTCACTGTGCCAGCAGATTGACTCATTTCCCTTTGGTCCTACAAATAATTACCAAAAAAAGTATTTCAGTTTTTAGCTTTCAAATATATTTTAGGTTAAACTTTTGCACAGTAAGAATCACAAGTGATTTTTCATTCATTTGTGAAAAATACTTGAAATTTGTGTATTTGTTTTCTTTAATGACCCTTTGACTTTTGTGTGTTGGTGTGGTCAGCAGCCACTCCAGCTCCATCCTTCTCCTTCTCAAATTGTTAAATGCTCAGAAACACCATACATATTTGCAAACTAGGAAAAAAAAACTCCATTCTTTTTATAATTTCTCATAAAGAAATCAAGTACCATTGTAATAGAACCAGTGACTATTTCAAAGGCCCCAAAAGCAGTTACTCAATTTAATGCATGGAAAATTGGATTTAGCATAGTAAAAACTCTTAGGATTTCTCCCTTTATTTTGAAGCCAGCTCTAAAGAAAAGAGCCAGGTGTCTGAAGACATGATCAAATGAACACTTTTGTCCTGCTAGAGGGATTCAGAAAGTCCCCATCCCAAGCTGGAAGCTGTCACTTCTCAGCTCTTCGTCTCTCCATCTCACCACGGAGGGAAATACCAAATCCCTCAGAGGCCACCATAAAAACTAAGCACTGCTAAAATCAACCAACTTGAATTCTCATACTGTGAGACTGCAACATAACAGAAACCTGACATTTTCATACCAGTAAAGGAAATAGAAGTATTTACACTGAATTAAACAACACCGTGCACAAGGCTTTATTAAGCCTGGAAAGTGTGTTCACAGCATGGAAACGGAAAGACAGTGCCAGAATGGTTTGGGTTGGAAGGGACCTTAGAGATCATCCAGTTCCAGCTCCCCTGCCATGGGCAGGAACATGTTCCTCTAGCCCAGGTTGTTTTCAGCCATTTTAGCCCTCCCCTCAGCCCACCAAAGGTGGTGAGCCCCCAGCAGCCTTCCAGCTCAGTCAGTAGGGTATGACTGCGACTCACTGGGTATATCCAGGGGAAAAAAAAGCAAATAAATTAAAAAACAAAAACCCAACTGAATCATACAGGCTACTTTAGAAAGGACAGACAACTGTTCCAAGCACAGAACAGCATTTTGTCCCCATCCTTTGGTGCTTATGTTTGGAATAATCATTAAATAATAACTATGAACATTCAATGCTGAAATTCTGAGAGTTGGAAAAGGCTTTTTAAGAACCTTTTCCTGGTGACTTGACACCTGATGGATTTTAAAGTCAGACTTGTATTCTGAAGTAACAACTCAGAATGGTTCACACAGAGGTTCCTGCAAGGACTGCAAGTTGATTAAATGGACATAAACAAGCTTTAAGGACAAAAGACAATCTGTTGAATAGGGTTGGAGGTGTTTACTAGGAGTCCACAGGGAATTACACAGATTCTGCCTTATTGAATAGTTTCATTAATGATTTGGATGGAAGAGTTAAAACATGTAAAAAGACATGTTAATCTGAATCACAAATATTGGATTGGGAGCAATCATGGACATCATGGAATTAACTGAACGAGCACAAGGTGCCCTAGAAATACTAGACATATATCCAAGAAATAAAAATTAAGATTCATCCTAGAATTAGCCAGTCTGGAACACAGAGATACTTAATGTTTTGGTGGATGCCTCAGGGAAAGCAAAAACTTCCTAAGAGTAACCTTTGCAATTATTTTAATTTTGTCTGAAACAAGGAATGAAATGTAAAGCCCCTGGAGGGCCTGTGGAGTTGTGACAGACCAGGGATCCAATTATGTGGAGGTTCCTGCTGGGAACTTCTGAATCTGTGTCTTAAGTGATCTCAGTGGTTTCCCTAACATTTCTGCAACATCTTGACCAAAAAAAAAAAAAGTACCACAAGAGATCTTAATCACCCACAAGTCTTGAAAGCTGCCTGGGAAAGAAACAAAAAAGGAATGGCTCCTCAGAAGCTGAAGGGATACCAAAGCAGCCCACACTGTCTGGATGGTGGGTATTCTAGACTGCAACTATTCAACCAACTACTTGTCTAACCAGGAACAATTCCCCGTGATGATAATCATAGAATCATAAAATCACAGAACAGTTTAGGTTGGAAGGGATCTTAGATCATCTCATTCACGTCCATGCCATGGGCAGGGACACCTTCCACCAGACCAGGTCCATAATCCTGAAGATGGTCTTTGTATCTTAATTTAGGCTATTCATGTGCATTGCATTGGGATTTTTAACAGAAAAAAGATTTTAATTTTGAAGCAAGTCCGCTATTGAAAACTGATCCCACAGTGCTTTTAGCGGTCAGTTCTTGGCATACAAATATTGATATTTTGGCATTAACACACATTGATTAACGTGTGCTGAACTTTTCATGAGCAGCACAAACCTGTCAGTCTAACACCGTTGAATGGAATAGGCCCCAAAAACCTCTCCTCTGCTTTCCTGTCTCTGCAGGTCACAAATCCTGCATCTCCCCTATCATCAAGGGTTTTTGATGAACCCAGGCCCCACCAGGAGCTCATTCAACTCACTAACGTTGTAAGAAATTAACTAGGAAAAAAAAAAATAAAGGGCAAACAAAAAACCACTGAAGGGCAGTGAACTAGGACAGCTCAAGGAAGATATTAATGGCACCCAAAAGTGGCTTCAAAGAGGAGCTGGCACCTCCATTCCAGCAATATTTGTGGAGAACAAGTGAAAGTCTCTGTCAGTGGGTGGGAGCCCTCTGATCAGGACAGCTGCTGGCCTTGGGTGACAGGGGGCAAGATTTTGGAAATTCAGTATAGAGTGCATCATTTGGGGAAAAAAATGAATAAAGAAAAGTGCTATGGGGGCTATTGCTTCCATAGGGGAGGTTTAGGAGAAAGAAGACATTTATACCTCCTTAATCCTGACAGAAAAGCTGAATGCTGCTGATCAAATAGGTTGATAATGATGGAAAGTTGGAGGAAAAATATGAATTTAAGATTTTTTTTTTCTTTTTTTCTTGGAGGGGGTAGGGGAAAAAATATTTCTTTCCCTAAAGATGCATTTGTACAGCTGAGCCACACAGAACACACTTCCTCCAAATTTTGAGGCTGACGCGGGAAAATGTCAGCCGAAAATGAGCAACTTTTACTAGGGCTATAAGGACGCAAAATAATGTTTTTATAAAGTGTTAAGCAGTATTTGCTGTAGGGATTGCTCAATCTGCTCCCTGTGACTCTCCTAAACACCCACAAATGCTGAACAGAGCCACATTTACGTGATTCTCAGTTCTCTTGCACACATCACTTTAGTGTTTAGTTAGTTTCCTTTTTTTTTTTCCAGTTGTTTCTTATGTGAAGTTATACATGATTTCATGATGTCTGAATAGCCCCAGAGCTGCTTCTTGATAGGTTACTTGAGCCAAAATTCGCCTGATGTTATTGAATGGCCCTGCTGCACAAGCATGGGAAAGATTTGTGGTATAGACTGCTCTTTCTTATTCTTTCTATGCCCTCATATACTCGGTAGTTTCTCATTATATCTTACTACTAAAATCTCTCTCTCTCCTGGAGTTTCCTTATGGCTAAATGATGCAGGAAAGGGAATGCTTTCTACAGTAAGACTTTTGCAGTGGCAGCAACCATTGCCCTCTGCACACAGAGCTTTTTGGACCAGAATAGCACGATTTGGATCAACAAAGACAGAGTAAAGATTTCACTGAAATGTTCTTCCACCATAGGGCAGCCAGTGGAAATATTAAGCTCTGGTCTGCTAGCAATGATATTTTTTGATGGAGAAATTCAGATCAAGCAAAGGCTAGAAAAGATTTCCTAAGGAAATGCAGTGTCCAGACTGGGCTATCTACACTTGTCAGGCAGCCTCTGTGTTTCCAGAGGCCCGAGCACAGACAGAAGGGCCTGAGTGAGCGTGCACCCCCAGGAATGCTGTCTCCTGCACAGCCAGCCACATTCACACACATCACAAGGTGCAGGACAGCACCACAGTGACTTATTTTCATGACTTCATTTGGGAGGAACTACTTCTACTCTATTCCACTTTGGTTCATCATACCACATCCCCAATCATGGTCTCTGAGCATTTTCCAATGAGACATAAACAAATCACTAGCGAGGATGTCATGTGGCTGCCTCTCCCATTTCATTTCCCAAAGGCCATGTTTGCTCTGTTTATCCTGCAGTTCCGTGTGGCTTTCTCTACACATTACATGGAAGGCTTCACAAACTTATCTACTTGTATGCAACAATTCATCCCACAATGAGCCTATAGAAGTCTCATCAGCCATCTGGTATTTTTATTTCTCCAGGCTGAGAAAGCAATCAGAGCTAATCCTCCTGCGAACTATGGAAGTCAGGTTTTATTTCGCACTTTTCTGCACAAATAACTCTTTATAGTCCAAAGACTCCAAAAATCTGTGTATTCCTCAACTTTTACAGGATCCTGATGCTAGGTGGCTGCTGGAATAAATGTGGTTCCAGAAGAAGAAAATTCTCCAGCTATCTGGTGAAAGATGCTGTAGGAGAATCACTTTTTGCTGAACCTTGCAACTGATATTTGTGCATGCACCAAGTTTCCACAGACCTAGTGGGAAATCTCTGATGTTTTAGCACATGAAAACTGAAGTGGACCTGTCTGCCTGGAACAGAAGATGGCATTTCCCAAGTAACTCTTCAGCTGAGGTGTTGCCTTGGGCAATTCTTGTTCCCTGCTCCCTGGCACTATCCCCAGCTCTGTGCGAGCCCAAGTCCCCATGAAACCAGCATGGCAACTTGGATGAGGGAAATGAACCACACAGAATATAACTCTCACTTTGCTATTTTAACCAGATGGGTTACACTGGCTCTGCAAAAACATCTGGCAAGGACAGCTCCTGAAGTCAGCATGAACAGTTCTACTCCTAAATGTCTAATCAACTAACCAGCACTGAAAGGTTAATGATCAAAGTCTTTACTTCTTAATTATGCTTTGCTTGCTTGAAAGATAATGAATGCAAATCCTGAGCATTACTGCAAGGCTTCTTTCCAAAATACAATAAAGACAAAGCATAATTTGTGTAACTTATGAATACATTTTAACAGAGAAAATTGAACCATAATAAAAGGTTGCACCTTAACAAGAAATGCCACTACAATTACACAAATCAGTGCTTGTAGCCACCCTGTATTTTTTGGTCCCCCCTTGCTTAAACACCAATATTCACAAAATCACTCACCTAGTCTGGTAGGACCTTGCTCCCTTTGTTGAATGGACTGCACCATCTCTACAAGCCTGTCACTCTCTTGAGGCATGTTCCATGAAATTTCTAGATTATTTTCCTTGGCATACTGGAGAACTGACACGTGAATTGAAGAATTGCCTGAAGGAGAAAATAAACACTTTAGGCAGTGCATGTGAATGTCTTAAAATAAATCTAAAGAAGATGTTGGCATTGTGATTTACATTAGGCACAAGTGGACAGTGGTTTTCCCTAGAGTGTGAAAAGACCAAAACTGAACTATTCCCTGGTGAAAAAAATATGCAAGTACTGCTGGCAAAATTTGCTCTTCTATCTGGAGTCAGCATGCAGTATTTTTGCCCAGATCAATATGACAGTAAGTGGAGAATTTCATTTTATTAATCTCCATTCAGTATTATTCTTTTTCCATTTTAAAACAGTCTAAACGCTCCCCTTATTTTGGTGTTGTTTTTTTTTTTTCCTCTAACATGCATCTTATTTTGCACAAACAGCAGATTGATGTCCCATTTGTCAGATGGGCCAAGCTCCCTGGATCATTTCATGCCCATTTCCCTCTCTCATATAGCACTAGAGTGATGTGCATGGAACAAAATGAATCCAGGGAGCTTGACCTGTGAAGCGGAATGAAGAGAAATTCCAAATTATGCTCCTCTCTGATATCCTGATTATACATTATGTAAGTAGTACAAATAAAACTATTAACAGAGCATTTCTATAGATAGTTAAAAATACCAGATTTGGAAAACTGAACCGGGCACTATGTTGTTTATAGTGATTGGCTGTACTTCTCTTCATGGCCTCCTACTGAAGGTATTTATGCATAGAGCACAATGAGTCTTTATCAATGCTTAATAAAACATGTATGAACACTACCAATAACAGCAGTTGCTCCATGGAAATGGTTTAATGCTGGATCAAAAAAATACAATTCTGATTTAAAAAAACCAAAATCCATGTTTGTTAAATACTACTGGGAAAACACAGGATCCTGCGTAGCCCCTGCCATGCAGATGGACCTGGTACAACCCACACAATGTGTTAAACATCTCCCTGTGCCACATGATCCCTTCATGTATGTGCAGGATACAAGGCATTCTGCCAGGGAGGCTGCACTGATAATGAAAGATAAGGAATGGCCTAACCAGAGGGGTGTCCCCCTATCAGTACACACTCTGCAAGCACACTGAGCTTAGCACTCCCAGAAAGTGTCAGCCGTCCCACATGGGTCAGGAAATAAACATCTAGCAGCCAGTGTTTCGAGGGATTGGAATGAGTAATTTAAAATTAAGAACTGAAAAATCTTCACTGAGAAGCTGTTTTGTCCCCTGCAAGCAAAAGAACACAAAACATCTTTCTGTGTTTGAGCTGAAAGGCAGATACATACCGATCACAAGACTTTCAATAAAGGCCCGCACAAAGCTTTTCATTTCTTCAAACTCCGACGCTCCAATATTGGAGCTTCCATCCAGAAGAAACATGATGTCCATGGGTTTGTTGCACAACTCTGAGGGTGAGAGGGTGGGGGGGAAAAAGTTATTTTATATATAATAACCAAAAGAAGCATCTGCTAATGTGGTAGGAGCCGAAAGGGTAGGTCCAGTTATATTTTGGGAAAACAAAGCAGGATCATGACCAGCTGAAGCAATAAGTGATGCCCCTTTAATGAAAGCCTTGAAATTCATATCCAGTGGGATGCATGGATATTTCATTTCCTGCTTTTCTACTGATTCTGTTTTACTCTCAGGGGACTAAAACAAAAACCAAGAGCAGATGACAACAATAACAAAAAAACTCAACCTAAACCAACAACAAAACAAAAATAAACAAAAAGCACAGAACACCTACCTCACCCTAAGCAAACAAAAGAAAAAAGTATGTGAAAAATCCAATATTATCTCTCCACAAAAGATGAAGTATAATTCTACATTATTCTAAGCAAGAATAATAATAATAAAGACAGGAGAATGTTTCTCTTCTGGCACTCTCTAATCTGTGTGAAAGCTGCTGTACTTTGCTGACAAAAGGACACAAGGACTGTGAGCCTGCAAAAAACAGAATGCAGGGCTGGGCTCAGTTCTGCTAGATTGAGGCAGCATCCTCTGCCTCCAGAGAAGATAAATAGTCCTTCCTTGGCATCGTGACAGCAAGACATCAAACCACACAAGGGAATCCTTCAAATTTCAGTGACACACAGGGTAAACAGAGACCTGACAGAGGAAAGAAGAAATCACACAGAAGATTCATCCAATCTTACCTGTGATTTCGGTCCAAAATCTCATCCCACCAGAGCAGCATGACTGCAGCACTAATCCAGGTGCCTCTTCAATAAGTCTGTTGTAACTATTCAAGATAATTGGATCATTAGGCTGACTGATCTTTCTGAGTTCCTGGATATTGGCACTGGGGCTTATACCTATGGGAATAACATTAATGCTCCTGGGAGGTCGTGTGATAACATCAGTGGAAGGACTGGATGACACCATATATACCAAGTGAGGAACATCTTGCCTGCCCCCATTCACTGATGTAAATGTGTGCTTGGAAATATAATTGAGGGCATTGCCAGTGTTGGTAGCCCTCCCTCCCTGGTAGGGTATACTCCTCACTTTCTCAATAATTTCTTCCTTTGACTGTATTTCTCTAAAGGAATACTCCAGACTGACAGTCTCTGAGTACTGCATGACTGTAACGTGAATATTTTCCTGTCCCACATTCATTCCTGTGACCACCTTCTCAATGAATGTCTTGACTTTATTGAAATTTTCCTCCCCAACATGGTCAGATCCTTCCACAACAAAAGCAATATCCAGCCTCTTGGAATGGGGCTTTTTTGAAAGAGGTGGTGGGGCTGTGAGTCCCAGAGGGGGAAATAGGACACTGGACATGGTTGGAGCAGACGTAGCTGGTAACAGAAGACTTTCTTGAGGTCCAAGATCGCACAGGTGATCAATGAGGAAATCTTTCTGATCTGTTAGCTCCAACACATTGCTCACTAGGAAGGCTCTACTACGTGGAAACACCTTTGCTATGTACTTGACTTGCTCCTTGTTGATATGTGGCCCAATCCCCACGGGTACTACTGTGATATCTCTAGCCTTCAAAAACCCAAGCATGTCACGGATTTTTTTTTGAGACTGGCTTGCTATAAATATCACTGCAATTTTAGCAGCATTGGTCCTTTCTGCTTTTCCAAACACATGCAATGCAGTGAATTTAAAGACTTCATAGATAGATGCTTCTTTATCACCTGTGTATCTTATGTTCTGGACAATTCTTCTCATCTGGGAATTTGTTTTGATATCTTTAAGGTGAAGATAGATGGTGGGACCAGCCCTATACACCAGAATTGACACTCGGATTTTTTTCTGGGAGATGTGGAGTTTTTTCATCACACCAATTATGAAAGTCTTCAGCTGTTCAAAGTCTTCCTCTGAGAGTTTATTCGAGCCATCGATCAGGAAGGCCAAGTCCATCATCTTGCTGCATGAGTATGCACTGGCTGGTAACTCAATGTCCTCCTCTGGAATAGGTGTTGTCAGAGTTAGGGTGCTCTCCATGGGCTCACAGTCCATACAGGTTAAGTTCCTCCCTTGACACAGACTGCAAAAATCATCAAGTCAGAAAAATATCAATTTTAAATGTAAAAGGCAATGCTTATAACAACAAATCATCCACACATTACAAAAGTATGCCAATACAAAACCAAACATCTCAAAAGCACCATGAAACCAAAACATGATATGCATAATTTTTTTCCCCTCAACTTCCTACGTGGTATTGTAACCTAAATCCCCTCTGTTCATGGATGTTTGTTTAGATCCAGGAAATATGACCAACTATGGTGCATTTGTCAGAGGAAACTCCTTAGAAGAGTCTTTGGCAGAAGAGGTAAAATCTGTGTCTGGAAATTGTTTAGGAACTACTGAGCATCAGCAGTACAGGAACCTACAGGTGGACTCAACTGGCTGATCTGGCTTGCTTCACAAGGAACCAAAATGTGAGGCAAACTGCAGGCAGCTAACACCAAGTAAAATCCTAGAGTAGGAGAGATGCTTTACCTCTGTTATGACTCAAACCCTGTGCAGGGGCTAGGTTTACACAGATTTTAACCTTACTGAAACTAACAATCTTTTTTCTACTTCTGAAGTGTTCTACATTCCTGGTGGGTTTTTTTTCCCTTGACTTCATTTTGGTTTGGATACAGCTTTGGCACATGTTCATCCTCCACTGTTTCATATGTCTCTCTTACCTTCCTATTATTTACCATGATTTCTTTTTCAGTCCAGTTTTTCATATTAAACACTTTATTTCAACTATAGATGTTATATCTTTTTAGTCCTATGTCTTCCCGCACCATTTCTACTCACCTTCACTACCTCATTCCACCTTCACCTTCTCCTTTCCACCTCAGCTCACAATTTTCTTTCCCTCCCCTATCTCTGCCTTTTCCACTATTCATCCTTCTGCACCACTATGAGCTTTTTCACCTCTATCATCCTCAGCCTTTTATGAACTCATTCCTAATTCATCCATCTTTAGCAAGGCTGTAACACTTCTGCCCTTCTAATTCCTGCCTGCATGTTACTCTTTACTTCCTAGAATCACAGAGGGGTTTGGGCTGGAAGAAATCTTTAAAGTGTACCTAGTCCAATTCTCCTGCAATGAGCAGGGACATCTTCAACTAGATCATGTTGCATGGAGCCATGTCCAGCCTGACCTTAAATATTTCCAGGGATGGGACATCCACCATCTCTCTGGGCAACCTGTGCCAGTGTTTTACCAACCCCTTTGTAAAAAACTTCTTCCTTATAGCTCATATAAACTGAGCATCCTTCAGCTTAAAACCATCACCCCTTGTTCTGCCCCAGCTGGCCCTGCCAAAAAACTTTGTACCCATCTTCCTCATAGGCTGAAGCACTGAAAGGTCACAATAAGATCTCCCCAGAGCCTTCTCTTCTCCATCCTGAACAATCCCATCTCTCTCTGCCTTCCCTCACAGGACAGGTGTTCCAGCCCTCTGACCAGCTCTGCTTCTCAGAGAAAAGAACGTGACTGCACTCAGGCACAGGGTGGAACAGAACTAGACCATGCATTCTCCTTGTCTTACTGGACAGTCCAAGGAACAGAGTAGGAAAAGGCTACAAAAGAGCAAACACCAAAATAAATGCTTGTTTTCACCGCCAGAGGAAACCCAGGATGTACGAACTACATGAGTCAATACTGGAAAAAGGTGCCATTTTCCAGGAAAATACTTCACTTTACATATGGCGCCTTCATTTACGTCCTCTTAATTTAAGTGTTTTGTTCTTTTCAAGTTCATTTTAGTGTCTTCCTAATTGTAGAAGGCACAGCTACTTTTGGCATTAACATGCAGCAACATAAGATTTATTATTCTAATCCTAATATGAATGAGACTCTTCTAAGTTTCCAATTTCCTTTGGATGTTTGCTATGAAATTCATTTTTGTGCAATATTTTCTATTGTTTGTACAGATGGTGTAGGCATCTAAATTAGGTGACAGCTATGCAAAAGGATGTTTCCCTAGTGAGCTAAGTTTTCCTAATGTTCTCAAATCTTTTGTGAGCAGCAGCCAGTGTATCAACATTTAAGATAAATTATTATTAAGAATTACAAAAATTAGAGAACAGAGACTCGTTTAAGAAGACTGTTTTTTGACCTTTTGATGGAACTCAGGGCTCTTCACGTATATTGTTAAAAAGTAGGTATTTAATTGATTAGCCTAACAGTTTCATGTGGGTTTATAGCTCAGTTGCACACTAGCCCTGGCTAGAGACCAGGAATTGTAAGTTTGTACCCATTCGGAGCTTCTGTGAGGTTCAGAGCACTTGGAGCTAAGGTGTTGGACTGGGTTAATAGCTGCTGCAGTTTTACAACTCAGTTTCCATTAAATCTGATCAATTTACAAGTTGGAAAACTCTCTTTTATTCAAAGCATTATAAGTCACTAGTGAAAATATCCATCCACAATCCAGTCATCCAGAGAATGACAAATTTTCATAATATGCCACAGGGCATTAAACAAAATGCAAACAGTCTCTGCTGCATTGCAGCTGGAGGCCCTCATCCTGCACAGTGCACAGCATCACACTCCCTGTCATTCATTTTATCCTGTTTGGAAACGCCTGTATGCAGGATCAGACCATGGGTATCACCTCAACATCTCATGGAAATTGGTTTTCCAGTAATGGGACACTGTTCCAACTGCTAATAATCTCAGTAAGTTCTAGACTGAGTGCACATTCAGACCTTGCACTACACACAGAAATATTTTAGCGTTGGCAGAAGGAAGGAGTCTGACAGCTTTATTGATGTTGAATCACACATTGCACAAAAAGAAGTGGAACATCTGAAGCCAGTAGGGCCACCTACACATGGGAAAAGGCCTTTTTTGAAAGGAATTTACGTATTTCACTTGCTTCAATTCAGCTGACATCCTATAATCCCTACTGCTGTCACTGAAAAACTTCAGCTCTGGGTTATCTGTGAATGGGTACTGACATAAAAGATGGTTTCCAAGCTTCTTTTTGAATGGTATATTTAAAGTTACATCCATAAACTTATTCATGAAGATGTAATTCATCCTACACAAGAGGGATGCTGGTTCCCTGCACAACCCCATCATACCAAGATTGGCAGTGCTGTGGATCATCTCTGTTCAAAACTATTCTCCTTCCATGTGGGATCCTGTCACCTCCAACATCACACACGGGACATTCTTCTGGACTGACACAATCCAGGGACAGCTCATCAAGTATTTTACCTGTTTCAAAACAGCAGAGCAGTGTAAAGATGACAGTTGTCATGAACTGTAAAACTAAGCATGGAGTTAAAAAGAAAACAGTGCTTCTGAGGTGGGCTCAAACCTCCTGAATACTTGGCTTGGTGTCATGGCCACAGCCAATTTGACACAGAAAAGTATCTCCTTCCCTCATAATGGCTTTTATTTAGATATTGAAAGCATTTAATCCAGTGTATAACCTGCAACAGCCACACAGAAAGTAAATATATCTTTAGAATAAAGCACGGAAGATGACAGGGTATTGGTAACATCAGGGGGAAATAGCATTTTTTTATTTTACATGTATATTATTTATTTGTCCTCCTATCCTCTACCTTGTTCTGAGCAGATATACTGGGGCCCAGAATAGCTACTTGGGGTCTTAAAATACCTCATTTGCTTCCTTTCTTCTCTTTCTTCTGCCTATCCCATATTTCCTGTATTTTTTTCCTTTCCCTTTTCTATAAGGTAGTTGGAATAGTTAAGCTGGAAGCTCATGGTCATGGGAGGATGCCAGCTGGGCACTCTCAGGAGCATCTTGGAGGTAATAAGCAGGTGAAGACAATGGGTTTCACTGCTGTAGCTGCTCTGAAGCAGAGCATTTTATCAATTTCTGGCACAAATTTATATCTTACTTTAATCACAGAGTCAACAATCACATAGCCCCTAATCCTCCAGTCTCATCGAGCTGTTCCCATCCTCTCTCATCCTTGCTGGCAGTGGTTCATCCTCCTCTTCTGGGCACCACTTCATGCCCTCCTGTGCCCATTTCCCAAACCCAAACCAAGATGCCCAACCCCCTCCCTCCTCAGCAGTAAGGAATTGTAGTGAAAACACACCAGTGAACCTGTTAAGAAGAAGAAAAGCTGTTTAAATAAATGAAAAAAATGGACTTACCTGCAGGACAGTGCACATGGCACCCTTCCACACACTGTAGAGGACACTCCAAAGCCTGGGGGTGTTGGCATGTGACCGGACAAGCAGGTCCACAGCTGTTATATCTCCATTCACACTGATAATCTAAGTCCTGTTTATTCAAGTCCTCACAGCTTTGTGCTATGCAGGGACAAAATCAGAGGCAAAAAAAAAAAAGTCAAACCAGAATGTATAGCCACCATGCCTCTCAGAATAATAGCACCATGGTACAAAGTGGGCCACATATATCTAGAAAAAGAAAGATATCCACTTTTAAATAAAGATTTTTTTTTTTAACTATATTGTTGTTTGGCTACAATCAGGGCAGGCTACCTCTTCACACTTACATCTTTTTTCACACAATGAAATAATCGTTCCAGACAAGAAATTCTTAGGTTTGGTAATAGCAAGTGCAACTCAACTCCAAACTGTAAACTTTAACTAATGCACACGTATATATATATATATTACTGAAACTATTTCTTCCTCTAGAGTTGGTACCACAGGCTATTACATGCCCTAATTGATAGAACGGGTTTGCCAGGTGCAGAAATAGGAGTGGGATCGTCAGAGAGCTGTTGGCCCAGCCCCATTAACGTGAAATTCTCTGGATGTCAGCGGGGGCAGAGCTCAAGCTGACCAGTCTGAGCCAAAACCTTGCAGGTTTTCATGCAGTTCTGCCTCATGTTTTCTGTACTTACGGCACAGAGTTGGTGACCTCCAGTGAACAGTAACCCCTTTCTGTGCACAGGCGTGCGCGTAGGCCGCGATGGCGTCACAGAAACACGCACAGTCCCCAACAGACTCACAAGCACAAGTGTCGTACAGGCAAATGTCATGGTAGGGCTCTGGATTCACCTACAGGAGGGAACGGCAGGGCACAGGACACTGAGTTCCCTCATCTCCTTCCTGTACATATCATTAACCTTCAGATGGTTTGGCCGCTCCACTTGCCAAGGATCAAGGCACCACATAAATCAAGTGCAAATCTTTCTGCTGATGTCATCAAGGACAGTTTGTGATCACTTCATATTTCTAAGCCTTGTCCCCATTTCTCTCATGCAGCAGCTTGGGTATAACACAGCCTGAATGGTATTGCATTGGCTCAGCTCCCCCTTCCCTCAAATCTCAACCCTTAGGCTTCATTTCATATGCAGTCTCTGGATAGTACAGGAAAATTTCCCTTGGGAAGAAGTTACTTCATAGCTTAATAGGTGTGTTTTCCTATAAAAGTGCATTTTCCCATAAAGCATCAGCTACAGGACAAGGTGAGAGATGAGAACACCAGCCAGCCTCTACCAAGTCCTATGTGCTGTCAGCACAACCACACTTTTTCCCTCATTTGTAATCAATGCCAGCACATGAAACATGTGACCCAATACTCACCAATTTTGTGCATTCTTCAAAGACACTTCCAGACAAAATGCTGCATGATGTTTCTACCATCATCTGCTTCATTATGTTTCCACCACACAGTGGAGACATCAAGGACTGTTCCGGGTTGGGCTTAATATTGTAAGAGACAAGTGGAGATTACATTAGGCTTGTCTTCAGGACTTTGGGACTACTCAAATTGAAGTAAGAGACTGACTAGCAAAGGAAATAGTTTCTTTGAGTAAAGTTTCAACCTGTTGTTCAACATACATAGATCCTGCTGCAGCGGAGCAGATCACCTCCTTGATTATCTCCAGCTCTTACTTGTACCCTGAAGTTTTAACTCAGGCATTTAGATGACAGGAAGACCTGTATCAAACACCCATCCTGACAAATGATCATCCACAACTCCTCAGAAGGTCCACCAGACTTAAAAATATGATCAGATTTTAGCAGACAATACCCAAGGCTGCTGCTGCTGCTGAATAAAAACAGCTCAGTAACCTTCCCTCCTCCCATTTAATTTATCTAAGAACAAGAAGCACGGGTATTGACAGGAATTTAACACAGCAACACCCTGCAGGTCCTGTCCTGTGCCTATGACACTGAAATGAGAAGCTGCTCCTTCTCAGTCTGACCCTGTGGCCTCACTCCTCAGTACCGCAACTTTTTACTGCACTTCAATCAAGTCAAATGAAAAAAAAATTACATTCAGCAAGTTAATACTGTGGCTATGTCACACTTGCATGTAATTAGCAACTAACCCAGAAGATTTCTCGTGGTCAAGAATAAACGCCTCAGTGTATTTTTCTGGTAATTTAAATCTTGTAGGAAAAGATCTAAAAAAGGCTTTTTCCACCCCCCCCCATCCCTGATCACTTGGACAAATTTTCAAGGGAAAAAAAAGCATCACCTGAATTAAATGCTTTGTTTTAAAAATGTCAAAACAAGTGTGTTTCATTGCACATTTCATTTGGAAATACTTGGGTTTTATTTGTCAGCTACATACAAATTTATTATTCAACTTCATTCTTTCAGAACTCTGTATTTGGAAATTAGGAAGTAGACTCTTATGTGTCATATAATTAGTACCCCAAGAAATGTCCAGCACTGAGACATGGATAACACTTTCAGAGAGCAGCTACCCTCCCCAAAATTCACATGCAATGATGGATACCAATAACGTCTCCCATCTCCTCCTGTGTCCTTTTTCTGTTCAAGCCTTTCCAACCTGAAAATAAAAACTGAATGCTCTTTACTAAAGAGAATCATATAGGAAGAAATTAACCTGTGCATTCCACACTCTGTAATAGACAAACTAAGATTTGAGATACAGACATTTGAATAGGGAAAAATGAATTTTTTATCTCAACTTCCCCTGGCTGAAAAATTACAGTTATTTTTATTTTTAAGATTAAACTCTAAAATGAGATTTCCAGTGATAGCTGGATTTGAAGCATCTGGGCTGGATAACTCTAGGAACAGTCTCTACCATAGAAATTGGCTATCTTAACATTCCTCTGAAGCCAGGCAGCCCAGAAGCTTTACACAAGTTAATTGACCCTTTAGCAGATTTGAAATCATATTATTTGGCAAAAACATGGGGGGAGCAGTTAATTTCTACTTCTTGTAATCCTTTCAAAGCTCTTTGTCCACGCTTCAGTGATACTGTAAACCACACTAATTAGTTTTCACAGTTCATTCACAATTACCTTTGCAACATCAGCACAGCGGGGATTAACTTTCCAAGAATTCCCGAAGTCAATTGGATCTACTTCAAGATGTTCACTGCTGCTGGTCAAATCATTGTTTTGGATTCCATCAAAATTTCCACACAGACCACACACTTGATCCTTGCAGGGAAAGAAACACAGAAAGCATTAATCTTACCTCTGTAGACCAGCTTAGGGTGTTGATAAGAAGTCTTTTTAGCCTGGTGCTTTAATGCAATGAGGTTTAAAAACTGAATTACCTACAGCCTTGCCAAGGCCACTAAAAGAGACACAGAGTCTGTCTCCCAGAGAACGTGTAGCTCCCATTCCCACTCTGCTTTGTAGGACCACGCTGTCCCCAATGACTCCAGGACTCCTTTAATCAGCAGTGCCTGGTGGCTCTGTTTGGAGTGTGTCCCTATAATCACATTTTATTTTTGGAGATTGCTGTCCTATCACCATGACCAGTAAATCTGCTGCTCTTCTCGAATGCAGAAGAAATCACTCAAGGCATGGTTATTCCGAGGCCCCACAGCACTCATCCTTTCTGTCATAACCCCAATGACCCAGGATTTGGCCCTTATAGTTGAACAACCAGGAAAATACTGTAGTCCTATAGTATTACCAAACAACCCCCTCCATTTTCGAACAAGTGCCTAGTATTCCATGAAAATCTACATTTAAAAAATGCTGTTCTTCCCCAGGGACAGGTTAAGTGCATTCTTTAGTGAGAATAAGAAGTGAAGCAAAAAACACTTACTTTGAAATTGCCTTTTAAGATAATGGAGACTCCCATAGCCAGGTCCCAGGTCACACTGATGCTTTTGCCCAGTAAAATGATGTAATAACGGCCAGACTTGATGACATCTAAATTATCATTTTCACCCTTAGGAGGTACCCTGATGTTTACCTGAATCACAGAAACACATTGTGCTATCAGCAGTGTCTCTAATTATTATTTAGGGTAGGTCATTTTCCCTGTGGGACACATTAACAGGTGCTTCCAATCATGCTGTTCTCCAGAGAGTCGCCAGACACTTTCCAGATGCTCCAAAGAAAACCAGAAATTTGGGATACAAGTACAGTATTTCAATCTCATCCCATTTCCAAAGTCTTTGCATGTGGTCCCAGGGTATAATACACAGATGCCAACATAAAAAGCAGGGCTGATGAAGACAGGGTATACTCAATTAACTACCAGTTTAGTATTGGTCACTGGTTCACTGAATAATTACATGTTGGCTTGGGCTTTTTCTATTTCAGTTTTTTTAGGAAACTTCACAGTTCTGTCCTTCTGGTTCCAGTGTAATGTGAACTGGGAGAACCACATATATATATCAGTGGCCTCTGAAAGACCAGTCTTAGTCAGGAAGGACTTGCTTCCCAACCAGCTACACCAACAAGAAAAATCCAGTGAGATTCCTTTCAGTGTCTATTCATTTTTTCCATAATTTTCCCTTCTCCTGTGTGCCTCTTGCTTTTTCCATCTGGCTGCAAATCCACTGCCTCCAGCTCTCTTAAATTCTCCAGAATTTAAGAGATTAATTTAAAATGCTCTCTTTCACACCACAATCCCCTTTCAATGGGAACGCTAATAGGAATATTAACCACATTTGGAAAGAAAAGTCTGGCATGGCTATTACTTTAAGCACTATTCATGCATTAACTGCTTAGTTCTGGAAAAGGCAGATGAAAACTTTCAATCAGTACAAATAGCAATTAATGTAAGGGAGAAACAAGAGCCCAGAAACAATTTACCCACTCCCTTACTTTGAGGGCAAAATATTTCCTTACCCCACTATTCTTTCTTGCTCAATTCAGTAAAAGCTCAGCACCATAATTCAATTCTTTTCATCTCTGAGATATCAGAAATATTTACGCCAGAGAAGACAGCTTACATTTTCCAAGGATTTCCTAAAGAAGGTCTTCAATGTCTTTAGGGAAGATATTAAAGGATATTTTAGGTACTGAAAGCTTTTTAACTTTCTCCTATGCCCAACATATTACAGTACAGTCACTTGACCACCTAAAAATCTAGAACAGTCTTTGTCTTTCCAAATTTAGAGGGTTCTAAAAAACAGAATAGGACAAAGTTGAGCTGGGAGGTTGACCTAAATTAAAGAATTTTTATGTTTATGGAGGCTTTTTGCCCAGCCATGAAGTCATAAACTTTTGACCTTGCAAACTTGCAGATTTGTTTCAGAAAAGAAAAAAATTATTTCATTTTTTAAAATGTCAGCCAGAACTATAAAATGTCAATTTAACCCCCATTTACCAGCAGCAGTAGAAGTTGCTCTCAAAACATATCATCTTAAAACAATGTTAATTGGAAACATTTTAATGGCCAAAAAAATACCTGATTCTTTTGCTTGCTTCTAAGGATTCTTGTGGAAAACGAGCGCAGAAACTCATCACTGAATAAGAATTTGCCTAAGAGTCTCCATATCAGTTAAGGTTTTCCTTAATGTCTCCTTTGGTTGTAATTTCTAAGCAAACCTGCTCTAGATATAATTACTCTGAGCCTTAAACTCTCTGAAAAGACAACTGAAAACTCACTCAGGGTCATGTGGGCAGTGCTGTGATAGGTTTTACAAGGACTGTCTCTCTCAGGAACCAAACACCCTCTGATGCTGGATGCCAAAATCACCTGCTGTTTTCTTCTGGCCCTTTCTTACATATCCAAATAGAACCACAGCTTTTCTGAAAATCTGTCACCTGAAGAAGCTTTCAGACAAAGCCCAGCTCGATGCAATGATCCCTGCACTGTTATTCACCCTTACCCAAGCCAGGGGTTCTTTAGCAGTAGAAGCAAAGAATTGGACAACCAATATGTCTTGTGTTCATTCCTGCAGCACCCAAAAGCCTGCATGGACCCTATGCTGTCAAGGTGCACTGCACAGACGTCTTTAATAAAGGTCATGTTTTTGTGTTCCTGCCAAGGCTCAGTGGCAATTTGCAGGCAGTTCCAAACCTGGTACAGCTTTGTCTGTTAACCCAAAACAAGGCAAATTGAGTGGTTTCACGTTTTGCTGGGAACATTCTTGCACATCTCTGCTCCAGATGCCAGTTCAGAGCACAGGACTTCTGAAAAGGCAGTGAAACAATAACCCACTGCAGCTCTGCAATGGCTGAGCTCACAGGCAGTGTGAATTGGTACACTGCTCAATGCAAAGGGCTGAACTCTGCCCTCTGGAAAGCTCATTTCCTGCTCGGAAGGGACATGGGAGGTGGAAGCGATTTTTGGTAAATTCTTCCATGTTTGTTAGCAGCAAAAGGAAGGAAAAAGGTGGGTATTCCATCCAGCAATTTAAGAAGGCAAAGGACAGCTGACATTTCAGTATCAACTTGTTTGAGCAGTGACTCTTTTGCTTGTGCATGAATGCTCAGTCTTTCAGATTGCTAAATTAGCTCTGATGTTCTACTAGCCACAGGACACTAACTTGCTAGCCCTTCCTTGCACTTCAAGTTCCTGGAAACAGTCTTTGACAAACCATGTTTAGAAAGGGTCTGGGGCATGCAATATACGAAGGACGTGGAGCTGTTGGAATGAGCCCAGAGGAGGCCACCAAGATGATCAGAGGGTTGAAGCACCTCTGTTGTGAAAACAGAGGGAATTGTGAAAAAGTGAGAATTGTTCAGCCTGAAGAAGAGAAGGTTCCAGGGAGACCTTATTGCAGCCTTCCAGTAGCTAAAGGGGTACAAAAGCTGGAGACAGACTCTTTACAAGGACCTGGAGCAGGACAAGGAGGAATGGCCTCACACTATCAGAGAGCAGGTTTAGATTGGATATTGGGAAGAAATTCTTCCCTGTGAGGGTGGTGAGGCCCTGGCACAGGTTTGCCAGAGCAGCTGTGGCTGCCCCATCCCTGGCAGTGTTCCAGGCCAGGCTGGATGGGGCTCTGAGCAACCTGGGCTAGTGGAAGGTGCCCTGCCCATGGGAGGGGAGTAGAACTGGGTAATCTTTCAAGTCCCTTCCAACCCAAACCATTCTATGATTATTCTGAGATAAACTGATTGGTATCAAGCAGAAATACAAAACAGTGTTATACCTCTGGAAGCAAAATGGATAAATTTAATCCTGCTAATCTGTTCATTTTAGGATTAAGAGCCCCTGAGTGTGAGGTCATTCATGCCTCAGTTTACTGAACAATCTGAAATTCTTTTTCTGAAAAAATAGGAAGAGAAAAAAAAGAATACATACATTTCCATTAAACAGCTCTATTTCCCCTTGTTCATACATAATGATAACCCTTTTGGTGCACTTTTCTCCAGTGAAGCCACAACCTTCATTTGAAACGAGTATCTGGAATGTTCCAGAGTTACCCTTGCAGAAATCCTATCAGATAAGAAAATAAATTAGTCAGTAATGCAGAGTATTTGAAAAACACAGACTGGGGAAAAAAAACAGAAAAAAGAAGCCTCAAACAACACTGTGTAATCTGTGGTCAATAGGCACGCCAACTGTTTCCATGTTCTTTTAGTTTATGTTTTGCACTGATATTCATTTGTTCCATCCCTTAAAGAATGAGGCACACTGTCAATGACACACACATGCATAATTTGGAGAGTGTTTTGGGCAGGGAGAATGCACAATGTTACAGTAGCTGGTTTTTTTTAAAGATGTACAATGGGCACAGGGCATATCTGAATACACAGTTTAATGTACTGATTTTCTTCTAAGTCCAATATTTCTGAGATCCTTGGAGAGTTCATACTACATTCATATGATGACTCATCTCCCTGGTCTTTTAGATTTTATTTTATGGTTGTGTTCATTTTTTTCAGTACACACTTTTTAAGAAAAAGTTCCTGTGTGGAACTCTCTGTGTGTGTCATTTAAGGAAAACAAATCTAAATTCCATTTTAAGTAGTTTTGTAGCAGCATATGGTATTGCTGCTCATAAGACCTTTACACAGAGCTCTCAGAAGTGGCAAAGCAATGACTCTTCAAACATAATCCAGCTGGCATCAAGGTGTGAGCATATTTCAAGGACCCAGGCAGAGGGAGGTTGAGCACACCTTCCTCCCTAAGGAGAACTGCAAGAAGCAATGTCCCTCATGAGGACTCCGTGGGGAAAGCAATAGCCCAGCCAAGAAACACATCACACTGTAACTGCAGAATGTTGTTGTGATCAATCAGCAGTGAATCCATCTAGTTTTAGATCAAATTTTCAGATAAATCCTTGTTTGCACAGACATTTCTAAATACATGATAATATGCATGTAGATGAGCCTTTACCATAGTTAACTCTAAATTCTGGCTGTTTCCACAAATCAGAAGTTGGTTTAGTGTCCTCTGCCTTTAACCCACTCTCCTCCTTGCTCTGAGGAAAATGGATATTGTCAGGGGACTCCAAGCAGGTTGAGCACGGAACAAGACAGGGACCACGTTGACAGGAATGAGCAGAGCCTGCGCTCTGGGTGTATTTAGGAAAGGTTCACTGAGCATTCCCTGTCTCAGCCAGATAGCAAGCTACCAACTACAGGATAAAGAGGAGAAGAAGAAAACACTGATTTATGGATAGCCACAATTCCATTTTAGAGATGAAATTCAGACAGCTCTGCTCTGTACCACGGTGCTCTTATAAGGTTCATGATGGCCAGCTGGATATATGATAGCCTGATTTCTATAGAACACAATGCACTCTTCAAAATTCTCAAGACATCTCTGGCAATATTAGTAATATCTCCTCTTCTCTACTATACATCTGGCTTAATAATTAGAAATAGTTAACTGTGATTTATCCAAACACTGGGCTTCTCACCTGGTGTAAAACTCTTTTTATATGATCAGCTTTAGCATTTGACATGCTCTTACCTGAGCTAGCACATATTGGCAGTTTCCTGGAAACTTGTATTTCAATCCATCAAATGTCAAGTAATGAGCTGTACCAATAGCAGTGCAGGTGCCATCACACAGATTTTTGGTGCACTCCCACTTCCTCCCCTGGCACAGGCTGTAACAGAGAAAAGGAGGCTGTTGACAGTTGTCCTTATCTCAATGTAAATAACAAGCAAGAGAATGCAAAGTGCTTTAGGCAAAGTGAAAGTGTCACAGTCTCTGCCTCCAGGAGCTCTCTGCCACCAGATGAGAGGCTGTCTCATTAACATAAATCAGCATACGTTAGCAGTGGACAGTGCTTTAAGATTAAGTGAATAAGGGATGTGTTTCTCTGTTTCTTACAAGCTGCGTGTAGGACTCTACATGGTTTGAATTTGCCTGTTACAAAATAGGTCAGACTTTGCTGGTATATTCTTTTATACTAAAATTTTATTTAGGACACACTGCTCTGGCTTCAAGTACCCTTTAAGCAAATCAGAGCATTCACCACTCTTGCCCTTTTCCAGAGGTATCCTGGAGGACCACAACCTCGCTACAGAAGCTGCAAAGATGAAAGGGGAACTTTCCCTTGACATCTAAAAGCTTTTGATCAGTGAAATAAATGGAACTGCTAACTAGCAAAAGACTGAGCAAATAAAATAAAACAAAATCAGTGGAGAGTTAGATTACCATTTGACATGATATCTAATAATAATAATTTAATAATTAATAATTAATATTTGCTTATATGGCAAAACATTCACCCACTAAAGGCTCCATGAATGCAGATGGACATCACCACTGTCCCAGCAATTTTCTAATCAAGCTCTGTGAGGGCAGGGAAAGAGGAATTCTATCCATGCTTTATAGACATAAAAACTCAGGGATAAAAAACCTGAAGTACTTTCCCAAGGTCAAATTGCTACCCAAAGGAAAAACTGGGCACTGAAGTGCGTTCTCTAACAATGCCTTAACCTGAACATAGACGTTATTTAATCTTGGTAACAGTTCACATCAGAACAAATATTGTGCAAGACATTTTCTTCAAAGAATGAAATTTCAGTAACATGAAACCCCTTACCCCCTTCTCCTCTATGAATTCTCTGCCAACAGTTAGACAAGAGCAAGATTTTGTAAATATGTATATGGACAGATTACAAGGGACATGGGGTGGTTAAATTCAGATTAAGAAATTTCTGCTGTGCACTGCTGCACAAGTGTGACTCCAAAATTTTCATTGAGCTCCACAATGAATTCCCAACACACTGCATAACAGAAGGTTTGCCACTGGCTGAGGCTTGGAGACATTCCACTGTTCATGAATTAGGGTCTCCCATATGTCAAGTCGGATGTAAACGCCAAATCTGACACCTCTGGCTCATATATGGCCTTCGCAGGTGTTCACATCTGGCTAAGAACAAGTGAGAATGAGAACTCCTGCAACAGCAGTACAAAAAGCAAAAACAAAAGAAAAGGAAGATCTCCACCTCCAAAATGCAGGCTCTCAATCCTTATTAATTCTCAAAGCAACAGTAATTTCCTATATCACTTTCTAAATGACATTTGACTTGATATTTGCTGAGAACTATCAGGAAACTTTTCAAAGTCACATAGTTCAAAAAATCCCTAGTGAAATTTTTGAAGGGACCTTATTTCCAATTTTACTTTCACATTCACGAGAAACACCTAAAATTCGAGGAAGAACTTTTTATCAATGAGAAAAAGCCTGATTTCTAACATGCCCTCAACCCTAATATTGAAGGAAATTCTATGTATTTGAGGAAATATAATTTACTATGCCAGAATTAAGTGAAAAATGAAACAACATGGTTATGACTACTTTAAGATCAAAGATTATAAGAATAATTGAAAATAAAAAGGCTGGTTGCAGATTTCTTAACACTGAGGAGTTTCACACTGTATTCTTCTTGTTTCAATAAAATTTTCATTGTGCCTGTTTTTCAGCTGAGTCACTTTTACCTAAATGCAATGTAAGCAGGTTATAGAATATGTATCTAGACAAAACCTTCGATTTCTCCTCCATCTTTTCCCCTTTCAAGCCTATTTTTCCCCAGGTTTAATTACAGTACATAGATTCATAACATTATATGTAGCTGCAAAGGAAAGAAATGAAACAAAACACTGGGAGGTCAATATTTCCATATAAAACCTTCATCCAAGGCTAATTTACACTAGTTAGGAGCAGTCTCACTGGTTAAAAAATGCAAAACTTGAAATCACTGTTATTCAAAGAGCAGTGTACCAAACAAAAATCAAGCCCTGGACTCTCCAGTGGTGCTGATTCTCTGAGCCAACTCCACCCAGTCATACAGAGGATGACAAACATTGCTCCTGGGGTTGCCACAGAGCTGGGCAGGGATATTTAAGGGAGAACGAATAACAGATTCTCAAGCCTGAGTTCAAAAAACCCCCAGAATTTTCACACTGCTGGTGGCTGAATGTCCTACACCCTGGACTCTTGCAGCACTGAAGGAAAGAGCCACCATTCCCCACACACACATGGAAAACAAAGCACCTCCAGTGCAGCCAATATGATGTGCAGAAGCCAAAAGTGGCCCACTGTACTTAGCCAAAGGCTGTGTTGAGGGCTTCCCTCCATGCAAATTCTGGGAGCAGTCCAGAACTACTCTCTGAACCTATCATCTTTTTCTAACCACCAAGCAGGATTAATGGTGAAAGACATGGAGTACTCACTCTTTTCTTGTAATAAAGTACCAGTTTTCCATCTATTTTCATCTTTTTTAATATCTCAATGGATAGAGCACTCTTTTGAGATGTAAGAGATCGACCCTGCCTCTTCCTAATTTTTTATCATCTGCTTGAAGAGCTCCTATCATATTATAGCTGGTGCATCACACTACTTCTGGCTGAAAAGGGTTGATTTGGAGGGCCTCAGAAAGCCAACAAAAAGGGAAACACAACAGTAAAGCTTAGTGACAAAGTCCAGGCTCCATTCCTCCCACCCCAAAGTATATAGGCCCTAAATTGTTATCTTGTGTTGCAAAATCCACTATTTAGAGCCTACAGAGGAGTTGCACAGACACACAACTATTTGTAGGGCACAAGCTAGAGGTTGCCAGACATTGCAAGGAATTTTTACTGGATCTTGATCCAACATGCAAAATGAATGTTCTGTCTGTACAATCCCTATGCTGCAAAAACTGGCTTTCTATAAAAGAGATCTGTTAAACAAACGATATTTGGTGTTATCAGAAACACAGCAAGCCCCCTAAAGAGAAAAAACAAAAAACACCCTTCCAGTGGCTCACCAGGTGTTGCAGTCTTTAGTCACTGTTTCTCCCTTGGAATATTCTCTTCCATTGTGGAAGCACGGGCACCTCTCAGGAGCAACACATCTGTTTTCATGCCGCACCTAAGTGGAACACACAGTTTGTCACCACATGGAGCTGTTGCCACGTGCAGGGCGAGCAAGCAGCCAGGAGCAAGCACAGAACGTGTGGATGAAAAATAAAAAGAAAGGTTGAAAGGAATAAAAGAAAGGCTGAAGGCTACCCAAGGTAAGAAAGGTACATTAGTACGAATACTTTTAGCCATTAACATAAACAGAGCTGTAGGTACATAAATCACAGTCTTGTGGGTACATAAATCACAGCTTGCTGCCACCATCTCAAGCTGCTGGGAGAATAGATGACATTATAGACGAATGTCACAATGAGAAAGACCAGGATGCAGTGAACCAGGCTAACCCCAGTAAGAAGAGCGGGTGAATAGCTTCTTACACACAACAAACTGGAAAACAGCCTACTAGAAAAGCAGACAAAGGGCCCAGATGGACTAAAAATGGAAATAGGAACATCAAGGAGACCAGAAGCCACAGTGTCTGACCAACCCATCTGCAAATGCAGGCCCTGTTGTCACAGACAACAGCCCCTTAGCAAAGCCAATCCTCTATCAACTCTTCTCTGAAAATGGTAGTAATCACTCATTTTCTTTCAAATCCCTATTTATTTCCTGGAAGGCAGGATAAATATCAGTCCACTTGAGGTATTATTCTGCTCTCTCTGCAACAGGCTGTGTTGCTGGGAAACAGGACATTAAGTTCTATCCATATTTTCAGTTTCACTCTTCTGATCTTAGTTTCTCTTTGTATAATAACAAATCATTTGTCCCACTTAAACAAAACAAAAACAAATTAAAAAAACTACAACCAAAGTAAAACAAGTAATGCCTTTAGACTATTCTGTTTTTCCATTCCTTTTCTGTTTTCTTTTTCTATGATTACTTTCCATTTTGAAGACCCTCAGTTTTAGAGAATCAATCATAACCAAAGCTGGCTATGCTAACTTTTCACTCAATAGCAGTTCTGGCAAAGCCAAGATAGGTTTGGCTCTTGTTTCGTGGAATACCTAAATGGAGAGCCCTTCCCGTTCTTCTCATTCAAAAGTCACAAAATATCACCTTCCCACTTTAAACTCTTTCTGCAAAATCATTAAAATAGTTTATTTTTTACCATTAAATATGGGCCAATGAGATCAATGTAGTCTGAACGCCAGGTTATTAAAGAAGAACAGCTTTGCCTTTTCCTATGGGGACCTAGAACTGCCACACGGAACAACTCATAAAAAAGATTTCACAGCCCAGAGACCCTTCCTTCATATGCAGCTCCACGTGCTCTGTGGCTTATGGAGAGCTGCATTATGCCAAATAAAATCACTTCCATAGAAGTAAGATGGAAACAAAGAAATGCTTTTCTAGATAATGGAGCTGCAGCTCTGCCTTCAACTGTACAAAGAATGGTGAAAAAGTCCAGAGAAGACCAGAAAGAAAAGCTTAATACCTTCTTTCCTTCCTTCCTGGTGGCATTTAGGAAAAAAGCAGGAATATGACCTCACACTCATGGCTACATTTCTGAATTTTTGCACAGTGTTCAGCAACACAGTTCACAATACACTTGAGGGTTTGTCTCTGGATACAAAACTTGGGATTAGACATCTGGTTAGTAAAAAGATAATTAGAACCTCTTCTCCTTGCTCCCTAAAAACTGGTACAGACTGGTGTTAGTATTTTTATCACAACCACTGCAGCAGCTGTAAAACAAAGAGGTAAAAGCACCTTGTCTTGAACACTGACAGAGTGGGTGGGTGGGATTAGGCAAGCAGGACACAAAAACCCAAAGTGTATTTTGACCAGAAGAATGATCTTTTTTTTCTGCAAAACTCAATGAATTATGGTTTTGTTAACAGTAACACACAAATCTACTCGGCCTATTAACACCCTGTCCAAAATCTGGGGCACATCTGGCAGCCTGCTGCCATGCTGCACTACAAGGACCTTGTGGAACTACACTACAAGGCCAGGAGCACTATTCACAAGCAGCTGGATTTTCTCTGGAAGTCTCTCAATCCATCAATAGACTGCAGTTAATACAGGAGATTTAGCAGTCCTGATTGCTTGAGATGACAGGAGGCAGCAGCACTGGGGAGGCAACCACAAGAAAAGACAGAGGTTTGTAATGAAAAGAGCAGCTGTTTGCACCATTAAATGACTTGAGGATGATGCTCAGCATCCATGGGATTACAAGTGGTTGACTACCAGCTCTCCCATTACTTGGGGATCTGTCTTATTAATTGCTAAACCCTGAAAAATCTTACAGAAGGAAGGACAATATTGCACGTTTCAGAACCTTTAAGAGTCTCCTTACCAACACTCATAGGTGCACCCTTCACCTTGAGTCCTGGGGGCAATTCTGTGCACCACAATATAAGAATCTAAAACAGTTAGAGAGCGTCCAAATGAAGCTACAAAGCTGCAGAAGGGCCTAGAGGCAAAGTCACATGAGGAGTGGCTGAGGGCAGCTGGAGAAGAGGAGACTGAGATCAGAGCTCACAGCAGTTCTGCAGCTTCCTCAAGAGGAGGAGGGGCAGGCTCTGATCTCTGCTCTCTGTGGCCAGGGACAAGACCCAGGGAACGGCTGGAGCTGTGTCAGGGGAGGGTTAGGTTGGAGTTTAGGAAAGGTTCTTCCCCCAGAGGGTGGTGGGGCACTGAGCAGGCTCCCCAGGGAATGGTCACAGCCCCAAGGCTGCCAGAGCTCCAGGAGTGTTTAGACAACACTCTCAGGCACAGGTAGGATTGTTGGGGTGTCTGTGCAGGGCCAGGAGCTGGGCTGGATGATCCTTGTGGGTACCTTCCAAGTCAGGGGTTCCTGTGGTCCTAAAATCCATCTCAATGAACCTTAACGTTGAACTCTGTTGGTCAACACAATTTGATTAGTATCTCTCTGTCAAGGGAAGCTCAGACATTGCCCTGTTCCTCCTGACACACGCGTGGATTGCAGTGGGAAGTCAGCCAAAGGTATGAAGAAGCATGGGATTAAGTAAAGGAAGTGAGTCAGACTAGAACCCAACAGCAAACAGGCTTTAGAATAAGAGACTGGTTTGGGGAAGACCTTCAAGATTATCCAGCTCCATGGGCAGGGACACCTTCCACTAGCCCAGGTTGCTCAGAGCCCCATCCAAACTGACCCTGAACACTTCCAGGGATGGGGCAGCCACAGCTGCCCTGGGAAACCTGTGCCAGGGCCTCAGCACCCTCACAGGGAACAATTGATTTCATACATTTTTTGTTTTAACTAAAACAGCCTCTCACCCTTACTCTGCAAACAAAGACAAGTCAACTACATGTTAGGAGAACAAAATGTGCTGGTTTACACTTGACTTTTCTTTCTTATGTTAGTTGCATGTCTCTGATGTTTATTTGACATGCCCACCTCCTCATGAAGACATTGTAACACAGGATAAGCCCACACTGAAAAACACATAACAGAGAAATCAAAAGAGTCAGGTAAATTTCAGCTGAAAACAGTTAACAAGAAAAAAAAAGAAAAAAAAAAAACACCATCCAAACTTTCCTGGTTAAGATGTTTAGGGTTTGTATTTTTTAATCCTTTTTCTGCTAAAATACCAAAGTTTTCGAAATAGTTTTACTTCAGCAGTCAGAATGCAATAAAATATTTCATTTAAATTTTAAACCTTAATTTTGTGTCAGTTGTTGGGAATAGAAAGAAAGTAATTTTCTACTTTTTGTAGAAAAGCAGAATTTTGTGATCTGGATTTTGTGTTCTGATTGTTCTGCTCCTCTCTTTCCCCAGAAACATGGTTAACACTCCATTTTTATATTTATTAATATTTTCCTATGGGAAAAGCTGAAGTGCAGTAAACTAATCTGAGAAAGCATATTATTCCCCCCACTTCTGCACATATGTTATGATTTCTCTTTTCTGCTGTGCAAAAGGATGACAAGCAGGGAGAATTTCCCACCTTCCAGATGATCAAAGACAGAAAAAGAATTATTTTTATGACATAACTGAATATTTTTATTTGCTAGAAATCAAAACAATGTAGGATACTAAGTCAAGATGAACTAGGAAACCTATTTTTCAGTTGAAAGAAATTAGGTTTTGTCTTCAAGCTAATAAGTTATTTGTGAGCATTTATAACTTTCAGGTGCTACGGTACCACAAAAGAAAAAAAAAAATCTTCAGTAAGTAGGCATAATTTCTTCCAGCATGATAATATGTGCAAATATTTATGGGGACATAGTCTGAGTAATCTGTTACTTCCCACAGACCTTCCTGCAAACAGCTGCTCACCTCTGAGTGCTTGTAAATCAGGTAGGATTACAGACACCAATAAGGAAGACTGACCAGTAAAATGGTAATTCCTTTTTCCAGTCCCTGTATTGCTCACCTCTGTTGTACAAGCCTGGAAAACACAGACTGTGACTTTGAAGAGCTTTGTCTCTGTGCCCCCAGAGTCTCTGTGTTAGAAAAGGACAGGGTGGAAAGGAGATCCTGGTACCATCCCAAATCCTTCCCGAGTGGGGGAGCACAAACCCTCATTGCAGAGCACAGAAATAAGGAAAAAAGGCTCTCCCAAACCTCATCCCATGGGGTGAAGAGGAGGAAGGTGCTCTTTGAGAACGAGCTGGCAGCTCCTGTGGAGCCAGGAGTCAAGCACAGGGCAAACAGGACACACCTGAACGGGGACTGGGCTTGATCCTGACTTTGCACGGCAGCTCTACATGGGCTTCTCCCATCGTGGCTTTGGTGCATCTCATGATTTTTATTCTCTGCCAGAAGGAAAGCCAATGAGAACAAGTAATTCCAGGCTGAGTTTAGTGAAGATTAAACCATACTGTCATCTAGTGGACAGAGAATTTATTTACTATTTTTTTTTTAAATACTGCACCTAATTCTTCAATCCAAAACCTGACAAATCACCCTGTTGAACTCAGGGGTGTGTTTTCACATCACTGCAAAGTCAGCTCGAGTCTCCAACTCCAAAAGGCCAGAGTGCTCTGGTGGCAACAATTTTATGAAACAATTGTTTGTTCCAACTTACTGAAAAAGAATATGAAATACTGTACCAAGCATGAAGGTTAATCACTATGGGGGTTGGGTTTTTATCCCCTGTGGAGTAGTTATCATAATTTGTTTTCCACAACTATGTCAGAAATATACTATTACCATGTCCTAGAACTGAAACCAAAAATCTCAAGATCCTTCACCAAATCAGCTGAATGTTAGATGCAAAGAAAAACCTGTTCACCCTGGAGCTCTGGGAACTTTACAAGTACAGAAGCTTTTCTAAGTTTTCTTATCTCGCTACTGTTTAGGAATATTTTTCACTTAAAAGATAGACATTTACATACTGAAATATGAAAACAAGCAAAATTTGTTTTTAAAATCATGATGAAAATTTATGGGTGACTTCAGATTCTGTTCTTTTTGACCTCCAAGATATTTCATAAGCCAGAGCTTTTGCCTAGAGCTGGCATTTTATTCTGAAGTAGAATCTAGTTACATAAATGTGTGTTTATCAGCAAAATACAGTAGCAATGTTCAAAATATATGTTTATATGATTACTAGAAATTACTGCATAATGAGAATTTGGGAGGAGCTGTTTTCCTAGTAAGATAATTGAAGGAATCTGGGGGCAGAAAACGCTTCAACTAAAGAATAAATTTGATGGTTGCAGTGGGACATAAACCTGGACCCCAGAAAGCCTCTTTCCAGTGAAAAAAAAAAAAATAAATGTGTGTTTAGTACAACACCTGCAACTCCAAGACACACTTTGGCATCATCTTAGCAAGTTTCATATCCCACATTCCTTCTCACAGGGAACCTTCAGTTTGGTACAGCCCAAAGGAAGGCAGCTGGAGAGATGGAAACTTAACAAGGAGGAAGCAGTATCAGCAGGAAGAGTGGTGGCTGGATCAGAGAACCCCAGAATGTGTTGGGTTGGAAGGGACCCTAAAAATCACCCTGTTCCACACCCCTGCCATGGGCAGGGACACCTTCCACTAGCCCAGGTAGCTCAGAGCCTCATCCAGCCTGGCCTGGAACAGTGTCAGGGATAGGGCAGCCACAGCTTCTCTGGGCAACCTGGGCCAGGGCCTCACCACTCTCACAAATAAAGACTTTTTACCTCACAGCCAATCTAATCCTGCTCTCTGTCAGTGTGAAGCCATTCCCCCTTTTCCTGTCACTCCAGGTCCTTGTCAACAGTCTCTCTCCATCTTTCCTGTGGGCTCCTTTCAGGCACTTGAAGGCCACAATGAGGTCACCCCAAAGCCTTGTCTTCTCCAGGCTGAACAAACCCAATTCTCTTAGCCTTTTTTTTGGAGGAGAGGTGCTCCATCTCTATTATCACCTGAATACGCTTGTACTTCTTTCTCTCTGACTGACAAAGTCCAGAAAGACTGAGGAGGAGTTTAGGAACAGAGCTGAAGAAAGACATTAAGTGGTCTTCAAAGCAAGCTTTGAAATTTTGATTATTAATTATTTTTCAAGTTAACCTTCATCTTCAGTGCAGATATACTAATACACATTCTTTAAACCAGCCACCACTTGACAGTCAATACTTCACAACCACTTATTCCAAAGCTGCAAGAAGACTGGTAGGAGAGTATGAAGGCAAGAAAGCAAAGAGGACCTGCTTCTCGCTGCTGTATTGAAACCTCCTTACCATCCCTTTTGGACAGAGGCATCCAGATATGCAGCCATGGCTGATGCACTCCAGGTCATAGTTCTGGCAGGTCTTGGTACATTCCACTCCTTCTGCTCTTGGGTTGTTGGCAGGACAAATAATTTTTTCCATGGGGGATCTGCATGTCAAGCTCCTTTTTACTTTAAAAGAAATGAGTTTACAAAAAATGCAATTAGAAGTCAAGTATTGTTGGCACAGTATTTTTCTACAAGATTCATCAACACTTTTGATTAGAAAACTAATTTAGAATACAGCCTGGAGCAACACCACTACACATGACACGGCAAAGAAAACAGCCCCTACTTCCCCTGGAGCAACCTCAGTTAGGCTGTCATGAAAGCAGGCATTTATTACTGAAGCAGAAAAGCAGCATTAAACATAAAAGTGCAATTCCAGATGGCACTGGAGCTATGCAAACACCTCTAGGCACCGTACAAAGTTAGCAGAAAGTCAGTATTCTGAGAAGCAACAGCATCATATATTATTGTGTTTAGACCCGTTTCCCAGATGAAATATAAATACATTTGTGACTGTAAATAACAGTGCCCTGAGCTTCAATACAAACTCTTTGAGGCTTCAGGATCTGACAGAAGATCAGAATGTCCCAAGAAACTCCAGGATATTATTTCAAGTGGTACTAGCAATACGCTTCTCTGAGGTTTTGTAAATCTTGACATCCTATTATCAGGAAAAGTATGTCTTAGGAGCATTAAGGAAAGAGTTTGGTGAGATATTCACCTGGGAGGCTTCACCTGAAGAACAGGTGACCCAACCAGTGACACTGTCACTAGTGTCCTAGCAAGCAACATTAAGCAGGTCACTGCCCTGTACCTACAGAGGCATTTATAGTGTTTTCCTCTAGCAGGTGGTTTATCCTGAGAAGGTGAAAAGAAACAATAACCCTTTGTCTCCAAGTCACTGGCAAATATCAACCATAAATTTCCCCCAGACTCCATGTACAGGTACATTTGTCAGTGTGCCATGGAAGACACCGTGTTTGGTTCTACTGGTTCCCACAGGAATCATAGCTTATCCTGAGCTGGAAGGCACCCACAGGGATCACCAAGTCCAACTCCTGGATATTCCCAGGCCTCCCCAAAGTCCCATTAGCCCTGTCCCCTCTGAGACCCATCCAGTCTCAAACCTCCTATCCCACGACAATCCCATAAGCTCCATCACTGTAATCATGTATCAGTGGGAAACCCCCAAAGATCCCAGGGCACTGCTGGCCTTTCTCCAAGGCTGCAAACCCCAGTTACATGCTAGAAATGTTCCTGTGCACCTCTCCCAGCCTTCAGTCAAATGTTTGACAAACCTGTCCACTGATGGGGAAATGTAGCAGCTGTCAGTCTCCAGGAGGTTTCATGGACATTCCTGCTGGCTGGAAAGCACACTGGAAACCTGGCAGCAGTGTAACCTTCAGGCCACTAAAAGCCTCATTTGCACCAGAAAAGAGAGTTTGCATCCCACTAATGAGAAGCAGAAGGTATAAAACTGATGCATTACTGATGTCTTGTGATCCTCAAATAGCAACTGGGGACCTAGATCATTGCCCAGGCATACTTAAACCTTTTCGGCTCATGAGAGACTGCAGTGGCTAATTATAATTATAATTTTGAGAGGTGAGATTCAGTGAGCCCTGCACTCTCCCACACATCCCTTTCATTTCTATCCTATAAAAAAAATTGAAAGGAATCTCACAATATCACAGCTGTTGCAACCTCTGGAATTTCTTCTCCAATCTACACTACCAGGAGACTGAAGAGAAAAAGAATCAAAATAAAATATTAATTTTTTAAGGCATACTAACTTCTGGGAGATGGCCTCTCATCAGCAAAAACATCAGCCAGGAAGGCACCAGGAGCTCTGTTTGTACTGCAGTGCATGAATCCATTCTCACAATAGCTAAGAAAAACAACCAGAGCTTATAGTTAATGAAACGGCATTCAGATTTCACTCACACTGATTTTCAGTCAACAGGGAATTTGTCAGAACACAAAACTACCCCTCAGAAGGGCTGAGCTGCTGCTTTCCATCCACTGTGTCTACCAACATTTAAGGCAAACTTTCCTTAAGGGAGTTGATGGGATACAGTGGCATGGCAACTCAGCTGTCTGCTGGCCCTGTCCTGCTGGATCCAGTGCAGCTACAGGGACAAAGCTAGGCAAGACAGCTTTGCTGTGGAAAGAGGCAAGGGACCACCTAGCTCCTGAAACTTGGGATTTTTGTGGTAGAGAGGAAAGGAAGAAGACACTGTTCCCAAAACTGGGCTTGCCCAGCGACTGCATTCTCACTCCAAGTGTACTGCTATTTAATTTAACAATTAGAAATGCTTTTGAATACTTGTATCTTTGACGAGAGGTAATTAGGTTTTAACCGTTAAGAAGTGTAGCACAGTACATTAAAGTGACATTTTAAAAGCCCACAAAGTAGCTATTGTCAGTAATTAAGCTCCATTTCAAACTGGCAGGAACTGTTCACAGAACAGGGCTTAATACTGAGTAATTCTGAGTAAGATGGCATTTGAAATTAACTAGAGAGAGATACACAGCAAAACTCACCATTTGGCTTGTTGGAGGCAAAATCTTACCTCTTCTTTAACTAGTTTCAGTGAATGCACAGGAACGGACCCAGTTAACAACTCAAGCCATCCAAAAATTGGAGTGACAGTGTGTAGGGAAGGGTTACGAACAGCGCACTTACCACATGGAGTAATGATCCGAGAAGACATCCTCTGGCTGGAAGATCTCCCCATCATAGTAACAGGAGCACTGGGACTTGGGCACACACTCCTCATGCTCATCCAGGTAGTGCCCAGGGGGACAGTAGCAGCCCTCCAGGCAGGGCTGCTCACAGTCCTCCTCCGGGTAGGACAAGGACCGGCACGTCTGGTTGCACGGCGTCCCACACTGCTGGTACACCTGGCCTTCAGGACAGGCCATTGCTGGTGAAACACATGAGGGAGAAGAGCATTTGATCCAAACCCAGCTAAAGAAAGAGCTGCCTAAAACAGACTGGGAAGCTTGGGATTAAAAGGTATTTGCTCAATTTACTCGTCACCGGAGTGTTACACCATCCTCCCTTAACTGCAGCACCAGTGCAGCCTAAGGCACTGCTTATATATACACACAAACAAAACCTTCCTATAGGAGCTTCCCAATAAACGTCAGGACTGGTCTGCAGCCTCTGTGATGGAAACCCAGCCACAAAATTTCACCCAGAACATGAAACACAAGCTCTGCCCAACCACTGTTATTCTCTGGGTCACAGTCAGGATAACCTAACTGAAGCTCTCCAGTTGGAGAGGACCTACAAAAGAAGGACAGAGGCTACTGACAAGGGCCTGGAGCGATGGAACAAGAGGGAATGGCCTCACACTGACAGAGAGCAGGGTTAGATTGGATATCAAGAAGAAATTCTTCCCTGTGAGGGTGGTGAGGCCCTGGCACAGGTTTGTCAGAGCAGCTGTGGCTGCCCCATCCCTAGCAGTGTTCCAGGCCAGGTCGGATGGAGCTCTGAGCAGCCTGGGGTAGTGGAAGGTGTCCCTGCCCACGGCAGGGGGTTAGAATGAGATGGTCTCTAAGGCCCCTGCCAACCCAAACCATTCCATGATCCCATGACATTAGGAGCATTACAAGTGTTGTGTACACATTTACACCTGCTATCCTTTGCAACATAATCAGGGACAATTCGATCTCTAAAAATAAGCAGAAAAGTAGTAGAAAAGTACTTTTCTGCTTTGGTAAACAGGAGTACGGCAATACTTTACAGCCTCACATCCCAGAAGTACTCTATTTCCACAGAAACAGGAGCAAATAATGAAGTAATTTAGCAATCATGCAGCCAAACCTTGATACTAAAGATTTTTGATGATGAATTCTTTTATATGGAGACTACTTATGGCCATTTGAGCCATTTTGACTTCTTTGTTTCTAAAACCTCCACTTCTACAGGGCTGATTTTGAGGCATTCACCTCTGCACATATCAGCATCAGCACTAGGTGGCAGCTATGACAAAACATTGCAGCAGGCAAGAAAACGAGCTTGTTTTATCAAGAGTTTGAATTTAACAGGTCTCCTGATAACCAGGATTTACACTGTCGTTTGTAGCAACCTTCCACAGCAAACAGTTGTAAGGTGACGAGGAATGATGTTCAGGGAAGAGACAAGGTTGCACCAGCTTCTCTTGAGGCTCCTGCAGCCCCATACATGAAAATCCAGCCCAGCAGCATCTAAGATGACTTGAACCCTTCTTAAGAGCAAAAATATCCCAAGTCTTGGAGTTGTGCCCAAACTGCTTAATGTACCTTTCACAACACAGCCCAAGAAATGTGTACTCATCCATACAGCAAATGCTTCCTAACTCTGGACTGAGCAGAGGACAGACTCATTCACTGCTACAGGAGTCTTTGGCAGTCATTCACAAAAATGTGCTTCTAATTTACATAAACCTGAATTTTGCAGTAAATCAAACCCTGAACAGGCACACCCCAGGGCTGAGGACCATTTTAAAAATAACTTTCATCACTAAAGGCACATCCCAGCAGGACAACCATGAGGCCTCAGCCAAAAGTATTATTTGCTACACATGAATCTCAGGAAGCATGGAACTGGTTTGGCAGATTTCAGATGGGTACATCAATTTACAAGGTTCAAGATTCAAAAAAGGATGAGATAACCATCCTGCGACATCCTGCCCTACTTTCTAGTCAGTGGTAACACTCCCTGTCCAGAGGGACAACTTTGCAGTAGATTTCTTTCTTAGATAAAGCTTTGCAATCCATATGTGGGAATAGCTTCAAACTGAAAGAAAGCAAGTTTAGATTGGATATCAGGAAGAAATTAATTCTTGTGAGGCTCTGGCAGAGGTTTTCCAGAGAAGCTGTGTCTGCCCCATCCCTGGAAGTATTCAAGGGCAGGCTGAAAGGGACTTGGAAAAACCTGGTCTAGTGTAAGGTGTCCCTTGGAACAAGATGATCTTTAAGGTCCCTTTCAACTCAAGCCATTCTATGATTTTCCTTGCCCATGCACCTCCTAAAATTTTCAGAACATCCTGGTTTTCCAGTTATGCTTCCCAATGCCATGCTTACACTCCACATCCCAGTACACTGTTCTATCCTTTCACAGTAATATCTGTTTTTAACATCAAAAAGGCAAGACAACTGACCTGGGAGAGGCCTGTTGTCTGTACACTGTGTAATACACTGCCACTAAAAAAACCCCATCCCATTATTGACGGGAAAATTAGAGGAAAAGGCAAGGTGCAACTAGTCTCTGTGGATGGCTCCTATAAAACCAAAACAGCTCAATGCTGTGTTCTGAAGCACAGCCTATCCCAGGAATAAGATGAGAAACAGTGGGAAAGCATTGAAAAAAAAAAAAATATATGTGTTTGCATCAAACAGCTCAAGGAGCTTTTGTGGGCAACTTTTGAAACCAGAGTGAAAGAGACAAACCATGACCAGTTCCTCAAGTAACACAAGGTGAAAACACCTCTGGGTGAAGGTGCACCCTGTCAGGACTAGACTTAACACAGCTTCTCCACCATGCTGAGGCCCACCATGCACTGCAGCCATCCTCAAATGCTGCTCAGAGCCCATCCTTAATTCCCTACTCCAGCACTCTTGGATTTATCCTATACAAATCCTCTTACAGAAGGCATGCAAAGCCACCAACTGCCCCAGCAATACCACATTAAGGAAAATAATGGGCTTAGCAACATGTCCTAAAATCTGAAGGAAGATCTAGGGACCTGTTGACTGATTCCTCTGTGCCACAGAACAATATACACACAAGATAGGTGAACACAGAAATATCTGGCTTGGAAAATACAATAAGACAACTGAATGCAGCCATTAACCTCACACTGCCAAGTCCACCACTAAAGCATGCCCCTAAGCGCCACATCCACATGGCTTTTAAATACCTCAAGGCATGATGACTCAACAACTTCTCTGGGCAGTCTGTGCCAGTGCTTGATAACAATTTCCATGAAGAATGTTTACATAAAACCTAATCTGAACCTCCCTGGTGAAACCTGAGGCCATTTCCTCTCCTCTTGTCCTTTGTTCTCTGGGAGTAGAGCCTGACCCCAACCTGGCTGTCCCCTCCTGCCAGAGTTGCAGAGAGTGAGACGGTCCCCCTGAACCTCCTTTCCTCCAGGCTTAACTCCCTCCTCAGCTCCTCCTCATCAGATTTGTGCTCCAGACCTTTCCCCAGCTCTGCTCCCTTCCCTGGACATGCTCCAGCCCCTCCATGTCTTTCTTGTCCTGAGGTTCCCAGAGCTGCCCCAGGGTCTGAGGTGTGGCCCCAGCAGTGCCCAGCCCAGGGGACAGTCACTGCCCTGGCCCTGCTGCCACAGCATGGCTGGCACAGCCCAGGTGCCATTGGCCTCTTGCCCCCTGGGCTCCTGTCCAGCCGCTGTCCCCAGCACCCCCAGGGCCTTTCCCAGCTTTCCAGCCCCTCTGCCCCAGCCTGGAGCTGCAGGGGTTGCTGTGACCCAAGGCAGGACCGGGCCCTTGGCCTTGGTGACCCTCAGAGCACTGGCCTGGGCCCATGGGTGCAGCGTGTCCAGATCCCTCTGCAGAGCCTTCCTGCCCTCCAGCAGATCCACACTCCCACCCAGCTGGGTGTCATCTGAAAATTGACTGAGGATCCACTCAATCCCCTCACCCAGATCCTTGATTAAAATATTAAATAAAACTGGCCAAATACTGAGCCCTGGGGAACACCACTGGTGACCAGCCACTAGCTGGGTTTAACTCCATTCATGATCACTCTCTGGGCTCAGCCATTCAGCCTGGGTTTTACCCAATTTTACGTGTAGCTGCATGAGAAACACAGCCCTTCAGTGTGGCCTGTCTGTTCCTCTATTGCAGCATGAAGGGATTGGCTCCAGTGCTTATTCATGGTGAGCTAAAGGGGTATGAGTCAGGTATTAAATAATCAAACCGCAACTAAAATAATGTCAAAGATAGGGGAGCTGAATGCACTTGATAGTTTGACACAGAGCAGAAATGCTGTGCTACACTAATGACTTTGCTCCCTGACACTTATCCACTCCAAATCAAGCAAACTGGCTCTGCCAAGTCATTTCCCAAGAAGCCAAATCTCTGGGGATGAAGGTAGGGGTGGAGCACACATTCAGTGCACTGGGCATCAGCACAAATTACACAACCTGCACATTCACATCTCAAGCCCATTAGGAAAGAGGGATTGCTCTCCTTCATGTTACAGGAGATGTCTAGGGCACCAGGATTATTTAATGGGAGTTGATGGATCTGCAATCAGAGAAATCGTCACTTTGTGAGAGCACAAAGCTCTCTGTAATGCACAGAAAGGAAGAAGCAGCTCTGCACTATTAAAGATTAATTGTGAAAATTGACTTGTTCAATTACAGAAAGAGCAATGGGGCATTATCTCTGCTCTTTCTTTCAGCCTCCAGACCTGCAGAGTTCTGAAAGGATTTTTATTACATTACTGTTCCACTATCTGAACATTTACATAAACTAGGTAAAATATTATAAAACTATGCAGCAGTTTAATATAAATTGGGTTTGTTCTCATTCACAGCAAACACTCTTCAGCCTGCAGAAATTGTGATTGACCTTGCAGACCCTACCAGGTCAAAGGCCAGAGACCTCTCTATTTTCTTCTCTCTACATACTCAGTTTATAAATATTTTTCCCACCCTCTGCTTGGGAAGAAGTAGCAGAACAAATCTGGAGAGCTGCCAAGCACACATGCTTTCCCCCAAATTTTTCAATTGTCTTCTTTCCTTAATAACAAAGTTGCTCAGGAAAAATGGAAAAACATTCATTTCACAAATATTTATGGGAAAAGTATGTCTGTGCTCAATCACAATGACATGGCAATGGATTCTTTCCTACCACACTGACCTAACAGAGAAATAAAAGAAATTAAAGGTGTTAGATTCTTCTGCTCCAGCCACTTGGCAGTTTGGCTTTTAATCTTGACCTGGATAAGAGAGAGATGTTGGAGAGGCTGTGGTACCTCTGCTTTTGGAGATATTCAAAATTTGTCTGGACAAAACCTCAGGCAATCTATAGTAATTCAGCCCTGCTGTGAGCAGGGGTGGTGCCAAAAGACTGCCAAAATTCTCTTCTGATACAAGTTTGTCTTGCCCTTTTGTGCTTCCTCCACAACCCCACATTCAGCTAAAGCCCAGGAGTCACTGGATAAGGTCAGGACCTGGGAAGCTTGGGTCTCAAAAAAAAGGCAATTCACTGATTACTACAAATCACTTGGAAGATTCCTACCCTGAGACATTCAGAAAGTTTCCAGCTGAGTATCTGAAAATGGAAATCCAGGCAAAAGTTCTGTGGAGCTGTGTCTGATCACTGCTTCTCTCTCCCGGTGCTGAGCAGTCCCTGGGAAACAGGGAGCTTTTGCATCCTTACCAGTGTGGAGGAAAGACTTACTCTGACCATTTGCCACAAGGAAAATCTGGCATCTCATTCTAGATCTTTCATCCAACATTGCTATAAAAATTCCTGCAGGGCAAGGAAAATGAGTGAGTTTGAGCAGCACTGCACTTACGGCAGAAGTCAGGTTGTCTCCACTGGACCAGGATGCTCTTCCTGGCACAGGCTGCTGCATAATTAGCAATGGCAGAGCACAGGCAATCCTTGCCACTGGAGCAGGAGCAAACATCAAAGCGGCAGTTCTTCACGTAGGGAGTGGGACTGACCTCACGGTGACAAGGTTCAAAGGCAGGAGACAGCAGAACTGAGCAGGATTCCTCAGCATATTTGGCTAAAAAGAGAAAAATGACATGCTCACACTGAATCAATCGAAGTGGCTTTCAAGGAAAGCTAAAGGACCCACAGTAGGCATTTTCTCTTCCTTTTATAAAAGGAAAAAAAAAAAACAAAAACAAAAAAACCAAACAAAACTAAACGAAACTTACACAAATAAAAAAACACCCCCCCCAAAAAAAAGAATAAAACAGGATCACGCAGGCACAGATAGCACCATAGCTCATATGTCATGAGCTCTGCTGAAAGAATAATGTTTCACTAGCAAAACAAATCAAGGAAAAGCAATGCTTTTATATTCTGTTAGCACTATTTCGGGTGCTGTAATTCCTTTTACAGGGCCTTTGCTTTCTGCTGCCTTTTTATATCTGCAAAATTAAACTAATTTTTGTTTCGAGTTTTCACAAAATATTACATGCATCAATACAAGCTGAGAGGAGGTCGGTGGTTTTTTAAATTTCTTTCTTTTTTTTGTTGCTGTTGTTTATTGGGTGTTTAAAAACATATTACAGCCACTCTTGGTGGTAATGTAAGCAACCTTAGCTTCTTCTCTTTTTCTTTATTTTCCCTTTTTTTTTTTAATGTAAATGGAAGGTCACCATTTGCTGCACACATTAATTTTGGATAGAGTTCAGTACCTAAATGAGGATTGAGATTGCAGGGGTCACTGTCTTGTTTTAACAAGTCCTGGCAGTCTGCATTGAGCTTCCAGGAGTTTCCAAAGTCTTCCAGAAGGGATTCCACCATGCCAGAAGGGGTAAGAAAATCATCCCCTTGGTTCCCATCATAATTTCCACACAGCCCACACATCCTTTCAGAGTAGACTGGAGACACCTAAGGAACACAACATTAGCCTGGTCATCTTCCAGAACAGGTTACCACTGTAGAGCAAGGATTTCTCTAAGGAATGAACCATACACAATTTAATAGCCAAGAAAATTCTCAAACACACATCAAAATACTACAGACACAATGCCATTGCACTGTATTTTCAAACTTCTAACAAAAATGCTACTTTTAGTAGCAGCAGGACAATATTTGCCCAGCACACTGAATTTCAGAGGGTGACTAAGAGAAAAATAGCTTATTTTTTTATGCCTTGATCAGCAGTCCAGTTTAATCTTGCCCTGTTCTCACCCTTTGTTCATATAAATGAGCAGGGCAACAGTGGGGGTTGCATTTTTTTTAATCTAATTCCAATGGCACTTTGGGGAAAGACACTGCACCTGGGAGCATTTCACATTTTAAAGGAAAATTGAATGATGAAGGAAATTTAAACAGGCTGTTTTATCACAAAATTGTGGCAATTTTGGAGATGTTCCCCTCAACACTGAGGACCCTGGATAAAATAATGAATAAACGAATACCCCTAAAGCTTCCTCGTATTAGAGATTCCTCCTGCCCAGAGGAACTTCAGGCACACTAAAAGCAGCATTTTCAACAATCCACAGAGCAGGTGCACTTTTCACCCTGCTTCATTCCTGCTGCAAATCAAGGGGCAGCTGAAAGGTGACCCTAAACCTAGAGGCTAACAGGGAGAAATCTCCTAAGCAACATCGGCATCACAAGGGCACCGATACCTTTTATTTTAGTAGGAACTGTCAGTTTCTGTTAGCAGTAAAGCCCTGGTACATTACAAACACTATCAACTATTCAGGAGCTTTGATGCTACATTAGCCCTCTGTATCCACGTAGCTGAGTGCTAGTTTAGGCAGGCTTGCTGGAGTAACACGTGAAACAAACAAAAAGTTAGAAAAATCCACATTTTTTAAGAAAACCGTTTTTCCATATAAATAAAAATAAAAGACATCCTCCAAAATATAACCTAATACTACCCAGCATTCAAACACGGGGGTCAGAGAATAAATATAGAGCATCAAAAAGAACAATTAGAGGATAAATACTCTTACTACTAAGAGTATTGTTACTCTTTCACATACTCTGCAGATGGAGCAATGACTCACACAAGTCCAAATTGTGGTGTATTTTGGAGTGGAAGCTCAAATCACAAATATCAGGCAGTCACAGAAAGGGGAGCCTTCTTGAAGAACACAGGAAGAATTTTTGTCAGAACAAGGTAATGGAAGTGTATCACTTCCTCCAATTGTCAGCAATATTTGGCAACAGGTCAGTCTACAAATCCTGCACAAAATAATTCTCCAAAAGCAATTAAAGAGATGCTTTAGATGCCTAGCAAGGAAAGGAGCAAACAACTGGAGGAACTTCCACTGCTTTTATGGGTAGAGGATCTGGAGCAGAAAATTAGGTTTGTTTTCATTGGGACAAAAAATTTGCCAGGTTATATGGGTCTCTGACCAGGCAGAAAAATATTTTGAATACTGAGGAAAGCCAAAACTCCTGAGATGTGCCAAGGGACTGAAGTGAATTATTCTAAGCCTCAGAAGAACTTTTAGGACCCTTGCAGCACAGAGATACAGGTTAAATCAAAACAACAACCACAAACCCACACATGCTTTCTAAAATTATTCCAGACCTTTCTTATCTGTTTTCTTTTCAACTCTTGAACTCAGTTCTGAACTGGCTTTCATAACCCTTTGCACTGTGCCAGGCATGACATTTAAGCCAGATTTTGGGGCAGGCAAGGAGACTGCAAAAGCAATGCCATGGTTCAAGGAGGGCAGCATTTACCACTCAGCTGAAAATCCCAGGAAAACTGGTTTTCTTGGCAAAACTCCTCTCAGTGAGTAGACCCCTACTAAAAGGGGGGTTCAAAGGCAGCAGGGCTGTCGTTACAGCTTCCATACAGATCACTTCTGTTAAACCTGGCTCGGGTATTTCTAACTCTTCTGTGTCAGCACCGACAAAACCTAATTGTTAATCAAGGCTGACTTCAAATATTCCTCACAGTAGAAGGAGCACGCAACACATCTTCTATGAGCTGATTTCTGTTTCCTGGAAAATATGAGTAACTGTGTCCCTGGAGGCCTTTTCTTCCCTTATTTTAAGTCGTTCACATCTGTTGGTTTAGACAGGGCAGTCAAAGCAAATAAAAACAAAACTCCAGTTTGGAGGGTATCTGCTGAACGAAACACAAAACTGTTCATGGCTAATAGCAGCTGTCATTACACACACACACAAAAAAGAGGAAAAAAAAAAAAAGGAGGGAAAAAAAGCTACTAGCTGTAAGATGAAGTGTTTGTTTCTGGGATACAAAAGGACCTGTATATCACTCTGGGGGTAGCAAAAGAGAAAGGAATTCCTAACATGCAACACAAAGCAACTTCTGACTTCAGACAAGAAAATCTTTGTACGTATTTGGGTGGAACAAGAGAGGGGGCAAACAGGCAGCAATAAAACAGACAGAAGTACCTTCACTAGAAGTTCTCCATGACCATCCCAGTCAATCTGCAGATCTTCCCCGTAGGTGAGGCGAACTGAACTCCTCCCCACGCGCTGGACACGCAGGGCACCTGAAGGCAACCACGGGGTGTCAGTGAGATTTTACAAGATGTAGAGACAGGACAAGGGGGATGGCTTCACACTGACAGAGAACAGGTTTAGATTGGATATTGGGAAGAAATTCTTCCCTGTGAGGGTGGGTGAGGGCCTGGCACAGGTTTCCCAGAGAAGCTGTGGCTGCCCCATCCCTGGCAGTGTCCAAGGCCATGTTGGATGGGGCTCTGAGCAACCTGGGCTAGTGGAAGGTGTCCCTACCCATGGCAGGGGGTTGGAACAAGATGATCTTTCAAGGTCCAAACAAAATCATTCTGTGATTCCATGATTTCAAGCTTCTGGTTGAAAAACAATAATTTCAAAAAGAATAGACCAACAGTGATTTTCACAAATCTCACAAGGCCAGACCAGCTTAATTCTCCTGATTTTAGAGGAGCCAAGTCAAGATGTGTCTGCTGCATGGAGAGAAGCCAAAATGACAGAGCTTCTAGAAGAGACTGCAAGTGAGAATTTGGCATTGAAAACGCTCTTTAATTAAGCTGGTCTAATGTCTAAAACCACTACTATGCAGGAGCCTTTCAGTGGCTGGCCAGAGCCAGCCTGTGTGAACACACCTTGCAGCAAAGGGATCTGTATGTCCTGTCCATTCAGGGAAACTCCTCCTCCATGTTTCATTTTAATGATGCTGCTGTCCATGTCCCGGATCCGGACAGAAGCTGAGCGAGTGCACACGGCATCAGGATCATCTGCACACTGCAGAGAAGAGAAAATCTGCCTCAGACCTTACGTTTTCACAGTCTTGGTGACATAATCCCAGAAGGGATTTTGGCATCTAATTTGGGAGGTGTTGAGTATCACACTGGTTTTATAGATCTGGTTTCTTCATCCCACAAACACCAGCTGGCAGCCTTCCCTCCATTATCCTCCATTGTCACACACCAGGGCTGAGCTCCCTGTCTCAGAACTTGGAAAGGGGTCTGTGAGTGTTCCACTAGACCCCTGGGAGTGACCCATTGCAGTCACCAGCCCCACAGCTGTGGCAGGGGCAGGAAGGCCACCTGACCCACACAGCCTGGGAAACAGCCATGCAGTTCACATTACTGAGACTCCTGGGGTGTTTATTTTCCTGGCTGTGGGATACCCAGATGAGGAACAGGGATTGCAGGGGCCCCACAACTCCTCCCTGGTTTCGAAAGGGAAGTTTCAGTAGAAACCTGTCCTGCAGGTTCCCAAGAACAGATGACCTCAGAGCTGCACTATCAGAACTCTCTAACGCAGGAGACGGCTGCAGATGGTGCAGAGAATTGTCACAGCCCGTTTCTCCAAAGCCTGCAGCTTCCCTGGGGCTGCTGGACAGGCTGATATTCCCCTTCCCTCCAGTCAGTCTCCTGTCCCCACTGCACCTCTCCCTGCCTTCAGTTCCTCTGTCCCCATCACCTTTCTTCCCCTCTGCTTCCTTCAGGGTTCTTTTCAGTCTCCAGGTTTGTTCCCCTTCTCCCAAGTACAACCGGTCAATTCATTTCATGACTGTGGTAACCTCCCTGTGACATCCCCCTTCAGAGTCTCCAGCCCTCCCTGCACCGGCCTGGCTACCTTTCCTGCCTCTCTGCAGCTGCCTCTCACACATCCATTGGGGGAGGCAGTAAAGAAAGTCGGGAGCTGCTGTCTGAGTACAAAAAGCACCAGCCAATCTGACTAAATGGGAAGCGATGCAAGGCACTGCTCTGCCAGCGCGCTCTCCTTGCTGTGCAAGGAAATGTCCTTTCCCCACAGGCATTAGGGAGGCAGCAGAAACCAGGGTGCTTGGCAAGGGGTGCAACCTTGCCTCTGTTTGCTCAGCTGGCAAAGAGCCGGCCAGAGCCCATTCTCCAAACCTCATCAGGCGTCTATCCACAGGCAGGCTCCTGGGAATGGCGGTGAGGAGAAGCAAAACACTTATTAACTAAGGAGAAAAACTGCATCTGTTATTTAAACTAATTATCTCATAGGGAAATTACTTCTGTTGGCCTGTGCATCTGCAATTCATGTCACAGCCCCACAGCCCTGCCCTCTCTCAAGAGTGTGCGCAGAGGCGCCAGCCAAGGCTGCTGTTACCTGCACCGTCTCGATGATCACAGAGAAGGTATTTTCCACACAATCCTTGGCAAATAAGTACTGGCAAATCCCACTGAAGGTGAAATACTTGTTGTCAAAGCTTTTGAAATGGGACTGGCCAGTGACAGAGCATTCCCCTGGAAAAAGCAAAAAGCCATTAATCATCCCAGTGCCAGTTGCGAGCAAAACCCTGCTCAGCCCCCACAAGCCTCTGAGGGGGAAGAGCAGCCCTGGTGGAACATGTTGTTCAAGGCCCAAGCTCCACACAGACCAGAAAGCACCAACAAGATCCTTATCTCACTGTTTATTTACATAAGGCATTACCAGCAGTAACAGAGGAACCAACAACAGCTGGGGAGCTTGGAATAAATCGCAGTCAAGAGCTGAAATTTGTGCCCATGGAAAAGCCTATATTCTTTTGTTGGGATGCCTTAAATACCAATAAGTTACTTTAACATAAAATACCTTATGAGGTAAGGTATTTCATTTATGAGAATAAAGATCTAGAAGATAATATCTGTGGGAGTCCTTCCAAGGGTAGAATTTTTGTTGGGTTTTACCCTGAACCATTTTCTCAGCTAACAGAAAATTAAAAAATAATTCTATAGTCACAATAGCTACATCTAAAGTCCTCCCACAATAATGTGAAAGCCTGGCTTGACCACCTTTCTACTAGAAAAGGAGCTATTTAAACATATCAGCATTTGGAGGTGTTTTGGTAAGTTGTGGTTTTTCATTTCCAGGAAGGCACTCCCAGATACCACAGCTGGGATTTAGCGTCCTGTCATGCAAACACATGGAAAGGCTCCAACTCCACAGAACCTGCAAAGAAAACCTTCCATATGAGAAGATTACCACACTTAGAGATGATCTCATGGCAAACAAGGTGGGCAGTCACTTCCTCATCCAGAACAAAATTCAGGTGCTGGGCCTACACTGGCCATCACCAGCCAAAGGTTAAATGAACAAAGGTTAAATGTTACAAGCTGGCAGGTGAGCTCCAGGAGTTATTCTCTCTCCACTGCCTTTGAGTCCCACAGAAGATGTCTAACGAACATCATGTGCAAATTTCTCTCTTCAGCATATTATTCAGTGTTCACTATCTTAAACCAGCTAGTGCTAAAGCACAGATCCTGAGGATTCCTAGCCTTGCACAGCTCTGATTCACCCTAAAAGAAATACAGCACCTCCTGGATGTTTGTAATCCCTTCGAGTTTGATTTCCAGGGCATTCTCTGCAATAAGGAAACAAAAGGACAGGTTTGTAGCACAGAGAACTGGGGACTGCTAAGACAAGTCCTAGCCTTTGGCATTGCGCCTGAAAAGGAAATTTCTTTTCTGTGGCCAGGTCTCTTCTTATGGGTCCCTCTGTCTATTCCATTTCATGTAAAGTATCCCATGAAATTTCCTGAAACCTTCTGCCTTCACAATTATTTCCATTATATCAACTTGAAAGCCTCTTGGTAGTGCCAGCCAGCTCCAGCTGTGGATTCACCTTATCACCAAAATTACAGCTGGGCAATTCACTCCCACAATATGAAAGCAATCTTTCCTGGCAAAAAAAAGTTGGTCAAAAGAAAAGTTTATATGAGTAACTACAGAAATTTTCTGGACACATGATTTTGGAAATATTTATGGTAACTAACCAACAGTGAAAATGTGCTGCAATATTACTTCAAGTAGAGGCAAACAGCACAGGTAAATAAAATAAAATAAAATAAATTTGGCTACTCTGGGAGGCTTTGCTGCCCTCCCATACAGTACAGTTTCAGTACAGTTTATAGATTTTTTAGCAGGCACATGTACAACAGCTGCAGGTATACAACATTCAGTCTTGAACAAGCCTAGCAGAAAACCGATTCAGATATATTGACAGAAGCTGCCTTTCTTGTCCACTTCAGCCCATTTGGGACAGTTTCCCATTTCAGGAAAAGTCTGCAATGCTATATTGCTTCTTGCACAGAGCTGGATATCAACATCTGTTTGTAAGCCTCAGTACCAGATTTATCTTCACTTCTGTAATCACTATGAAGAAAACATGCCCAGAGTTAAGGATAAAAATTCTGCCCATGGAGTATTCATCACAGATTGGAGAGCAAGGACATTAAAAGCTATAACCTAAGGAAAAACTGAAGTTAGAAAAGCACCTATTTCTTGTTTGTAATCATACTGCTGGCCATTAGCTAAAAGATGTAACAAATCAGCCTGGGCTGTGTCCTTGAGGCTGTGTTTTAGACAGTGAGATTCCCTGCACTTGGAGAGAACCTTAAGCACAGGGGACAGCTCACTAAAAATGTCATGTCCCTTTGAGTATTTGCATACACCACTCCCCATCCTCTTCTTTAAGTGCTGATACTTTGGGGGAAGTGTTCTTTCGGCCTAAAGCAGGAGGAAAAGGAGCATTGATGGGTCAGGCAAGTTTCATGTTACTAGAAAAAGAGACTTTTTGATAGAACACCTTAAGACTGTTGCAATTCCCCTAACTTGTGAGAGTTGCACAGTCTCATCTCAACAAAAAACCACCAAAGGCCCCAAATCTGCTCCTTTCCTGACCAGCCATAACCCCAGTCTGCACCTGCAGAGCTGCCTCTCCAATCTGCCAGCACCCATGGACAGCAGAGCAGCCACTTTCTCCCTGGGGCTGTAGCTCCTCCACCCACAACATGACCATGAGGTAATTGTCATGGTCAGTAAGGTACAATGAGGAATGGTACATGGTCAGAGTCAGCAGTGTTCCTCTGCCTGGAAGCCAGTCCTCTGAACATACAGACACTTAAAACTGGCAAACTAAGTAATCAAAGCAGGAACTGGCCTTCCCACCAAACAGGATTTTTCATTGCTACACGTAAATCACACAGGACAATGTCTGACTTATCGCAGGAGAAGAACTTAAAGTAGGATCCCGACTGGATTGTACTGGAGTGAGCAAGGAAGAACAAAGATTTGCTTTTTTTGGGTAAAAAAAAATATAAGTGGGGCATGAGTGGGAGGGATGCAGGCAAGGCTTACTTGCGAAAACCTGAAAAGAGTAGAGCCAGCATACCTGGGCATTCCCCATTGCTGCAGATCCACGTGCCACGTCGACAAATGCTAGGAAAGAGAGAGTAGCAAGTTAGGAAGAAGTACATGACTATAAAACTTCGGTTGCACATTTTCCCAAAAAAAATTAAAATGGTCCCCTGTCCCAGGGAAGTTAGATCAGTCCCCAACATCCCTTCCACCTCCCCTAACCTCATTTCTTAATGTATTCATCCCTTTTTCCCATCATTTGACAGCTACTGTTGGTAATATGGGTATGGTTGCAGAACTCATGGACTTCTGTTTTTCCCTGCAAAAGCTCTGCCTTTAATGGAGTTTTCAGCTATATTCCACTGATGTGAAATGAGTTCAATGCAGATCTCAAGGTATATCAATAGAACAGAATCACAGGGAAAAAATGTTTGAAGTGACTTCTAGAAAAATTTACTGCAATCCCCAACTCAAAAAAAGCAAAGATAAAGCTGGATCAGTTGGATGAGGATCTTGCCCATTGGAGTTTAGATATATTCAAGATGATATCTATTTTCTTTGTGTCAAAACAGAACTTCCTTTGCAGCTTGTGTCCACTGCTTCATAACCTTTTACTGTTTGCCTCTGAGAAGAGTTTGGCCCCATCCTCTCCACAGCCCATCTTCAGGCAGTGAACATTCCATCATTAGCCCTTAAACAAAACAAATCTATTCCCCTTTGTGTCTTCTTGCATCAAACTCCCCTGTTGTGACCACCTCCAGTGTCCTCCACAAGCCTCTCTGCACTCCTTGTTTCAAGAGCTACTATATTCTTCTCATTCCTTTCATTATCCCAGCCCTTGAAAACCATTTGTGGGTAGGCAGATTATTGAGGATGTTAAATGCAGAGTCAATGGGATGACATTCTCCACAGCAGCATCAAGTTTGAATAACAGGAAGCAATAACAAAACACAAGCAATAAAAAACCCAGCCTGTCAGGCTACACTCATCTCCCAAGAGCACTAAGGTTGAACAATGTGGCCAAGCTCAAAGCTGCACAGGACTCCAGGGAAAAAGACAAAATGTTAATGTTATGGTTTGTGTTCTGGGACGTGGTGCAGGTAATGAAAAGCTTCTGATTAACGGGGCTGATGTACAGATCACCTTTCTTCTGCATATCATGGTCTTCACTGAGTCCTCCTTCTATGCTCTAATTGGAAACCTCTGAGTAAAGAGTTGTGTGAACTCCTTGCACAAATATCAGTCTGTGTTCAGTCCACACTGAACACAAAACCAGATCAGGAATATGTGACTAATTCCCCTTCCTTTCTTTCAAGTGCTGGTTTTCCCCTCCAGTCTGGTACTCAGGAGTGAAAGAAAAATCATGAGCCATTGAGCCATGCTAGGAAGACTCATTAGCCCTGTGACAAGTTCCAAGGACGTGCCTTAGGCTAAATCCTCTTGGAAAGAAATGGGGTTTAGAGGTTAAATACATGTAGGAAGTCAAAACAAAGGCATCATTGCTGACACTACCCAGACATGGGAACCTGCTGGTCTGTCTTATCCACAGGAAACAGGTAGTTCTCTGCTCTTTGAAGGAGTGTGACCTTCATGTTGTTCTATCAGATCAAATATCCCTTTAACAACAGAGCTGATTTTGCCTTTGTGAACAGCTCACTTCTTGGAATGGGTTGGCAATTCCAATAAGACAGCAAGTTCTTTGCCAGTGAAAGGAAATTTTTTAAAGGTAGAGAGATTTCTAGAAAGATAATGCAAAACAGTCACTGACCAGTGTGCAGTACTTATCTACAGCAACCACACCACAGCAGCACAGGGTTTACCATGAGTTGCAGTCCTGGGAGATGGTGAAGCCAGGAGGATAATGTTTTCCAGAGTGGATGCAGGAGCAGTCAGAGCTTTCAATGCAGTGTTCACCATCAAGGAGCAGCCCCTCTGGATAGGTCAAGTTGCATCAGATACCCATATCACACACACAGGGACAGAAACATAAATACAATTAGATTTTCTTGTTCTTCATATCCTTTGCCAAGACTTCATATGCATTATTAGTTATACTTAGTCACAGACAGCAATAAAAACGAATGAGGCTTGCCAAAAAGCCTCACAGGGGCAGGTGTCTGCTTTCCTTCTGGTGCTGCCTCTCCCTCAGACGTGCTGAACAAAGCACTCCTGGTGCTCCCAGAAAAGTTCTTTGCTTAGCACATCCTCGGGTCTAGAACACAAATCAAACACAGGGAGCACAATCAAAGTTGATGAGAGCTGGTCTGGGACCTGGCTGTTGGAAAAACCATGAACTTCACTGGCTGCAGTAAAGGGTGTTCACACAGGTCCCGTATTTGTTGTAAGAGAACCAAAGATGAAGCAAAGTGGGGAATGAAGAAACAAATTTGGACACCATGTAACTCTAGCAGAGAGGGTCTGAGAAAGCAACCACTTCTGAACTTCTACAGAGGTAAAAAGTAAAAGGGCCAACTTCCCAACATGGGTCCAGCTGCTGAGGTTTCCATATTACACAACTATAATTACCTGTTCTACAGAGAGAGAGCTCTTCATCCTCCAAGGGCAAACAGAGGCACAAAGAGTTACAAGACTTTACTAAGGTAGAAACTTCCTTGCTTCTATTGCTAGTTTATAGTGCTTTCTATTCAATCCCTGTATTGAGAGATAGTTGAAATTCCCCCATTTTCAAAAGAGCTGCTGTGGCAAAACATTTGTTTTCTTGAACATCCCTCTCCCTTCTGTTTGAGGGACTCCTTCCAGTCACCTTCAGACATTTTGGCTCTTTTCCCTGGCAGCAGCAGTCATCAATTACTGTGACACCCAGGTAAGTCTCCTTTCTCCTATTCTTCCCATAGAACTGCCTGGAAAGATCTTGGCTGTTGAGAAAATCCTTCCAGTGAGAGAGAATCACAATGAGATCTGAGCATTTCAGAGTGCTGTGGCTCTCCAGAGAGCACAAGAAAACAGAATGCCTGCCTTTTTTCCTGGCAAGAGTAATTCAATTTACAGCAATTAATGTAACTGTGAGGGGCATTTAACAGAGGAGAAAAAAAAATAAAATACATTTGTCAAACATCCTTCAGATCCTGTTTGCTCTTAGAGCACTGGAGGGAAGCTAAGTGAAGGTAGAATCCTTATCAATGATCCCTTCAGTCATCTGTCAGATCCTCCTGGTTTTCTATCAAACTCCAATCCAGGTTCCTCCCTTCTGGCTGTACAACAAATAGCAGTAAAAGTTTTGAACTGCTGATTGCTATTCTCATGCCCTTTACTCTTTCTGTGGAGCTCCTGCTTCTCTGCTCCTCAGTTCCTCTCTCTTAGACCTTTCCCATGCTGAAAAGACCAATGCATCTACCAAAGGAAAAAAACCACCAAGAACCCTTGTGCAGACAGTGGATTAATCTCCTTCAGCTCTCTCCAACACTTCCAGGACTGCATAAAGACAGCAGCTGGATCCTTCACAACAAAATAATCTCTGGAGTCTGGTTACATCACCTGTCACCCTCCATGTTCACCTTTACAGGTCCTGCCACACCTCTGAACCTCCAGCAAGGAAGGGACTGGCAGCAGAACAGGAAACTACCAAACTCTGAGAGAAATGACTCCTCAAACGAGGCTGACATTGTCATTATTGCCTTGCTTTGGAAAGCAAATCTCTGCAAACCTCCATCACACTTGGCATCTTGTACAAGGGGACACTAAACACCTCTGTGCATTCACAAAGCCCAGACAGGGTGAAATGCAGAGACTCCTACTCAAAACAAACAAAGCATCCAATGAACAACATCAAACAAAAGCAAACAAAAACAAAGAGTTAGAAATGGAAGCATATGCAGCTTTGGGACCAGGAATCAGACTCTCCTCCTGCACTTGTTTTAAGTACAACAGACAGAAGTGGAAGATTGGTGTGGCTCAGCTGTTCCCTTTAATCCAATCAAATATCCTGCATGGGAGATTCAATAATAAATTAAATTAGATAAATTAAATTATTCACCTAAATCATTAAGTCCTTTGAAACTGCAGTGCAAGCTCTACATGTACTGTTTTTCTGCAAGAAATTCCTTCAGTGTATTCTCTGCTGTTTCTTCTTACTGTATTGCCTCTAACCCAAGCAATTCAGAAGGAGTACATCAAGGGCAAGCACTCCCTCACCAAGAAATAAAGGCAATCCTGGAATATTAGCTGGTACTGATTTTCACAGAAACATTTACTTTTTAGTTGGCTCTGAAAAATGGCCCTTTCATGGAGTGAGCATACAGGCACTACAGAAACTGGATTATTCTAGGGCATGGTCCCAGAAAAAAAGAAGTGTTACTGATTTCAAGAAAATTTAAGGGAAGACACAGCTTTCCTTCTTCTATTAAAATAGGTAGCCTGACTGCCAAATGTTTCTCTGTAAATAACCCAGTAAATAAATTACCAGGGCAGCTGCAGCCATCAACACATTGTCCATGACACACTTCATTGATATTCAGGCTCTGGCAGGTTTTGGCACATGGGGATACACACTCCTTATATTCCATGCCAACTGGACATCTTGGCCCTGAAACAATTAAAAGAAATTAGAAACGCAAATTCCTCAATAACTCTTAAACCAACAAATCCCTTCACTATCAAAGGCTGAATCACAGAGACACAAAAGGTCATGTCACCTTCCAAGTGATTATTTCTCTATTAGAAGCAGAACAATTTAGAAATATTTGATTTTCAGTTTGCTGCAATATCATCATCTGTCACATAGCATAATAAATACTCAGAGGTTAAAGCAAATTTGTTTTCTAATAAATTCAGTCTTAATAACTAAACCCAAGTGCATTAAGAATAATAAAACCCAGGGAGAAGTCTTGCAATAATATCTAAGTGATTTGGACAGACATGGTTTTGTACCTTTAAGCCATGCACTTACTCCACTCATTTGTGAAATTATCCTGTTTGGTGTTTCCAAGGAGAACCAGGAGACAGTTAAAACTCTGAAATCCCATCCTCCTTCTTCCAGAGAACCACCAGCTCAGGGTAACACTCATGCTATGGGATGTGCACCGCTGCCATTATCTAGGCAGGCCATTATGCAAACACACTGTTTCAGGCATTCCTTCTCTTCAATGCACACACCCCATGCCATACAAGACTGTGGGGGCATGGAGTGGGAAGGAAAGGTTAGAGCCTGCCCTTTCCAAGCAAATCCTCTGCTGAAGAGGTGGGAGGGATCTTGCCCTGGGCTTGGGCACCAACTCACACTTGCACAGTGTGCCCAGCACTCGAGCCCTTCCCACACAGCAGAGCATTCCATACCTCCATCATCATCATCTCCTGAGGAAGCACCATAGCACAGACAAAGGATGATAGAAAAATTCACATCCTGCTGTGGCAGCAGGACTCTTTCCTGACACAGGAGAAAAAAAACAAACTGTGGCTCGTGAATTCAAGGGTTAGAAGTGAGCTCTAAAGCTCCTGGGATCACAAAAAGGCTCAATTTCACTTGTGCCTTTTAATCAGACTTACAAAAAGCCCCAGCAAAAATGGATTCTCTGGCTCACACTCTGAGCAAGAAGATGAGCTTTAATAGATCCCTTTATGTCCCAATGGAAAGGTAATAAATTACTGCTAGAGCTCAGACTGAAAGAGCCCTAGAACAAGTGGCTGGCAGCATCTTGCTGCCCTAATCACAGTCTGAAGGCACAGTTTTCTTCAGTGGCCAATAGCAGAATATCCCTACCAGAGAACCAAGCGTTGTCAGTACAAATCAGACAGTCTACCCATGAATTTACACAAATATCCCAAGGAAAATGTCCTTTCTCATAACAAAAAAACATTGAGAAAAATCACCTAGAACATGATATTAATGGATTTTTAAATTTATTTTTGAATGCTCTCTATTAAACCATGGTTCTCCAGCGGAGGTACCAGCAGTAGGTGCAAACATGACTTTTCCTCTATAAACACAACCCATCTCAGTCAGTCTGTGCACGTCCCTGTTGCAAAACCTCAGCACAGATGCAATCAGGACCTCTGAACTCAGCAAAATTGGGCTAATAAAGGCAGCAATTCAAATTCAATCAGGATCTCTAACCTAGACAAAAATTGGCTTAGAAAAGGCAACATCTTAATATCAAGGCAATTGATTCGAGCAAATAAAGGGTGAAACAATTGTCTTTATGCAAAAACCTTAGAGAGCATTTCACAAAGATGCCTAAAAATACAGGCTGGAAAATGTCATTCATCTGAACCACATGTGAAGTAGCACCTAAACATCCTAGTCTATACCTTTGTGTATCAAATAAGCCTTCACTGACTGTACACTTTGGTGAGACAGGTAACAGCTCAGGATCTTCTTTATCAACGGTTCAAACAATACTGCCTTGGGGACAAAAACTTCTAGAAAAAGGTGGGTGATGGGGAGCTGAGAGGGGGTGTGAGCGAAGGCACTTCCTAAAAATGAACCAAATTCCTAAAAAAGCACCAGCTGCATAAATCTCTGACAGGCATGATCTCATTGGGGACAAGCAGCCTAGGAATAAATCTGGAGCTTACTGCAGGAGCTCTCTTCAGACCACCCCTCCAGAAGGACTCCTTCGTGGGCGCAGCTCCTGGAGTACTCCAGGAAGGCGGGGCAGTGACAGTCCACGCCCTGGGGACACGCACAGATGTCCCTTTCACAGAGGCTGATGTACGGCTCGGGATCCACTCGATGGTGGCACCGGGAGAAGGTCAGAGATGTGCTCAGCAGCTGGCAGGTTTCCAGGATGCCCTGCACGAGAAATGAGGGGCAAAGGGACAGAGAGAGCAAAGGGGACAAAATTAGTTCCTGTAGTCTCAGGGAGACGAGGGAAAACTCGGCTTTTCCAAACACACCGTCACCACTGTTGCTGAACAACATCACAGCTCTTATTTAACACCACCATGCAGTTGATAACAGTCAAGTTAGTAATAGTCAATAATAGCTCAATACTGAGCTCTACCCCCATTCATTCACCACATCCATGAATACTTTAATATACTGATTATTATAGACTGGAGTATCACATAAGGGATGTTTCACACGGAAACACGCCAGTCAGTCAGTCAGCAAAAGGATGGAGGCATTCTACCTCCTTTGGCTTCCCAGAAAAGAACAGGATGGCGTCTGGATTCCCAGGAAGATGTGCCCAGCAACAGAGGGGAACTGAGGTACGTAGGAAGAAAAACAACCAGACAATCTTTTGGGTAACAACCGCCCAGAGCAGGTGTCAGAGGCAAAGACTGCATCTCACTGAAATCCCAGGAATGAAATTTGTTTTCCCCTTCTGGCCACACGCTCCCGTCACTCCTGCTGGCTTGTCCAAAGCACAACAGGTCAATTTAGCACAGATAAATAGCAGAACAATAGCTCAGGGAAGAAAAGCAATTTGTTCTGCTCTTCTCCTGAGTTTAATCAGCGTGGTGACAGCCAGTGTGAGGGGAGGACAGCACAGGGAGATGGGAGGAGGGTATCAAGACCTCCTCTTTCAGATAGCGGAAACCTAAGAGGAAACTTAACTATATGTGGAAAGGAAAACATAGTGTTGAATTGAATTCTTCATGGGAGACTCCCAAATAAACTCTTTTGTGCACATTATGTCACAGTTCAATGAGTGAGGTCCTCAATGCAACTTTCTGAAAGGATGGCACTGAGTTTAAGTAAGTGAAAAAATGATTTTCTGACACAACCCCAGCACAACAAAGAATTGGAATAGAACTTTCTTCTACTTATTTGTCAGTGTTTTATGTAAGCAAATGTAACAATGGTGTATTTTGCAGGTTATACTCAGTGGTTGGGGAGGCATACACTTCAGAGTGATTCACAGCTACAATTAATTACTTCTAAAAAACTTTACATGTACCTGAGGTGGCAGCATATACAAGTTGTTGTGTAAAAAAAAAAAAAAGGAAAGCAAAAAAACCCCACAGGAAAAAAATCAAAGATGTCTTCTCTGAATGGCAGCTGTGGTGCCTGTATAGGAAAACTGCTGAGTAGAAAATAGCTTTTTATTTTGGCTAAAGGGTGTTTTGTTCAGGTGATCAACTCAAGCTAGCACATGTCTGAGCCAAGACAGGATTTCTTACTTATGAAAACAAACCAACCAGAAATGTCTAGTCCATTGGAAATGTATTCCAAGTTTAGCAAAGGGCTGAGGGAACAACCACACGTACAAAGAGGTTTTGAGCTTTCTGAGAAAGGACTCAGAGAACTTAAAACAGTGCTAACCAAGAGCTGGACATGGTGAAAATCAGAAATTCAGCTCCAGCCTGAGATGATTCTGATGCCCAGACAGCACCCATCACGCTGAATCAAATGGGACAAGAAAAAAAAACAAGACTAGAAAGGGGGGAGCAGGAACTACATAAATGGTGGTTGGTGCTGCTCTAAGACTCACAGAAGCAGAAAAAAGCTGAAAAAGTGCCCTAAGGGTGGAAGTAAAACAACAGAAGCAGCCAAGAAAGCTATTAAAGCAGTGCTTGGAGATGAAACTGATAAAACCAAAAGTGTGCTCAGAGCCATTCAGAGAATGAGCAGTACAGCAACTCCTGGATCAAAGCCTTGATCCAGATAGTATCAAGTGCAACAATCCCATTTAGGGGCTGAGCTAATGAAGTTTCTTAAGGTAACAGCCTGTTACTACAACTCAAACAGCAAAACTCAAACTGTGTATTACACCAAAAGGAACATTTTAGATGGAAAGTGACTTAAATAAAGGCGATTACACACCAAAAAAAGAAACCCATTTTTCTTTTCTTCTAGTTCTTTGGTCTTGGATTTGTAACTAACAGCATAGCTAAAGGCTGACCTCCAGCTGATTACCTAGAAACCAAGTGATATATGTTGAAAAGCAACCAACAGGTAATTTTCTCTATGTAAATGTTTTCTTGCCATTCAAATTTCATCAGATTTTCCAGTGACTTTATGCAAAAATTTATAGTTGAAATTTTCCCATCTTTCAGACATATCTCCACTATCATGACAAATAAGCTGAAATATGGGTAAATCCAAATAGATACAAACAAAAAAAAAAATTCATCATGAGGGTGGTCAATGAGAGGGTATGGAACCACCATCCTTGGAGGTATTCAAAATGTGAGTAGACAAGGACCTGAGCAGCCTGACCTAGAATGGCCCTGTTGAAAGCAGGGAATTGGACTCAATAACCCCTTCCAACTTCAACCATTCTGCAAAATATTTTTATTTTCACTCCTTCCTTTCTTTAAAACTCACTAGTCAAGCTGGACTACGAGAGGTCCTTATTCTTTAGTTTAGAGGACAGTGATGAGTATTAGATACTGGCAGCCTCAGCCACCGCTGTAACATTCCTGCTCATGGAAGCTGCTCCACACAAAGAAATACTTAAACTCAACAGACTGGAGAGTGAGGCCTCAGGCTGAAACAGTGTTTAGGGTAAAGGTGGCTACAAGATCAAAATTAGCAGGACTGACTGCAGTATCTGAAATGCACGTGAAGGTTGTAAAATTTCTTTTTTCCTTTCTGCACAAGTCCTGTTTTACATGTTTCTTTAAATAGGATGGCAGGGTCCTGGCACTGGCAACCCTCAGCAACCACAAAACTTGCTGACCTTCTTTCTGCCCCAGGCCCACCACACAGAGCTGGAGGTGGAATTTTGTACATTCTTCCCATTTCTGTGGCATTTCCTTCTGCTGCTCCATGAAGTGCATTTGCCTACAGCTTAACAATTACGATTAAAGAGAGAGAACCTAAAAAATAACAGAAGAAATCGAACACACCCTCTCATTCCCTTGAATTTAAACCCTGTGGTGTGCAGATAGACAAATAGTTTCTCCAGAACACTCAGGAAGGGTACATTTTGGTGCCATAACTGGGCATAGTTTTTCAGAAAATATATTTCATGGAGAAAGATTTAGCCTCCCATCTTTCCAAATTAAAAGCATCCAAACCCAGTATACGTTCAGTACACCAAACACCAGCTGTATATTTGAGCAGACTAAGTAGCAACTGAAAGAAATCACTTCCTTTGAATGCTGATTAATCTGATGAAGAAAAATGAGATTTTAGATATAGTGGGGGGTCATTATCAGCCGTGTAATGTATTATTATATTGTATAGAGTGATGTGGGTTGGACGGGACATTAAAGAGTCTCTAGTCCAATCCCCTGCCATGGGCAGGAACACTTTCCACTAGACCAGGTTGCTCTAAGCCCCACCTAACCTGGTCTTGAACACTTCCAGGGACAGGACTGGACCTGCCTCTGACACCAGCCATAGCAAATTATGGTCCAAAGTTGAAAATTTCTATTTGTTTTATTCCATATGGAAGTACTCCATGGGATAATGGAGGAACTGTTTCTTACCAACTGCAGTAAGAGCTGAATTTCAGCAAAAGCAGAAATTAGGTGAACTTTAATTTCAATAATTTTCACATCCAACATACTATAGGTATAATTTCCTAATAAGAAAAGAAAAAAAGGAAATGGTGACCTCTGGACGCCACACACAACTTCTATTAGACATGAAATCTAGAAAATAAAAGTAATGTAAAGAACACAGTAATCATTTGCAATGCTTTAAACCATACACGTTTTTTGTTTTCAAGGCTGCTTTGTTGCTATAGTTTTCCAGATCCCCCATTTATACTTTCAGATCCATGTTACCCATGCTGTTGATCATCTTAGAGCCTGTTAAATTGCAGTACTTTGTTGAACAGCCTAAACCAGTGAAAAAAAATGGATCAAACAATGCAGTGAGGCTCCCTTACAGTAAATAAAACTCAGGTGCAGAGGGCAGGGCATGGTAGGAAGGCTTTCCTCCTCCCTCCAACACTGCCCAGTCAGGAATGCTCTCTGGATCCCGAGGCAAGGCAGGTAATCACACTAAGTGTGTGTGTGTTTTAGAGGTGGAGGGCAGGGAAAGGTCCTGGCAACAGTGGGGTGAGAGGGTGAGCTGGTTCAAGACTTTTGACCTGACACACAGGGCCATTAAACAAGATAAAAACTTGCAAAAATATTTTTTCAACATTTTTTAGGATTTGAAGATAAAGAAGCAGCAGGTCTTTCTGATTCCACTGCATAGAATGGTTTGGGTTGGAAGGAACCTTAAAGATCATCTCATTCCAACCCTCTGCCATGGGCAGGGACACCTTCCACTTGCCCAGGTTGCTCAGAGCCCCATCCAACCTGGCCTGGAACAGTGCCAGGGATGGGGCAGCCACAGCTGCCCTGGGAAACCTGTGCCAGGCCCTCACCACCCTCACAGGGCAGAATTTCTTCCCAATATCCAATCTAAATGTGTTCTCTGCCAGTGTGAAGCCATTTCCCCTCATCCTGTCACTACAATTCCTGCTGAAAGAAGCCAGAAGCCATCTCTCCAAGGATGCTGTTGGCCAAGGAGGGGGGCAGACAGAGAGGATAAAGAAAACCACAGACCTACCCAGTGTGGGGGCACTGGGGTGGGAGGAGTGCCTTGAAGCAGAGCTGTTGTTTCCCTCACCTAACAGCTGACTGCCTGGCAGGGAGGGAGGCTGGGAGACCAAGGAGATTTACATTCCTGAAGCTGAGGCAAGCAAACAAAACACACTATTAAAAAGCCCTACATTCTTCAGCAGGCACTTGTTTGGCCAGACTTCTATTAATAGTGCTGTGTTTATTCTTGCATAGTGAATAAATTAAGGCAATGTTAAATGCTGGGAGCTTATGAACTCACATGAGATAGAATATAATTTCATTCAGCTTGTGGGAAAGAAAACTTTATCCACAAAGCATCAATATTTAACATCTGCATAAAGCCCAAATCAGTTGTACTTGACCCCTCAGACTGGATTTCACCCCGCATGCCACTCCCCAGCCTCAGCTGCAATGTTGACACTTTCTATACATTAAACTCGCCTGAACAGATAAAAATCCAGGGACCACAGTCACAAGAATTACCCTTTCTCTAGAGCTGTAACCAGGTTTAAAGACTCATAGGATGGTTTGGGTTGGAAGGGACTTTAAGGATCACATAACTACACCACCCTGCCATGGACAGGGACACCTTCCACTAGCCCAGGGTGCTCTGTGCTCCATCCAGCCTGGCCTGGAACACTACCAGGGATGGGGCAGTCACAGCTTCTCTAGGAAACCTGTGCCAGGCCCTCCGCACACCCATAGGGAAGAATTCCTTCCCAATATCCAATCTAACCCTGCTCTCTGTCAGTGTGAAGCCATTCCCACTGGTCCTGTCACTCCAGGCCCTTGTCAAGAGTCTCTCTCCATCTTTCCTGTGGGCTCCCTTCAGGCAGTGAAAGGCCACACTGAGGTCACCCCAAAGCCTTCTCTTCTCCAGGCTGCACAATCCAAATTCCCTCAGCCTTTCCTCCCAGCAGACCTGCTCTCATCACCTTGGTGGCCTCCCCTGGACTGGCTCCAGCAGCTCCCTGCCCTGTTGAGCAGCCCTGTCCCTAAAAAAGCCTCAGCCAGGTTGGAACTCTTCATGCTTTGGTGCTTGGCACCACACACCTTTACTCAAGTCAGGTGTTTAGTCTGCCGTAGCCATGACAGAAACACTCCACACACACCACCTCTGCCCAAGCAAGAAACAGCTGGAGATTTCCAACCTGAAATCACTGCTACAATTCCTTAGCCTGTTTTGCAGGTAGTGAGGCTGAAGTGCTGAGGGGCACAAATATCCTTCACTGAATTTCGCAACACATCTGAAGCATCCCCATGCAAAAGCTTAACGGGAGTAGAAAGAGTCAGAACTTTGCAAGTTGTCCAACTCTTAGTTAGCCTTTTCCAGGTAGCTAGGAAACCACCACTCAGGGTAGCTGGAGAGCAGATATATTCCAGGAAGTGCTTCTACTCTTGAGAAACTATTTGAATCTAGTTTATCAAGTATCTGTCTACAGGTCTTAAATAGTGAGAAACTAACAACTACATTTTGGCCTCAGTTACTGTAATGTAAACCTAGCACCCAGGAAATCCTTCTGATTTACAACACAAGTACATGGAATCAGTTGTAACCCCTCAAGGGATGAAGGCTCAGTTTACCATGACAGTCAAAACCTGTTAACACCACATACTTCAGTAAGTATTCCAAGCTACTTTCTTTCCTGAGCTGGTGACCATCTGCCTGCATCCACACCCTGTCTAAGGGAAACAAGAAACTTGTTTGTTCTTATAAAAGACAAGAAGAAAAAGCCTGATGGAGCAAAGGGGGTCACAGAGTTGGCCAAGGCAAACAGCTCTGTGTTTCTTCAATAAATCAGCACTACTATCTGTACACGTAGCTGAAGGACTTCCTCCTGGGAAGGGAAATAGCCTGGTGACACACAGCTTTTGGAACACCAACAGAAAACATCTCCTCTGTCAAAAATAGCCTGGCTGAAGCACCTCCCTCCTCTGCTGACTCCTAAGTATACAAATTGCAACAAATTCATAAATACCATTGGGGGAGGTAGCACCCACAGAGGCTTCAGAACTGGTGCCTCCCTGCTGTCACAATGAGAAAGGGAATTAACTACCCTGTTCTACACCATTACTGAACACACCTTTCCCAAGTAACATCATCATTTCTTTGGCAGTAACTCACACTTCAGCCTTAAACAAGCTGTTGTTTTCTGTGTTTATCTGTGCAATGGTTGGAGTGGGAAGAGGAAGGTGGTTATATAGATAGATAGGTAGATAGATATGTTACAGGTTTGGTTGGATATCAGGGAAAGGTTCTTCCCACAGAGGGTGCTCAGGTACTGAACAGGCTCCTCAAGAATGGTCACAGCCTCAAGGCTGCCAGAGCTCCAGGAGTGTTTGGACAACACTCTCAGGCACAGGGTGGGATTTGGGGGCTGTCCTGTGAAGGGCCAAGAGTTGGACTCCGTGATCTTGTAGGTCCCTTCCAAATCAGAGTATTCTGAGATTTCTGTTCTTCCACCAAAGGACAGGCAAGTTGCCTTTCAGGTAGGGGAGGACTGAAACTGAAATGGTATCTTGCAGCACCAACCTTCTCTGCCAGATCAGATGAAATGTTGCAGGTGTTGCTTGGAGTCTGCACTCTCTTGCAGCGCTTGTTTTCACTGTGCAAAGCCCAGGAGTTGGCAAAAACGTAACTGTTCCCCACCAGGGTCCCTGGGAATGAAAAAGAGGAGAAGCAACATGGCTGTTTGAGGGGTTTTAGCAACAAGTGGGCGTTTTCGGCTGCTATAAAGGTGATAGTCTGTCAAAAGCTCTCTTAAAAAATATAAACTGTTGTATCAAATGGAATTTTTTTTTCAAACAGATTGACTGTAGGAAAGTCACTGCCAGTGATATAGATTTACTTCTGCTAAGGATGTATCTAAGCTCAAGGACAGACTAAAGCCTTCAGAAGGCAGCTCCCACCTCCCTCATGCCTGCATGAACATAGTAGGAGTTGCTGCTGGTCAGCTACAATCTGCAGAAGCCAAAACATGCCTGCACATCTTCTTACCACTTAAAAGTTGCCAATAAAACACAACACATATTAGAAAGGCAAACAAACCCAGCTGCTTTCCCTAATCAAAGAAAGCATTAGCACTCTTGATCCCAACTAGCCTTGATTTTTCTCCTGTCCAAAACTCAATCTTGTGTGCAAAGAAGCTTAACATGCACCATCATGGTTTGGGGCCATCCTGTTCCTGGGTAAGGTGTCCTGAAACACACACCCCTGATCCAGGACAAGCAGCTCCTGGCCTAGGCTCAGCAAGATTTGCATCCATTTTGCATAAAAGCAAAGATGAACGAGTTTGTATGGCTGCGACTTCCCGGGAGATGCAAACCAACTCTCTGCTGCTCTTGCTCCATCCTTCTGAGAAGGGGGATCCTCCCAGAGAGGGAATGTTTCCTCCACCCTCTTTTGCCAACCATGGCCTTGCTGGTTCCAGGACTATCTCTGCTTCCTATTGTGGGTACCTGCTACTAAACAATTTTGTGACCCTCAGTTGCTTTTTAAAACCCAGTTGTGATGCCTGGGAGAATATCAATTGCCAGTGTTAATGCATTCCCAAGACCTTATGCAGAGGATATCTTGAAATACAAGCCTGGCTGTATCTGAAAACCAAAAGAAACCAAAATAAATTCTTCCCAAATATACCTACAGAACACTTAATAATATATGCATGTATAGATAATAAGGATTCCATTGAGCTCCGTGTTTAGTACAAACACAAGGAATATACAGATCACTACAACTCTTCCTAAACTATGGAGTAGTCATGAAAACTGCACTAAGAATGCTAAGGCAGAGGTATTAAGACCTGTAGACTTTTGTGTAAATTAGAAATGAGGGACTTTTAAACGTAGCGTGTATTAGGCCCACAGCAGATATCAAATGAAGAAGACTCCCAGGGAAAGGTGATAAAAGACACAAAATTTTCATCTATGCAGCCAGGACTTGGCACAAGAAAAGAAATGCAGCAACAAGAGGAACACAACCCTTTAGCTTACCACCTATTATAAACATTAAAGCAGCAATGCAAGGCAGCCTGGGGAGAGGGAAGGTGCCAAGTTCTCTTTTGTTTGCAGTCAGGCAGCCTTTCCCTGGCAGGTGTGTGACAGGAGCCGGGCTCTGCTCTGAAGCAGTCCTTCTCCAGCCCGGGATACACACCCATGCCAGGATTCCTGCTGGCAGCTACCCCCAGGGCCTTCTCCACCCACAAGCTAAGATTTGAAGGTCAGACCAACTGTTGGCCCTAAAATACTGCTCACTTTTTTCATTTCTTTCCTTCCATTATTTTTTTTTCTTCTGCAGTGCTCATAAATTTATACCTCTGATGCGGTTCTTTTGCGCAACATTTGCATTATATGATTTTAATTCTTTGTTTGCTGTGTTCTATGACTCACACTTCAAGTAAGTGAAGGGTCTGGAGAGTCAGTCATGTGAGGAGCAGCAGAGGGAGCTGGGAAAGGGGCTCAGCCTGGAGAAAAGGAGGCTCAGGGGGAACCTTCTGGCTCTGCACAACTCCTGACAGGAGGAGACAGCTGGGGGGGATCGGGCTCCGCTCCCAGGGAACAAGAGACAGGATGTGAAGAAACATCTTCAAGCTGTGCCAGGGGAGGTTCAGGTTAGACACCAGGAAGAATTTCTTCATGGTGAAGATTGTCAAGCATGGGAACTGGCTGCCAAGCAGGGTGCTGGAGTCACCACCCCTGTAAGTGCTCAGGGAATGACTGAACACGGCACTCAGTGCTCTGGTTTAGGTGACAAGGTGCAGATCATTCAAAGGTTGGACTTGATGATCTTGGATGTCTTTTCCAACCTAAATACTTCACTTATTTGATGAGGATTCAGGAAGAAAAGTGGGGAGGGAGAAATATCTCTGGTACATCTGACTGCTCTGCATAAACAGGAGCTACCAACAGCCCTGCCTTTCCCACCTGACACCTCCACTTCCTTCTGCTGAACAACTCAAGAAGGGAGGAAAGAAAAGGCAGGGGAAGAGACCACACAACAGCCTAAAAAATAATCTGGGGTTTAAGTGGGCAGGTGATGCTGTCAACATAATCTGGCACTGCAATCCCACCACACAATAGGACTGCCCTCATCTCTCGCACAGCAGAGTTTTGTTTTGCCTTCTGTTCCTTCTGTGGTCAGTTTTTCTTCTTCCTTGGGAAGCGCCCAAGATTCAACAGAAAGAACTCCCTCACAGGGCTCATCAGAGCCCTACACAGAGAAACCCTCCATGCAGCCTGGGTGGGACTTTGGCTACAGCACTGATTTTGCCTAAGACTTGCAGGAAATGTATTGAAAATAGAAATTGTCACAGAAAACAATGAAAACAAAGCATTTAGACACAAGTGCCTGAAGAAGTGGTGCCTGATATGGACCACAGCACAGATCCCAGCAGGTAATCTGCCTGCTCAAAAGCTGAGACCCCCAGGCAGCCAAGCTGGGGTGGAATCTCCTTTTAGGATGCAAGATGAGTTCAGGAGGGAGATATTAAAGGACAACACAAACTCCACCTGCTCCTAACATCCCAGAAACATCAGGACACTGGTGACCTTGCAGAGGTCTTTGAGGAGAGGGCCATTCTCCCACCACCTGAGCAGCAGGCAGGGTCTCCAGGGATGTCCTGCTGGACTCTGCCTTTGTGCTCCAATTGCTGCCCTCACATCTCTCTCCCTTCAGAAAGATTTTCAGATAGGTGATGGCCACTCTTCATAGCAAAATCCTTGTTCACTATGATTATCTGAGCCTCCAATCACCAGTTCCTTCTGAAATCTGAAACTGGCACCAGCTTGTTTACTTTGACACTGATGGTCAGGCAAGCAAAGCATCAGCAATAACCACCTCATGCTCCAGGCACCAAGTGGGAAGCAGGAACCCTGACCTCCCTCCCTGGATCTCATGCAGATTTTCCATATGGCCACCGGCCCATCAGATAACTCTCCCAGGGTCTGTTAACTCATCTATAAAATAAATGCAAGAATTTGGTCAAAACACTACAGTCCTGTGGGTCTTAATTGAAAGAGTCTTAGAGGGTAAATACCTTTCACATGTTGGTTATTTATCAAGCAGCAAGGGGTTTTTGTTTGTTAGGGTGGGTTTTTTCTTTGTTGTTTTGGGGGCTTTTTTTTTTTTTAAACACAGTTTTACATTATTCCAGACAAGCAAAACTATTGGTAAGGCTGCCCAAAAATTGATCCATAATTCACATCAAATTAATTATATGAAATAACCAAGTCACGGGCTATAAAATCTTTCCTGCACTCTCCAGCTCAATGAATAGAAAATCAATAATATTGAACACAGGAGAGGGAAAAGAACCCATCTCCAAAACTCTACAGCCAAGCAATGTAGCCACACTCCTCACAACAGAAATATCTAACTTCAATCCCAGACCCTGAACAAAGCCCAGGGAGTTAGGAATGCAGGTTTCTGGCATCTCAAATGAATGCCCTAAAACAAAGACAGCCTCAACACAAGTCATCTTCCACTGTACCATTTGTAATTCCCTGAGGAATCTATTCCCTTTACTTCCGATTGCAAATGCAAGAAAATGGGATTACTGACTCAGTCTAAACAAAAGCATTCAACTTGCCTGAAAACAAGTTACTGATATCCTTTAAAATACCAAGAAATTGGCATTCCAGAATGACCTAAAGTTGTGTTTACTTTCTTAGGCAAAAAAATAAAAAATTTATTATCTGCACCACTATCACTGAGCTTGGAATGTACTTGAAAAGCTTCTGGTGCCAGATACCACATGTTGAGAAGTCACATATTCAGTCATATACATCTACACTATTTTCTGAATTTAAATCATTACCCGAACTACCAGATTCTTCCTTGCAGATGCTGTCTGCTTCTATGTGTTTAACCTTTATTGACTCTCCTGTGAATATATATATTCATGACATAGTCTGCATTTCAGGAGCTTAAAGCTGGAGGATGTTGCTGGCAGCTGGAGCAGGCTTTATCCACATTCTCCATGGGTATTGTTTTATCATAAACATCTTTGTAATTTGGATACCAGATTCCCAGAAACCTGCTTCCTGCCAACGCCAAGAAAAACATAATGGGATGCTGGATTGATTTGGGCTGGGATTTTTTTTTTTCCTTCCACTATCCTAAGTGTGGAAGGACAACAGGAATAACAAAATGATGGAGTGACATCCCTGTGTTGGATTTGAATGATCTGTTTAACACAAAGAGACCTCAAGGATGACTTAGACATCCAAGCACCCATCACAGCAATACCAGAAATGGCTGGATATGGCACCTATTGCCCAAGTTTAGTTGACAAGGTGGTGTTTGGCCAAAGGTTGGACTTGACCTTGGAGGTTTTTTCCAGCCTTAATGATCCTGTGCTAAGATTATTAGGCACAGACTGAGGCTGCAGGTACATGGATAAGCTCTGGCAGCTTTCACTCGCTTGGGAGGAACTCCCTCACCATTTCTCCAGGGCACAAACACTCCCCTGAGACCATTCACATGCTGCAGGGCTAAGGGGATTCAGCAACTTGCTCCTGTGTGCACATCCTGAGGAGCTTCCAGGATCCAGTTGCCTGTGCTGTGTCAGATTTCCTCTGTCATGCTACATAAGTCATCTCTTCTGGCCTGTGCCTTCATTCTCCAGTAGTAAAATGCTTGTGACAGTGGTAAGAATGGTCACAGCCATGGCTGAAGGAGGCCAAATAGCCATCTGAGCATCTAGAAAGAGCTCAGTTTTATGTTTCTGATATGAGCAAAGGCTGGCAACCAGTTAGAAGTGCGTGCTGAGGTCAGAAAGCAGAGCTTGTTTAACTGGCAAGTCTTAGAAGCCTTCACAGAATGGCCCTAAAGGACCAGACCTTATCTGGCAAGAAAAAGCAGAGGGGAAACCCTTCATTAGGGTCCAGGAGAAAAACAGACAAAAGACTAAACAAAAACCCTAGAAAGCTTCCGAGATTTCTTTTTATATTTTAGTTATGCTTAAAGTGTGAGAACAAACTCTCAAGGTTTGGCTTGGTTTTGCTGCCATATCCAATAAACAAGCAGGCCCATAGAATAAAATCGATGTTGTTTGTCAGTCTGCACAGGACATGAGCACTTCTCCTCAGGATGAGCTATTGTAGCAATCATGTCAATGGCAGTGACTCAGCCCCCCAGCCTGTCTGAAGGGCAGTGTGTCTGCAGCTTTGGGAAACGGTTCTTCTCCCAGAGGGTGGTGGGCTCCCCAGGGAAATCATCACAGCCCCAAGGCTGCCAGAGCTCAAGGAGCACTTGGAATAACATGGTGGGATTGTTGGGGTGTCCTGTGCAGGGCAGGGACTTGATCCTTGTGTGTCCCTTTCAACTCAGGATATTCTACGAACTCCAAAATCTACTGGAGAGGCTTTTTTGGGGTGTTCAAGAACTAACACACACACCTAAGGCCTTCAAAGCTCAGTCCCACCAGTGTTAATTTACCAGGATATCAATTTTATTCTCATCATTCAGAGCTCCCGGACCTCAATAGCTGAGAATCCAAAGTGTACACAGAAACAATGTGTGATATTCTCTCATCAGATTCTCATCAGTTCTCCATTTCCACACTAAAAAAAAAAGTGAGGACTCATAAGAGTATCATGACAACAGCACATTTGAATAGATTATAGAACAGGAGTATAAATATATCAAGAGAAAAGAAAAGCAATTACAGTGTTCATTAAGTTTTAAGCACCTTTCTGTTCATGCCTCCTTTATTTACTTGCTCTAAATGATAATATCCACTCACAGAGCAGGTGCTTTACCTCTTCTTTCACCACCACCCTAAGAACAATCCAGATAGAACTTCGTTGATTATAACTCATACTCCACTTTCTTAAGGGGAAAAAAAAAAAAAACACCAAAAAAAACTCCAGACTAACTCTGTGTTATTAAACCACAATAATTTCTTTCCCTAAAATAAGAAGAAATAATATTTTCATCTGTTTCCACTGCATGTTATTCTGAAGCTCAAAGATCTTAGCACATCTCTTATCAAGATAAATCCATCAGAACTGAGCCCCCAGTCTGATAAATTCCAGGTTTTAACAGGAAGCAATGGACACACCAACGGGACAGTTCTGTCTGCTGGCAACCTTAAGGTAACCCTTCACTGCCCTGAGATCACTAGGTGCTTACACCATGCTCACATCCTGGGATAGGCTGACCTTCAGGAGATCTAACTAGCCTGAAAGGAGAACAACTAAACTTTAGTGAAAATAAAAGGGTAAAATGCTTCACAGGCTTCCAAGAGACTGTCTATTTTTTCTGTTTAAAGAATATTACCTCTCCCAGCTGTTTGTGTTGCTCCCCACTGGGAAGCTAGAGTCAACAGTATATTAAAAAACAAACAAAAAAAAAGTCATCTGAATTATTTCATAACTGATTTACTTGGAGCAAGTTAAGAAATGCTCCAGTGAACCAGCAGAGATACCAGGGAGACAAACAGTGCGTGGGCGTAGTGACGTCCCTCCCTGATACAACAAATTCAAACATAATTCAGTCTAATTCCTTCTAAATTAGTTTAAATGAAAGGTCTTTTGTATCACTGGAAAAATTGGCAGAATTGCTGACACACAGTTCTATTCTTCAGGCTAAAATCACAGATCTGTGTATCCACACAAGTGGATAAACATAAGGAAATCCCTGACTTCTGTAAGAGACACAGAACACATTTTCTGTCACCTCTATTATTTTATAGCTCCTCCCAGCAGAGACCCTGTCATTGACTTCATTCAAAAACTGACATTCCAAAATCTCTGGCTGTGAATGGACTGGGTTTTTTTTAAGAGGAAGATACAGCCTCCAGCATGTAAAACAACTACAGGATGAAACACATTTAAACTTAAGCAGCAGAGGGGCCTTTTCCACATTTGAACAACCCAAAGCATTACATTTTTTGCTCCTGCTTTTTCTAAGAGCCTTGTTACTATTTACTCTCTCAAGAAAAAGCAATAAACTTCATATCTCATCCCATTCAGACATCAAGGGATCCAAGCCCTGGCAAGCAGTTCTGTGACCAGAGTTTGTTTCTTATTTACTTTGTTGAAGGACAGATTAATCATTTTAACATACCATGAGATCTCTCTTTTTTTCTGTACACTGAAGCTATGCTCATGTATTCTGAGTGCCAGTAGGACACATCTCTGGAGCACTGCCAGGCTCCTTTCCAAGCTGCTTTGCCTCCCTTTCTATCTTTTGTATCATTTATTTTTAATACACACTTCATGCTATCAATCTAATGTATTAACTAACTTCAAACCTCTCCTCTTCAGGTAAGTGCTCAGAATTAAAAGACACTCTGAAGTATCACAAATCAAGAGTAATCATTCAAAGTCTCATTCAGGGCTTTTCAGAAACTGAGTCTTCACACAAAGGTGTACTGAGCAGCAAAAGCAGTCTTGCCTCTTGTTCTCCTGAGAAATTGGTGTGATATAAGGTGCAGCCCCAATCCAACAGCCCATATAGACAGGGAAATGTCATTAAAAGGCAACCCCTTTGTAGAACAGGGTCTCATGCCAAACCTGCAAGTAGCAGGAATTTAGTCTTCAGCTGTTACATCTTTTTGTTTTCACACTATCTGTTCTTACTACTTCTTGGCTAATTCATGAAAAATTAGATGTTGAATCAGCTTTTTTGCTGGGTCTTCTAGCCAGTCTCCCCACATGAATTAACCTGTAGCTTTATCTTTGTATTTGAAAATTGCCAGGTTTTTAAACATGCTATGTTCAGCTGCCTGGGCTTTCCTCAGGAATGAGATGTGACAGCCATTTCCTTTCAGAAGAAAGGAAGATGAAAGGACTTAGTCAGACAGCTTTTCAGCACATCAAGTTGGGGCACCTGATAGGTTCTGTAGAAACATTTTGCTGGATCAGCAACATCTTTGTTGAATCACTCAGCAGGAAAAGTGTGCAGAGCATCTATTAAAATACAATCAGTTAGTGGTAACCTTACCTTCCCGAGTTCTGAAGTCATCCTCAAGGAATTTATTAAAATTGCCACACAGCCCACAGGTCTTGTTATAGTGCTTTTCTTGAAGAAGGATCTGAATGTTTCCACTGGCATCAATCTTCACCACAAAGCCATGCTCATCGCTGGATATTTTATAATAACCTGCCTCCTTCTCTATAAATATACCGTTGGAGGCAAAAGGTATGGAAACCCTGTGGAGAAAACACAGGAAATTCCCAGCATGTGACACACAAAACCCATCAAGTTGTTTTCTGCTAGAATAACAAGTACCTTTTGTCTTCCTGCATCACAACTCCATCTAAAGAGAGGCGAAGATTGAAATATTCTCCGAGATACACAGAGAAACCAATTTTGTCCCCATCCTGGTAATCACCTGAGGAGAAGAGACACAATCAAATACTCTTAGTTCTGGGACTCAGGAGGACAATTTGTAGTCAGTAAAAACTTATTTTAAGCTATGACCAACACAGAAGAGTTATTAATGGATATAAAAATATCTACCAAAGCAGTTGGTATGAAAGTCACATACAGTTTTGGTACATATATCAGCACTTCTGGCCCTCTGCAGAGGCCTCCGCTAATTCAAAGGCCTTCTGTCTTAGAAGATGGGGTTTTTCTTACTGGTGTGGTTTAGTTCTAAAGGGTTGTATAATTCTTATTCCTGGACTCAGCTTTAACTCAGCCACACCTCCCTGAAAAATTCAAAATTAGTAAAGGTCTTCTCCTTTTTAGTACAAGTAGTAAGAAAATCCTTGTTTCTCAGCAGCTTATTTATGTGTGAGCTACATTACCAAGGGATAACAGAAGTCCCAGAAGTAATCCCACTTTCCAAAGCAAGCCCAAAAAATCCCAATACAACTCATAGACACAAAAAAAATTCCAACCAAGACCCCTTTTTATGTAGTAGTCCGTCCTATTTGACAAAGGGGAATTATTTGTTTTCTTTTCCAGTGATGGAACCCAGCTCAGACTCACCTAAAAGTGTGAAAGAATGTTTGTGACAGTCCCCAGCAAGGAGGTAGCTGCAGTCCCCAGCAAAATTGTACAAGGAACCATCAAATGTTTTGATGTGATCATTCCCAAAAAGGCTGCAACGGGCAAATGATGACTCCTGAAGTGAAGCACCTGATAACCCTAGGTATCAAAACACAACATTAACTTGCAATTTAAAGTAATCATTTTGCAGTTCAGGAACTTCTCTGGTGGAATTTATCCCCACTGATGTCCTGGTAGCTTCTAGGCAGACTCTAAGTCTGGCATGGCAGTCCATAGGACCACAGGGGTTTTTCTATTATTCTATGCGTTACTGAAATGCCTTTTTTTGCTTTATTGCCACCACCCAAACCTTGCATGGGTAATTTAAGTCCTGATCCTTCGAGCAATGCCATGTGTTCATTTGTACCTGCCTGCAACCCCATTAAACCCCACTAAAGCCTACAGGGCACTAGGAAAGCCCCATTTCTTGTTCAGTCAAACATCCTTGACTTCAGGGAGTGTTTGGGACTCAATACAGTGCCTGTTTCAAGGTAAACAGACAAAAGGAATTACTTTATTGATGCCTTCAGCATGGTGAGAATAATCCCTGAGTCAGTACAATAAAGGGAAGAGGGGGACTCATATCTCACAAAAGAAAATAGTGAAAATATATTGTAGTCCAAACCTGTTTTCTTACCTGTGATTATGGTGGCCAGCAGTAGGTTTGTTTGCAGCCCTGTCAAGAGGAGCATCTGTTAAAAATCAAAAAGAGACAGTTTAGAATACTCTTAGTTTAAGAGACAGTCGGTTTCACAACTTCTTATCACCTTCTGTCCTTTCTTTATAAAGAAAATTATTACTGAGGGTCTACAACATTTCAGAAAGCCATAATCCATGCAGACAGTCATGGTAATTCAGCTGCCCTCTATGCTGCTTTAACTAGGTAATCTAGGGGAGTTATTAATTATTCTTTGCCCCTATTATCACTCCTCATGGCAGGGAAGTGAGCTACCTCCATGGGAAATGCAACCCAACACAGACATATACCCCAATTCCCCTCAGTTAACACCCTGCACATAAAGCCCTTCAACACACAGCATTATTTGTCAGCCAGCCTGATGTGAAGAAGCACCCCAGACTGGTTCAGCCAAGCTGGCTCCAGCAGAAGTCATCTCTGCAGCACAAGATTTGCACCCTTCCCAAATATCCACAGAGGGAACAAAACAATATATGGCGCAAAGAATATATGTTTTGCACCAGCCAGCAGGTTAGCTTGGCAGACCATTGTAACCACATAATCCACTGACTTCAGGGTGATAACGTGCTAGAGATAAGGGGCAAGAAAGAAAGAGAGGAAATAGTACAGAGATTAGAGACCTAGGGTGAAAATTTTCATTCAACAAAATCTGTTTTAGCATTGCCGCCTCCTTTCTACAACCAGAACGTCAGTCTTTGTTTTCCATATGTCTATAAACTACCTGCAGGATGACCAGGCCTTTAAAAATAATAATTAATAATAGGATAGGAGGGTCATGCAGATGGTGAACTACAGGGGTTCTGTGGCAAAATATCAGCTGTTAAGGACGAAAGCTGCAGGGAGCTCCATCTCAGGGAATTAATTTCAGTGATCGTATAAGCAACTAGAGAGGCTCAAATATACCAAAGTTAATATATTAATGCCAGAAGACCAGACACACCTTTTCCTAAAGGAACCCCCCAATTAAAGGCTAGAATGCATTTTGCAAAGACAAATTGAGATTCCAGGTAGGAACACAAACTTCTTACTGCTGTTAGTTATGTAGGTCCAACTCACAGCCACCTAAATAAACACTGAGCTTGACTTATTTATCCAAAACAGGAAAAGCAATATCTATTCTATGACTTAGTCTAATATAATGCTGCAAATCCCAAACTGACATAAGGCTACAATATAGCTCAGAAGTGGCAACTGCATGGGAATGACACTACAAAGAATGGTGAAGAAAAGAACAGGCATTATTATTCTCAGATTACACACTTGCTACTGTATTTTTGGTGCATGCATAGTGTTATTGTGGTGAATCAGACACTGCTGTTCTTTGTTAACCCTTTTGTTTTACAAAGCAGGCAGAGAAAAAAGGCAAGGTGTAAATCCCTTCCCATCAGTCCCCTTCCACCTCCCACACCGCTCTGAACTGCGGACAGAGTTTCCTCCAATTCCAACAGAGCAGGTGCCACTAACAAATCAGAATACAATCCAGAAAGATCTGCCAGTATAAAACCCTCTACAGTTTCATCACTGGCTTAATTAGAAATGAATGTACCTTCTTCTGTGCGAGACTCCTCTTGCACATGAGCAAGAAACTCCTCCAGTTTCCACCTCAAGCCTACAACACCATTGTTCCCCTGGTGCTTCAGAAGTCAAGATTGGAATGGCTTTGGTCTGAAATCTCTTGTTTTTGTACAGGCCAGGAACTCTTGTCCATTTAAGAGGAAAGATAAAAACGCGGACGTCACATCCGCCCGATTCTCAAGACAATAGATTAAATTGCTATCGTGGAAATCAGGCACTCTTAATTGTCAGGAAGGTACAATGAGGGGAAATAGTTTTAAAAACTGACAGATAAAGTCTTTGAAATACATTCCACATGTGTATATGTGACAAATCTCACTGACTGAGCCAACAGGCAGTATATTTATTTGACAAAATGTTATTCAAAAGAAATAGTAGGATGCTCCACACCTCAAAGGCCACAGAATCATTAAGTCTTTTTTCCTAAACAACTGCCTTAAAGGAGAAAGAAAAATTCAGAGCTACTAATGCCCTGGGTTTATTCTCTAGGTGCAAACATAGTTGAATTTTGCCACCTTCTATCAGAGCAATGCATTTGATCCTTGAAATGTTCCTCTGGAACATTCATGGAAACAAATTAATCCTGCTCTGACTTGTTTGCAGAGTGAACACCAAATCTATGGGCATGTGTACAGCACTGAGCAAAAAACACACAAAAAACAGAGTTTGTCAAGTCTTACTTGACTTTTCATGTCTCATTTCTCATATTTTCAATAACTGCTAGGATTAACAAAGGCCTTAGGAGGCAACACATTGCACTGACGGGGAACTGTTCTCTCATCTACAATCCAGCTGCCACATCTCAGCAGGTCCTTCCTACCCCCGAGAGCCTGAACATGAATGATACCAGAGAGATGTTCCCTAAACCTTTCCTTATGGGAATGTCAACACCACTCAGGGATAGGGGGAATTAGACCTTCTGTCACTTTGGTCTCCTGTCATCTTCTCAGTTCTAACCCTTTGACTTCCTCAGCCCCAAAAAAGTCACTTCATTTGGCAACTTTCTCTTGCAAATCTAAATCCAGCAGGGCTTTGATATGCATTTTTCTGTTTGGCACATAAAGAAGGTAGAGTGAGAATACCTGGAAAAAAATCCTTAAAAATAAGAACAGTGTTGGTTCAGATAAGCCAGACATTGGACACTTCTTAAGCGTGGTAGCAACCTTGGGGAACATAACAAATAGAATTAATTGAGATAGACACAGAAAGAACAAACTTCCTTTTTTCATCCTGGCTCCTTTTTCTCCCCCCAAAAATAAGGAAATGGTAATTAAAGAGTGCATTTATTGACTGATATTGTATTTTGTTCCTACAGAAAGCTTAGTGATGGCTGGGCATTTCAGATGTGATTTTCCAAACAGTACACCTGAGACACAGGAGAAAATACATAAACAGCTAGGAAGTCTTGCAAAAAAAAAAATAATCTATAGTCCATTATTGGAAAGAGCACAGGAAGGACTTCTGAGAAAAATTATCCATAATACTGTTTTTCATTGCTTTGTTCAAATACCAGGTTGCACACAACAAGTCCTGGCCCTGCTACAAGTATGTTTGAATTGAAGGACTCTATCCTGGACAAAGTCTGTTTGCATGAGGATCTCTTAATTTCTGCAGGAAACTGCACTGATTGATTTTATGGAAGTGAGAATACCTGGACTGGCATCTGGAGTAAACAGAAACCCCAAATGCCACATCCTCAGATGCCACACACACAAAAAAAAAAAATCAAATAAAGGAGGGTGCACAGAGAAATGTGGGAAAGGACAAAAAGGGAAAACATAAAATTACAATCAGAGGTAGGAAGCAACTTTTCTGTGAGCAGAGGAAATTTCTGGCCTTGGAAAATCAGAGAAACTATAGAAGATCCTTGTGTGTCCAATCACAAGTAGCACAGAGAAGGAAGGAAATCAGTGCTCCTCCTTCTCTCCCAGGGTAAAGGCTGGGAGCAAGCAATGAAATCCTCAGGGAGATTTCCTCTGGAAGATCTCAGCACAGGTCACTGTATCAAAAAGGAGTCAGACAAATTAAAGAAGGGCTCCTGCATCACAAGGATCAAGTGATGAATCAGAGATAGCTTTTGGCTTACAAAGTCTTTACCCTGCTGTGTATTAGAAGCAGGGCATTAGAAATACAATTCTTTAAAGTCACACATCTATAATGGGAAAGTTAATTTGAATCTCTCTTGTGGAAAACAAACAAACAAACAAAAACAAACACCAACAAAAAAACCCAAACAGATAAGGGGCTAAAGCTCTAGTTCCAATGAATTGCAGGGGCTTTAGTGCATTTTGGGGGTCATCAGTGCTCAGCTCCTTTTCCTGGCACAGTTACCGATCCATGGTTTAAAACAAGCCACCCTCCGAGAGGATGGCAGGCACTAAAGACCCTCATTTTGCATTTGAAAGCCCTCAGCCTCCGGACATCCTTCCACAGGCTGGAAGGCAAAGCAAACACTTGAACACTCTCCCCTCCTGACTGGGCAGGGCGGTGCATTACCCGCGACAATCCTTTTTACCAATTGAACTCCTTCCCCGGTGGCATGCTCACGGGATTTCTTTCCAAGTTCTCAGCCCTTCCCGGGGTTATGACTGCAGTCAGCCCCAAGGACCTCAGGCTGCAGCGGGTGAGGCGAGGCTCTGGGTGGGGGAACTGATGCTGGGCTCCTCGGGCTCCAAAGGTGCCCAGGATGCCGTGCTCCAGGCAGCATCCCGACCTGGAGCTCATGAGCCTAGGCTCATCCTGCGAGCCCTGCCATCTGCAGCACGGCATCAAAGCAGAATATCCCTCCTCCATATCCAGCGAATAAGGATACTAGACTTGCAAAACATCATTTAGAGCTGCTGCTAGCTAGTGCTGCTCTGCTGAAGTCAGCGGCACTACTCTGTGCTGGCTGAAGTGCCAAAAACCTCACAAATTTGAATTACGTTACAAAGAGCCACCAGAAATTAAACAGAAGGGAAGCGGGGGAGATGATTTTTCGCCCGGTCAGTTTCTCCCTTATGGAAGTGAGAGTATCACCTCGCGGAGAAACGCCCGAGCTGTCCCGGCCGAGCGCTCAGCATTCCCGGGAAGGGCGTGTGCTCTCTGTGTGCACAGCCCGGGACGGATCGCCCGCCCTCAGCCTCCTCCTGGAGCGCTCGGGGCAGGCGGTCACTGCTCTCTCTCTTTCGCTTGTTCACGTCTGAAATTCCCTGCGCACAGAGAGCCAGCCAAGGGCCAGTTCAACCATTTCCTCCCCCACCCCCGCAATTGTGTTTTTCCTATTTTCACCATCACTCCCAACTAGTAAGAACTCTATACTCTCATTGGTTTATAGGGTGTATTGACAGGGACAAGATTTTGTAGGCAGGGTACCTAATATGCGCATGTTTGTGCACAATTACCCTGTGGGAGGTTTTCCATTCACGGAGCCTGTTCTGGAGAGAGCAAAACATTTCAGCATCCTTATCATAATTTAACATCAGCACTGACACCAGACACCAACCACTTCACCAGGCCAGAATCACTATCACGCTGCTGAAGGGAAAAAAAAAAAAATGCAAAGGACTTTTCTATTAATATAATAAAAGAAAATGAGAGCCTGCATTATGCAGCGTGACATCCGGTCAGTTTTCCACCTCCGTACTTTAAAAGCAGTTCATCCCTCCCCTTGGGATGAAATTTGTCCAAATGCATGGCTGCTGAAATGTCTTTAGCTGAAAGCATGTAAATAATGAGCGGCCAACACTTCTGGGCTGCAGGTCTATAAAACAGCTGCAGTAACAATTCACCTTGTCACTCTGTACATTCAGTAGAGTAATTAATTACTAAATGAGCCAGTCACCCTCAGATACAGAGAGATCTCCAAATCTCAGATATTAAACATGTCCTCAGTTGGTCTTTTAACTTTTAATCTGTGGTTTAATCAAGCATAAAGAATGCATGCATGCGCAAATATACACCAATACATGCACCCACCTGCATATATCCACTAATTAAATTTGTCCTCATGGGAAAATATTAATATACTGAGAAAGGAGGAAAAATGAACAGGAACGGCCAAAAGATGGGAAGTATCCTCTTAGTGTGGGGAGACAGACGAAAATAAATAGAGGAGGGAAGCCTTCTTTCTCATGTGTGTGTTCTTACAAAAAAAAAAAAAAAAGTTCTGATTTTGAATTACCTAAGTACCTGTAATTCTAGTCCAAAATCACAACTGATCACCCCAGGAATTTCAGCAGTTATGGCAACTGAAACAAGAGCTATTGCCCAGATGAGAATTAAAAAACCTGAGTGGTTTTTTTTGCAGAGTGAGGCTTTGCCATTAGAGAAGGGAGGAAACACAGACCCCGTGCTGCTGCTTTGAGAAGCAATTTAACCCCTCTCCCCTTCATGCAGTACGACAGAAACAATATTTTGTGTATTTGCATCACAAGCATGCAAGCAAGGATAAATTAATTAACATCCTCTGCTCCACGAACAGGGCTGGTCTAGGGCCCTAGGAGATTTACTAATTAAGAAGTTAACTAATGACAGACTTCCTGAGATGCTCCTGAACAAGCACAGGTTTCCTTCCAGGGTCGCAACTGTTATAAAATGCCCATCTCAGGAGCCAGCTGGAGCTTCTGTGTTCAAGGCTGACCCCTGTAGGTTTGTCCCAAATTAATTATTTTTCAAACAAGAATAGCACCAGGGGTTCATTTAACATTTCAACAAAACTGTTCTGAAAATTAAAGCCACACCATGTTAAAAACATTCACTGTAACTTGGGTTTCTGCTAGCCCAAGCTCCAGACAGCACGTTAATAGAAATTTAAGAAACATCAATTACCATGTTTTCTCCACATCCCTTCCTGGAAAATGAGTTCAAGACAATTCTTCACCATCCCCTTTTTAATTCTATGAACTGAGCTCCCAGGTTACCTCTCTAAAGTGCATTTCTCCCCATTTTTTATGGTTTTCATGGCTCATCTCTAACTCCAGATAACAGAGCTGGGGCCAGGTTTAAATATGTAACACTGCTGCTATTCCTACAATGCAGCACCATCCATATCCCTTCCTCCCTTCACCAGCACCTCCTAACACTTCAGCAGTTTAAACAGCATAAGGCAGAGATAGATACTACCACTAATCCAAAACAAAACACCTCAGAAGGGTAAATTATCATTTGGCAACATATAATCAATGTGATGAGCATTCAGTGGTGTTTTCTACTCACCTAAATGATGGTAATGCCAAATCTTAAAGGTCTAAAAACACCTTTAGGCACCTAATGCATGCATTATTGCATTAATACAATTTGCCAAAGTTGTGATCTCACTAAAGATATTAAGGTTTGTTATACGCTGTGTTTTTCATAAACCCATCAAAATTCATTAAAAACCCTCAAGCAGCATGATGTAAATATAAATCTATCAAACAAACAAAACAGTTGAAAAAACTTGGGAATAGTGCTATGAATTCCACTGAGCTGCAGAGAGATGGCAGTTCCCACTGAATAACAGGGTGTTTCTAAAAGTCTTCACCAGGAAGAATGACCTTGGTCCCTTAAGACTGAAATTTGGCCTATGGAAGTTCCTTGCATTACCTCAAACATTGATAGCGTTATCTTAATCGCTTTTGAAAAAGGAAGAAGTTGCATCCACGCAAAACCTATTTCACTCATTTTTATAATGCCAGGGAAGAACCAACTCCAAGAAAAAGCAGATGGCTAAGACAAAAATCCCGTGTTTCTCCCTCTGAAAGGCTGATTTAGCCCAGTACAAGACAGAGCATGTTACTTATTGTGGAGGACAATTAAGTCCCAGAAGCATTCACTGCTCTGCTGGGAACAATTGACACCATTATGTGATAAACAAATCTGTGCCTTATGTGTATTCCCCACCAACACCCTCTTTTTCCTGCAGTCATCCAAGGAGTGGGGAAAAAAAAAAGGCAAAAAGCTCAGATGGCTAAATTTTCCTCCAGTTCCGGCTTTTTCCTCATGTATTGGTATACAGTATATAACCTAATATCACAATACAAGATATCAATCACAAGACATCAAGCAGTGGGGAAGGACACTGAAATTCCAGAACATTTCTAGAACATTAACTGGCTCTCTCATATGCCTTTTGATTTTTTTTTTCTACCATCAGAGATTAGCATTTATAAGATTTTCTCCAGAAACATGAAAGGTAGAGACTTCAAGATAAAAAACAAAGCTGAGACATTCACAAGAATTCCTAATCTCCACATTTAACATCCAAATAAAAGATAAAACTCTCCAAATACTCTACAATTCCAAAACATCATCGAGCAAGTTGACAAAACAGATAATACAGGGAATGGAATCATACAATACCCTGAGATGGAAGGGACCAAGGATCACAGAATCAGCCTGATGTCACCCTAATTCCCTACAACCCTTTGTGCCCAGCCTATGAGACAGGTGCTCACCCCTCACAGACTGGAGGTAATGGAGGGGGTGTGTGTGTTTCTCCACTGGACTGCTCCTAAAACTATGGAACTTCATAGAAATTGCATTAAAAATACCCTCTAAGTTTGACTTGGTTTTAAAAAAAATTGCACCAAGTAGTCCAATATTTTTCCATTTGGCTTGGGATAAGAACTGTATAAAACTGCATCTTAATAAAAATTTAGTTGTTGAACATGTCAAAGTTGAGAGATACCTTGAGCTCACTGTTTCACGGCCAAAGATTTTATCTTCAGAAGCACAATAAAAAGACAAGATCTTGTTCGTGTGTTTGAACAACAAAATCATGGCCATAAATTGCTCAGAAAACACAAAACAGTTAAAAATTAGGCTTCTTTTCTTTGCCCAACAAAAGTAATCGGAACATATTCCTTTCTCTTAGCAGAAAAATGCACAGTATTCAAAGGAACAGTGCCTGAGGATATTTGCAAGCATGAATTTATCTGTATATTTTGTTGGCTTTTTATTTCTGTTCACATCCTTCTGGTACAGACATAAACAGTTCTGGAATTCCTCAGGCCCCAAGGCATACACACACCTGAGCTATGGATCCCAGCAGTCTGCCAGGCTTTCTGGAAGGACAGATTTATACATGGATACGGAGAGATGTCAGGAAGGTTAAGGCAGATTTTACAGAACACACAGAATGGCAAAAGTCAGGTTTAATTTGAAGCTGGTGGGATGAGAGGAGAGTGCACCTACCCTTGGGACTTGGTATTCTGGTGGATTACCATGGTGGCTGCAGTGCCTTTCCTGCTTTTTCCCATCCCACCTTCCAACACTGGACATAAAAATCATCTTCCCTCAAATTTCCTTCAGAAAATGAATGCCAAAGGTTTCCAAAGGGTAAGTCACCTTCAGCAATTTTACTTTAGTACAGACTGTTTAATTAACATGCTGTGACATCCATGCATTCATCATTCCACATATTACTCCCATTTTCTCCTCTCCCTGTTCCCCTGATTTAAGAACCACATGTCATGTCATCACTCCCAGGTGACAGGAGGCAGAGATCCACCGTAGGCACTGCTAGAGCAGGTGCCACATGCGTTGCACAAAGACAATTTTATAGCCATTACAGTGATAGCAGAAGTGCCAAAATTGCTACCAGGGAGCATTTCTCCTCACTTACAAGTAATGAGCAGCCACTAGTGTAATTACAACTGTAAGCCATAAACTAAAACAAGTTTCACCTCAGCATGAGGGAGAAGTTCTTTACCTTGGGGGTGGTAGAGCACTGCAACAGCTGCCCAGGGAGGGACTGGAGTTCTCCCTCTGGAGCCATTCCAAACCCAACTGGATGTGTTTCTGTGTCACCTGCTCCAGGTGACCCTGCCTGAGCAGAGGGGTTGGACTGGGTGATCTCCTGAGGTCCCTTCCAGCCCTAACTATCCAGTGATTCTGTAAATAAACTACTTCTTTAACATGTAGAGCCACCAGTTACTCTATACAGGATGGTGGTAAAAATAGAACAACTTATCTGTAAATAAAAACCACGGAAAATACTTTATAGCCATTATAAAACATTATAGTATATGCATTTTTTTCAGGAAAACAGAAGGAAAAAGAAAGAATAATACCTTTTAATTCTCTAAATCAGCACCACAGTCACATCTTGTTTATTGAAAGACAACATGGAGCTTAGTTCTCATAAACAAACACTGATTTTCCTCCAGACTCAAAAGCATGGAGCCAATTGCATAAATCTCAAAATGAAAACACCTTCCACACTACATTTTATTTATAAAGAGGAAAGAAAAAGAGTTTTATTTATTATTTTATTATTAAAGAGTTTTACTTATAAAGAGGAAGTAAAAATACTTCAAGTTCAGACCCCTAGGAGCACCTACAAGACCTACAGTCCAGAGTCCCACTACATTAAGTGCTGCACAAACTTAGGACAAAAAACTGTCCAAACCAAAGCATCAGTAGGAAGATCACAAAAAGAAGTCTTGAGAGAGGAAGTTATGCTAAAAAAATTACACAGATCATTGAGCAGAGTTCAGCATAGCTTGGGAATCTACTGGCTTTACAAGTAAGTTAAGCTTTAAATATTTTAACACTACTTTTAGCTATTTGTAGCTTCACAGTCTAAAATATGTAACTTGAGTTAAAGCAAAAAGGGCTGTTCAGAGAAGGCAAAGCAAAGCAAGCATTCCTCAAGGAAAAGCTGAAAAGCACTGGAGCCTGAATTTCAAGTAACTGGAACCAGCAAGAAACAGACTAGCACTGGGAACTACAAAATTATTAAACCACAGATCTAATCCCTCCAGAGACTTAAAAACATCCAGCCGCCATATTTGTTTAACACAAGAAAACATCTCATATGACATTTTATCATGTCCAAAGCTCTGTGTGCCACTGAACTATGGAAGGGCTCTGCCTTGAAGGTGGTTCTGGGGCACTGAACTCAAATTCATGCTGAGCTCCTCCATGTGGGATCAGGCTCTTGCAAACCTCTTGGCTCCTGGCTGACAGCTGGGAATTAATAGCACTGCAAAGTAAAACTCAAAATAACTCAAAATTTCCTAAAGATATGTACTTAAAGTCTGTTTTTCAGCCTGGTTTAAACTTATATATATATATATATATATATTTAATTCTTCAGCCACTTTTGACCAAATCATGGAGGTTTATGTGCTCCCTCAGCAACCTTGGGGGAAGAGGGAACCTTCTGGAAAAGGAAAACTGAAACACCCGCTTAGCACTTACCAGCACTGCCTCACTACAAACCAGTCCATGTTTGGGTTTTTCCCCTGACTGTAGTTTGTAAACAAAGGAGGGATATTTAACTCTGCTACTGTTCCCAAAATTGTTTATATATGAACAGACATATTTTTTTAATGCTCCATCTGGAACATCTGACACGAGATTTGCAAAGTTTCTGTCCTGCCTCCTGATCAAAGAGGAAGAAGCACAGAAGCACAAAGTCTGCAAATTCCCATTAGACCTGTAAAACAAAATCTGGTGATAACTGAGCTAAGTGGGGGGATGGAGGGAGCAGAAATTAGATAATTTTGCATTTCCAGAAAATTTTGATCTCAGTTTGGGAGGCCTCCTGAGATCCCTAGCAGCTTAATCAAGTAGCATGCTGAAAAATAGGGGAACTGGACAAGGGGACAGATGGATACCTGAACCAAAGGTGCAACAGGCACATTGTACCTTCTGAAGATCTAGAATTTTCCAGTGAAAATGCTAGAAAGTCTCTGACCAACTCAGGAACCACAGCTCCTGAAAAACATTACCACAGTGTCTCTCCTCAATTAATTTGCTTAACAAATAATGCACCAGGAGAACAAAGACTCATTTGAAGGACTCGTGGTGGGGACAAAGGAAGGCTTGTGAGCTTCCCCAGTAATGCTACTCAACCATGCAGGAAGATAAATCTGATATGGATGTTCTGGACAGAATAATGCTTACAGCTGTTCTCAGTCTGGTTTTATCTGGTCACTGCTGAATTGTACTGGAGCTGAGCAGTTCAGCAGCACTCAAAAAAAAAGCAAATATGTGCTAGTTTGAAAGCAAAAACCAGTGAAACGCCAAGTCAGAAATGCAATTTAATAGAAAAAGAAAGTGCATGCAATAATACAAAAGAAAAACCTCTGACAAAGTCAGAATACAACCTGACACCCTGCGCGTTAGGGTGGTGGTAGTAGTCCAGATGAAGTGATCTTGCTGAAGTGGTGATCCTGTAGAAAAGGTCTAGTAGTCCTTGTCCTCTGGAAACCAGTGGATAAGCACTGCTGTTCTGTTTGAAATCCCAGATTATATCTAGGTGGGAATGCTTGGCTCCTCCCCCTGGGCGGAGTATCTCACAATGGGATGATGTCATTTTATCAGTCATGTGGTGGGTCCTTGATTGCCCATTAAACAGAAATGGCTCCCCGAGGGAGTTATCTATGACTCAAGGGGCAAGGCATTGATGGCCCATTAACAAGAGATAGCCCGGGGGAGGAGACAAGAAAAACACTGCCCCTGCTGGTTTCAACAGTTCATGGAGATGGTGATGGAATACATAGCTTTGGGCACATATTTACATTGTAAACTAGGACAAAAGACTACTCACAACATTTATCCTGACAAAGATTAAAATGTGTGGTGGCAGGGTGATGTGCTCAGATCATCACCTTGTTAGGGCAAAAGTGCAAAACAGGAGTGGGATGGTGGCTTGACTGCAGGGACTGCCAAGGACATGGCCAGTATTGGTTCACTAATTTGTGTTCCTCCTGTCTGCCAGGAGGAATTTTTGTTTCATGTTTTTCATACACTGCAAATGATTTGGAGCTGGCACCTCGGTGCTATTTTCAGTTTGTGCCATGCTTAAAGTGGGGCCTGGGTCCATAACTCTGCCTTACAAACAGCATCAGCACCATATCACATAGGGAACAAAAAAAAACCCCTAAAACAAAACAAAGCAAAGTCAAAACTGAGCTCTGCCACATGCACTGAACCTGTCAAGTTTAATCCTGTGGAATGGAGGGAAGGTAAAACCTTTGCAAGTGATGAAAGACACATTGATACCTAGGCTAGAGTTTACAGCCACCAAGGAGCTAATCACACAAGTGACATAAATCCTAGTCTAGACAAAGCTTTGTACACTGAAAGGAGTAAAAAATACAGTGCCATGGCATGAAATACAGCTTCACACCCTTCAATAATGTATGTTGGGACTATTTCAGAGAAGATTTTAAGCACTATAGATTCATGCTGGCCTCCTCGCTCCTTGTCAACACAACAAGAGTCTCTCAGATAGGGATCTATCAGGGCCACCTCAGGTATTTACAAAGGTCATTTTGCATATTTGCGTCCCAACGTTTTGGGACACTGCATTTGTTAGCTATCACAGTGAAAACGCAATGGTCCTCAACCCTATTTTCTGGAAGCCCTTTACAGCCTCATCACCAGACCAGCCAATGCCCCTGATTCTTGCTCTCTCTGACCATTTTGACCAATTAACACATCCTAGGATACCCCATGTGGGAAATAACAGAAACTGTTGCACTAAGTGAGAAGAGGGAATCTAGCAGATCAAAAAACAGGATAAGAACAAGCAAAAAGCCAAAGCACTGTGTGGCCCACACAGTCACTGCCAGGAAGCCAGAGATTTCAAAATAGTCAGCCAGGGTTAAAGAAGTATCCTGAAAATCTCCCTTCAAAAAATGCACACATCTGTAAAAAACAGCAATTTTCAAAAATCCTTGTTCACAGAAGGATAAGGATAGGCAGCAATAAGTTTTTCCCAGTGTTAAAGAAATCTCTAAAGCCAGGGCCTAACAAGGTGCTATAAATGCCATCTGCTGAGAAGCAAGAAATGTGAAGTTAGAAATTGCTTTGTGGGGAGATGGATACTTTAAATACATCCTGCTCCACTGGAAACAGGAATAAATCTCAACTTCACTTGCAGGTGGTATAGAGGCTGCCCAGCCACCATTTCTGTCCTTAATAAACCATTTCTACCAGAGTCAGAGCAGGAGGAGCCCAGCCCCAAGCACTCTTGGCTTCCCAGCCCAGTGATGTTCACTGGCAGAGCGAGGAGGGACAAGTTCTGAGGCTTTCCCCTGCCAGGTGCCAGGACTTGTCTGCCTGGCTCCTCACTTTTCCTGCTCTTCAGGAAGTGTGTTGTTACCCTTCTGCAGCTCCTGCTGCCACAGAACCAGGCTTGCTGTGGGAAGTATCTTGGCACATCTTCACATACAAGGAAAACTCCCCTTCTGACAGGCACAAGCCCCTGCAGCATCATGAGACCGAGCCCAGCAAGGGCCAGGTTAAATCTGAGGTTTATTAACACTGATTTGGAGCACAGGCTTTGCTCACTAGAGAGCACTAACTCTGCCAGCCTGGGACATGTCAGGGTGAGGTTGCTCTGAAGCACGACTATATTTGCTATAATCCCAGATCACATGCTGGTGTATTAAGATAAAAATGTCTTTGAACTTTTAAATTTATTTCCCTGGATTTCTTTTTGGTACTGATTCAACGTCGATACTAGGATTGGTGCGATAAGAGAAGGCAAGTTACATTGTTCTTACTGTGCAAATACAATTCTAGCGGGTTTGGGGGAATATTTTCTCTGCACTTTTAACTCTGAAGTTTTAAAATGACAAGAACACACCTGGATTTGCATCCAGTGGAAAAGTACCTACTGAGCTGCTGCTAGCTCTGCTGAGGAGCCCTTGAAATGAAAACAAACCAACCACAAATCACACTAATGGGAAGGCTGTCACTTCTGGATTCAGCCCTAGGAATGAAATATAATAGGAGAAAAGAAATATTTGCTTTAGTCCCAGACACAGAAAGTAAATCATCTGCAGAGAGAATGACATTCCTCTCCTCCCCTTCATCCCAAACTAGAGATCAGATCTATTGATGTGAATAAAAGGAAAGAAAAAAGAAAGAAAAGACAAACCCATAAAACAACAAACAGAACAGCTGCATATTCCTTGCAGACTACACATAGCTATTATATCTATTAAATACACAAGACAATTATTCAGAAAATCAGACACCTCAGTTCAGCTGCAAATCTTCCACAGATTCCTTGGAGAAACTGGGGTGGGGGTGTTCCATAGAGAAGTTATTTTGTGAAGTTATATACATAAACATCTGAGGATTAAAATATCCTCAGTTTCTCCAGCTGGACACCTAAGAAATAGAAAGTCTCCCACCCTCGACTTGAAGCTGCTCAGAAAGCCCAATTCCCCCTCTCCATTCCCCACCAATTCCTGATCCAGGTAACAGCAACCAAGGCAAGGCAAAGAGCTGCCCCCACTTGGGTGCACAGCCCCTGACTTTGAAAGGACCAGAACATATTATATGGCAAAAAACCTACTAATAATAGCTATCACAAATATCACATCATTGCAGTGGGGTTTTTAGCTTTGTTTTTAGATCATCTATCCCCAGGCTTGAGCCCATAGAATCAAGGACTTGAACAACATATATTTAGATGCCAAAATTACCAACTTTGAATTCATGTGGAGACTTTTTGAATTATGCATTTCTAATCCAGGTACTCAAATAGGATGTGGGACTCTCCTAAAAGTTTTGCTTCCAAGTGGCAGCTGAGCAGTGGAAAACCCAGCTTTGACACACTTGTTAGTTCTGTGGTTAGAAAAGAATAGCTGTGTAGTCAGACCTCACAGCCTTCTGAAGAATATATTCCAGTCATCCAGAGCTCTGGTATCTGGCAAATCTTCAATACCACATACTTGCTGACTATCCTAGTGTGCTCCAGGATAATGCTGAATTATGAACCCAGCCCTTTGCACAAAGTGTTCCCATATTCTTTTCAAAAGATTTCCCTCCTCCACCCAGAAAGTTAAAGAAGCGATTCAAACCCCGCTGTGGAAATACAAAGTTTGTGTTTTAGCTAAGAGGAGTGCAAAGCAGGGAGAACAGAATTTTATAGAGAAAAGGGGGATAAACCAGCAGCTCTGATGAGAAATTAGAGCAGGGAGTATGCTGAGGCTACATGGGTAAAAAAAAAAAAAAACTATAGAAAGCTATGTCTCTCATCCTTTCCATTCAGATAATTGCGAGGAAAATGCTCAGGAAATGACACATGCAGGCAGAGTGACACTTGCTGTGCCCTAAACTGCAACCCCAAGCCATACCCACAGGGAATATGCCTACTCCTGGCATGTGGCAGGCATCAGGATATCCATGCCAGGTAAAAGGGTGCCATTCTGCAGGGAAAATTCTGCTGGTCTCTTCATTTCAAGGTGGAGCCACAGTAAATCCATTGTTACAACTCATGCCACACTCGATTGGTTTCTGATCGATTTCCATTCCTGTCTCTCCACTACCTTTTATGATTGCTAAAGTCACAAAGGTAATCTTAAAGAAAATCAAACACCGTTTTCAGATTATTTTCTGTGATTTGCTTCTGAATAAACATACTTGGCAGAATCTTCAAGTTTAACAGTTCCAGTTAAGCCAATTCCAAGTATAGAAACTTAAATTCAGATATCCACGCACCTGAGTCATTGCTAAGCATTGTGAAGAGACCCTTATCTTTAATGAGAGCAAAGCCCTGTGATTTGAGGACATCTGAGCACTACAGCCTAAAGTCAATACCAAACTCTGCAACTGACCAAAACAAACCCTTTCTTGCTTTATATAGAGCTGGCAGGTTAGAAATTCCAGCCAAACATTCCCTCAAGTTTCTATGAGTCACGCCAAACATTGGTTACCTTCATAGCAACAAGTTTTTATGCAAGTAAGGGAAGGTAAAAATAAAATCACTAAAGAAAAAAAAAATCACCATTCCACAGTAATTATGCAAGATCTGTATCCACACTTAATATTAACTAGACATGTCAGGTTTAACACCATATTAGAGACCATACCGAGACAGGCAGAACTGAGGTTCATTTTGTGTACAGGTGTGTCCAGGTTCAGATAAACAACAGGTTCTTTTCAATTTCCAGGAACAAGCTGACTTGCTATAAGTCAAACTCTAATATCAATGTACTCACAAGGAACCACACAAAGCCCCCAGACAGGCAGGAGCACAGTATTCTATTAGAAAGGTGATTTATTACTCAGCATTTCTTCAAGATTTTGAGCCATTAATAGACTAGAACCACATGCCAGTTTTGAGACACACCTCACAGTCTGCATCTGCCTGCTGGCAATTGAAGACTTGGCTGTTAGAGTTAAAAATTCCACTCCTCTTTTTCCCAAGACTCTCTAAAAGGTCTACTGCTCCTATTTTTTTTTTTTCCCTCAGGTCTGGGTCTATTTTATTTCAAACCTTTATCCTCCCTATGATCTGAAGAGACTACCCCTCCTTCCTCCATAAGGATTTTTCATAGGCTTTATTAAAGCAGCTATGATATTTTTAGAAAATAAGAATGTCTAGTCTAGCTCTGAGAAAGCACACCTGCAGCTATCTCAAAAGATTTCTGAAGAGAAAATAATTCCCCCCCTGCTTCAGTTATACTAATTATTAACATCTTTCCCCCTCAGTATTATGATTATGCACACTATAAATACAATTTCAAATTCAGTAGCGAGGTGAACAAGATGACTTCTTACATGAAACCCAAGGGAGTTTAATTATGTCAATGCAAAAAGAACCAAAATAATATAATTACGCTTATTTACAACCTCTTTAACTTCTCAGGTGGCAATTTATTTCAGAAAATATTACAAGATTTAAGATAAAAAATAAACAAAGCTTCAGATGTAGAGAACACAAGGCTGCCTCCTTGCAAAAGTGAAAAAAAAAAATCCAAAAATGCACATACCATTTCTAAGGAGGCTTTCAGCTCTTACTTCATTTGATAGCTATGAAAGAGATGATCTTCAATTATGCCTTATCTTGACCCTTATTTTTATCTACCAGTTTCGTCAGAGGTTTAATCAAAGGAGGTTGTGGACTGTAGTTGTTAGTGCCAAATTTAAACCCACCTATGGGCTCGCCAATCAAAAGTCCAATAGTTTTGATCCACAATAAGAAAGTTTCAAATTGCTCCTAAACATATGACATAAGTAGAGTAATAGCCTTTAAAGGAAGATTTTCAGTTTAAAACAACTCAAGCTGAAGTTGAGAGAGGAAGAAACACAATGCCAAGGCTTTAAAAACATCCTTTATTCTCTGAAAAACCTTCCCATAGAAACAAACCTTCCTGAGGGATACCACAGGCTGGGTGCTGGCCCAGCTCCCTTCAGAAGGGTTTAACAATCATCATTTAATTAATGGTGATTTGGAGCACTTGGAGAAGTATGACCATCATTTCAAGGCAATGTGATTCATAACAAGAAACACAAGAATAATTGTGTTATTAAAGCTCTAGTATAGTAAATATGTTTATATTTACTTTATTATAAACATATTTACTTTCCTATAAACATGTTTACCATGAATGTATTTACTTTACCCACCACATCTTGTCTTTGAGGAGAGGATGTTACCTCACCCCTGATGGTATCATATGGAAAAGTGAAAGCATGTTCAGCAACCTGTTCCTTCTTAAATATCATGCTTTGTTGCTGGATTTAATGAAAATACCCTCACTGAAAGAATACTGAGCAATCAGCTCAAATTTGGTGTGACCTCCCTTGTCTAAACTGAATAACAATATCCAGACTTTCCCCATCTTGCCTTTTACACCTTTCACCTATTCTAAAGAGCAGCTCCAGTATATGATGTATTCCTTTTCCATGCTATTTGCTGAACTCTTAAGATTCTTTCTAGGAAAGGTGGGAGTTGTTTCCAATTTACAATGCTTGAAACTCACAGATTGATTGTAGCAGCCTTATTTCTCACTTCTGCTCTGGAAGACACAGATTGGTTTGCCTCAAGCAGGTCTTGATGATCTATGCTTTCCTGTTTCCAACACTGAAATAAAAAAATAAATACCCAAGGAAGTACAGGCAGCAAAAGAATCGAATCAGATGGATTTCAGCTCCCAAGATCACATCCATCACCTGTACAAAGTTTCCTTCAAGAGCTGCCCAGCTGATTTACATTTGACAACAGCAATTGTGATTGCTCAAAGGCTCTGAAGTGCTGAGAGCAGCAAAGGTATCCATCCTATCACGCTTTTCACAGCAGCTGGGGCTAAATAAATTACATAATGTGTTGCATATACTCACTGGAGGCCTGCCCACTACACTTTGCCCTCCACTCTGACAGCATTAGAAACAAACAAAAGGTAAAGATGGCAACGCTGTATGACATTGGCATTATTCATCAAAGCTTGAGAAGACACTCAAGTACCTCCTGGAAATTTCAGAGATGACTGCTTGCCTGCACATTAAAAGTTGGGTCCACACAAAGCACATTGTGTCAGCTGACTTTGAGCAGGTAAAATAGCTGAGATCTTTAGAAGCCTCCGTCGCATTAAAAGATAAGCTGCAGCCCAACACCACTGGCAGATAAAGCCCTGTTAAGAATTTTCTTATGGATAATAACAACAGGCCTCCTGTGACACCAGCTGGGATGTCCCATACCCTGTGGTCTAAAGCAGCAGTTCCCACCTGCAAACCCTGAACATTGTTCCAGGTCTGCAGGAAAAATTTCATGCAATAAAAAAAGAGATGCTGGTGGAAAGGGGAAGTGATTTTTCACAGGCTTCCCAAGCTGTGGAGCAATCTGTGGTGTGACCAGCAGGAAATGACCAGAGACCTCATGAGAACACAAAGAGTCTGTAACCAGAAATATTTGGAAACCCTATTCTTGCTCATTTGACCATCTCACAGAAGCTATTAAAGTCAATGACCTCACTAGAATGGCAAAAATAGTTTATTTTGAAATATAGTTCCATATCACTTTTTTTTCCCAGAGACCTCATATGGCATCTTAAGAACTAGCAGCTTCAAAGGAGCAATATTCAATACTGCAGCTTCTGTTCAGCAATATTTCTTCCTCAGTTCTCAAGACAGTTAGAAGAAACTGAAGGCAGAAAAGGAAAAACACCAAGAAAATATGAGAAGAATTTACAAACTGAATTGGAGTGGGGAGGGTAAGGAATAAGAAAGAGAAATCAGTAGAATAAAACACAAAGTTCAATCCTATAAGCAGCTATTTTTTAATCCACACACTTTAGGCAATGCATAGCTGATTTAATTACCAAAGAGTGAAATGCAAGCTTAAAACCAAATCCATGTTTGGAAAATGAAGTTGAAAACAAACCCAGAAAACAAAATCAACCTTATCAAGTCCAACATTATTAGACCTGTGTTGGAATATATGTTTAGATCAGCTCCCTCAGATGAGTGCTAGCTCAGAATTAAAAATTATTTAACTTCACCTGCAAGTGCTGTGTGGTTACCCAGAAATAAAATCCTCTCCCTTGCAGACAGGGTGCTTAGGGAGGAGATTACTCTGCGACACTTATCTAAAATAGCCACTAAATAATTAAGTCCTGCTAATTTTCAGTGAGGACAGAGATTAGGGAGCTTTTTTGTGTACCAAAACAGATCCTAATATCACTGCTAAAAATGAAAAGCATCTAGTGATTTTTTTTAATTTTCATGTATAATTTTTGGGGGTTTTGGATAATTTTTTTTAGTTCTTGACATTTGCATAAAGCAAGCTTATTTTCTTTCTGAGAGGACAGGAGGAATAATGTCCTGAAACACTTTTGCATAACTGAAAAATTGGGGGAAAACATTCCCACTTTCTCCATTGTTGAACATTACTTTTCCTGCTTTCTTAAATTGACTGAAAGGTAACCCCCCAGCATTTCAAAACTCAGTTCCATAACTAATGTTTCTAGCTAGGTATATTTATACATACAAATATTTATACATATAAATATTTATACATACAAAAGTATTTATAAATACAGTTAACTGAGATTCTGCCAGAGTGTTCAGATTACTTTCACCAGAAATTTAAATTGTAAAATTCTTAATGGAACCATGAATCTGATTAAAAATAATGGCTTGACAATTTCCTAGTCATCCACCTGACAGCACTGGGAAGAACAGCCTGAGAACCTCCCTAACCTGTGCTCTGTGGATCCATGAAACTGGGACTGCCAGGGGAATTTGAGGAAAATACCTGGAAATCCACCTCTGGCTGGAACAGAATAAAGACTAGAAATATATTCAGATTTGAGACTATTGTTATTAACTGTGTTTAGAGGCATTTGGACAGTGCCCTTAATACTATGCTTTAATTTTTGGTTAGCCCTGAAGTGTTCAGACCAGATGTGGTTGTTGTAGGACCTTTATGACTGAAATATTCTATTCTATTCTATTCTATTCTATTCTATTCTATTCTATTCTATTCTATTCTATTCTATTCTATTCTATTCTATTCCTTTGAAGGGGGGAATAAAAGCATCTAGAGAGACTATTAAGAGTGTTAGCTGTGGCTTTCTTGGCTGTCAGACACAGACCTGAAGCCATCTCGCTCTTTTCTGATGCTGCCTGCATCTCTCTCGCGTGCGCTAGAAAAAACAGGATTAATTTTCCACAGCAGTCATAGCTGAGCCTCACACACCTGATTTATAATCTGCCACCTAGAAAGGTTTGCCCTAAGTCCTCACACACATCACAGGGCCTTGTGCTCAAGAACCTGCCTAACCTGCCAGCACCTCGACAGCAGCCACAGCTTGTGGCCCCACTTCTGTCCTCGGCTCCTAAAATAACTTCACCCACACAGAAAGGTCTGACACATGCAGACATCAACATAGCAGTTAGATGAATCACCCCTGGAGCTGCACACATGGCACAGCCATGATTTCCAAACAAGCATTTTGCAATCGTTCGGAGTTGCAGCATTAGTTCGGTAAAGCTTTGGTTTCCCGTCCTTCAGTCACAAGCCTGCTCTCACACTGAAACCAGGCACAAGCACTGCTATCTGCAGCACAAGGGGCTCAAATGGTAATTTAACTTTAAAAGGAGTTAAACCATGGGCTACACTTTTAGTGACGTCAAACTGCTGTTGTGAAAAATTAAGGGGCATCAAGACTATTTTTTTTTCACAACAATTAAAAAAAGCAAGTGTTTTCTTCTCCCTAAGTAAAATGATGACATATTCCACATCCCAGAATGGGCCAGGCTGGAAAGGACCACAGTGGGTCACTGGTCCCACCTCCCTGCTCCAGCAGGGCCATCCCAGAGCACAGGGCACAGGATTGTGTCCAGAGGGGTCTGGAATATCCCCAGTGAGGAGACTCCACACCCTCTCTGGACAATCTGCTCAAGGCTCAGTCACTGCCCAGGGAAGAAGTTCTGCCTCATGTCCAGGTGGAACCTCCTGGGCATCAGTTCCTGTTCATTCCCTCTTGTCCTCTTGCCCAGCACCACCAAGCAGAGCCTGGCTCCATCCTTTTATTATCCTTCCTTCCTGAAGGAGTCTACTTTCATCACTGGTCACAGTAAGGATGTCTGAATGATTCTGAGTGGATGCTTTTTGGAATTTTTGCTTTTTATCCCACGCATTTTATCTCAAAATTTGAAAATTATAACTGATTATGAAGCAACTTCATAAAGGTTCTCAAGTTCATAATTGAGATCTTCCAGTAAAATGATAACTGATTACGAAACAATTTTGTACGAGTTCCTAAGTTCATATTGAGATTTTCCAGTTCCTCTCCTGACATTATCACTACTCATGCATCATACACAAATATCTTATGCCAAATATTTGCAAGAATGTGCCCAAATATCTTCTAAACTTCTTCAAATCTCAGTTAAAAACAAAACAGTGTTTTAAAAACATAGAAAATGAAGAAGTCTGGCTTTGGGTTTTCACTTCCAGATACACCTCCAGTTATAGCGGAAGATCTAATTCCTAGTGAAACCCCCCAGGGCTTTGTGGTTTCTTCAGCGCCTTTCTCTCGTGGCAGAAAGCAGACACACTTCCAGGATGCACAGATTTACTCCCAGCATGAGTTCTTCCAGAATCTATCTGCCATGGATACCAAACACCAAACACATTTCTACCAGCACTGGAAAAAAGGCCAGTGCCTTCCACAGGGTGTTATCAGCATGACTGACCCTGTGAGTCATTTTTGCAGTGACTCATTCCATTTTGCAATGGAATGCCAGTCTTGACTCTCCAGCTCCAAAACCAGCCTCTCCCTCACAGCCCCAGATGTGGAAGGAACCACTCACCCACTGCCATTCCAAAATATTGCTGTGTTGAAATAAACCAAAGTACCTTAAAATTTGTTTGGAAAGGCAAGACCAGAAGTAAGGCACTTCATGTAATGGATGAACTCAAGAGTTTTAGGATGACCCAGATGACATCAACGTAGGGTCTGTGGCTTCCTATTTCCTATTTCCTCTCAAAATCCATCCCCAGCTCCCTGACAGCAGAGAAGTGATGTGTTTGTATAGCCCCACCCCTCATCAGATGGACAGATCCAGCCCAGCATCACAGTCACTGCAAAAAAAACCCAACAAAACATGAAGCTAAAAAGCAAGCAAAACAACCTTTAGGGTTTTTATTTCATGTCTGGCCCATACAGTCAGAGATGCTTTTTCTCTACAAAGAACAAAATGTTGTTATTATATTTCTCCTTTAACCAACACTCAAGAAATCCGTTAATCCCTGTCCTTTGGTGGGGAAAGCTTTGTACTTTATCTCTCCGCAGTTCCAACTGTTTATGCCTGGCTTTTTGAGGTAGCTGAAACCTTCTAAAAGTCCTGGAATTGTTTACGCAAAGAAGGCTAAAGGCCTCAAGCTAGCTGACACTAGTCCTTCCACATGTTCTTGAGGTAGAGATATGGGGAAAACAGGTCAAGGAGGCAAGAAATTCTGCAGTACTTACCAGAGAATCCCACCATCCTTTAATACAGTCAGGAGAGAAATCCCTACTCTCCTTTGCCTTCCTATATTAATCAAAGGATCAGGGTCCTTTGGATTGTGCAGTCTGAGGAGAAAATCTTTCCTGGTGAGAAGCAAATGCTTCTTCTCTTCATTATTGGCCCAAACAAGACATTCAGTTTCACATTTAAACAGGATAAAATAATTCAGCCTACCTATAGAGAAAAGCTCTACAGATAGTTAGTGTTATGCCTAGATTACTAAAAGGGTAATTTTAAAAGGCTTCTGGTAAAGTCTGATTTCTTCTTATCAGCAATATCCTGAATTTGCTTTTCTCCATGCTGGTAGGACAAAATAACACTTTAACCACTCAGCACAATTTTAAGTGCAGATAATAAATATTTCATGCAAAATGCCTATTATCCCATGCAAATACAAAGTTTCAAAATAATAAATCAGGTTGAAGTACTTCTACAAGGGTCATGAATTTCCATTAGTGATTTCTATTACACAGAAATTCAGTTGATTATTATCTCATTCCACTAGTCAGAGGAGTTCAGGTGTGGTCAGAGAGTTGCATCTACCAGATCGTCACACCCTGGAAGAGTGAAACACAAATGTTCTCTCCAGATCCCTCATATGGAATGAAAAAATAAATAAAAAAGCCACAGCATAATTTCATTCCATATTCTTGAGAACACTAAAGATACATTAACACATTTCATTTCCTCATCACTTAGTTTGCCAGGTGAACGGGGAGAGTTAAATTTTTTACAAACTCACAGGAGGTTTTTATCCAACAGGTCGATTTCTTGCCTCTGATCAAAAGGTTACTGCCCATGAATTTTAATGAGAGTTGCTTTAACAGAGCATAAGCATGAAAACTTTAATACAAAGGTAGGAAGGGAGTTATTCAAAGTTCTTAGTGATCCTTAGTTTTAGAAACTTAAGGGAAGCCCTATTCCTGATGCTAACTAACATCATAAATTCTTAATGGCAAAGTGACAAAAGAAAACCAACCCAAAAGCCACACAGAAAAGCAGTCCAAGCTCAAGACTGAGACACAGGATCTCCCCTTGCTCAGTTTCCAGTTACCACAAGAGTTTAGTCACATGCATTTATTAATTCCATCCTTCCTGGATCTACATTGTCGTGGCCAGCTTCCATCCCTCTGCTTCCCTTTATTTTATAGGAAATGTATTCCTGTTTTGTAACCTGCTCTGGGAAGCAGCTGTCCAAGCCAGTGTCTTCCCCTCTGTATTGCCTCTGGAATGTGCTGTATCTTATAATTTATTTTGGCAACAATAACTCCAACACGTTTTTATTTGCATTTTAGTATGGCTTTTCTGTTTCTACTGTTCTGCTTGGGTGTTTTTTTGACTCCTGATACCTGATGAATTTCTAATCCCACAGTATGAAATCAAGGTACAAGCCCTCAGTTTTCATCCCTGAGCTAAAAAGCTCAAAAGCTGAGTGCTGAATGCCCTGTTATGATGAAAGGGAATTCTTAGTTGAAATTTTTGATGTTTTTTCTCACAACTAGGGTGACCTAAGGGCACGTGCGCAACCAGTTACCATGGATCAGCTGGTGGGCTGAAACTTATCCCGCCTTATTTTCCTGAAGTGGATGTTTGAAACTTCATACAGACATATTTGAAAGATTAAAGGAGTTAAACTAAGCTGTAAGTTTATCTTGTAACAGCCGTTTTACAGCTGTAAACAGCCAGTTTATCTTAAACACCCATTTAAGCTAGTCTGATGCATTTGTTTTAAACTAAACATCCAGCAGAGGCCAAAAAGGTGATGAGGGGTCTGGAGCATCTCTGTGGGAGCTGGGCCTGATTAATTAGAGAAGTCAGAAAGGGGATCTCATTAATGCATATCCCAAATATCTCAAAGTAGGCATCAAGAGGATGGTGCCAGACTCTCTTCTGTGGTGCCCAGCGACAGGACTGGGATCAAAAGCCACAAACTAAACCAAGAAGTTTCACCACAAAATGAGGAAGAATTTCTTTACGCTAAGGATGGCAGAGCACTGGAACACGCTGTCTACGGAGGGTGTGTAGATTCTCCCTCTCTGGAGACATTTCTGTGTCACCTGCTCTTGGTGACCCTGCCTTGGCAGGGGGGTTGGAATGGATGATCTCCAGAGGTCCCTTCCTTTCCTAAGGATTCCATAACCTATGCAAGAGCAGGTCGGGTTGGCGGGGGG